>LPNX010446290.1:1716150-1783054 GCA_001517045.1 Pseudotsuga menziesii
GGAGAGTGGGGGAGTGGAGGAGAGGGGTACAGGGAAGGAGATAGAGAAATTGGTAGGGAGAGGATGAGGGAGATGATGAGAGAGGGGAAGGGAAAGTGAGAGATGGTGGGTGAGAGAGAGAAGAGGGAGGGGGGTATTAGGGAGAGGGGGAAGGAGAGTAGACGAATGAGGGAGAGGGATGGGAAGGTCAGGAGGAGGAGGGAGAAAGAGAGAGAAAGAGAGAGAGAAAGAGAAATTGGGGGAGGGAGAGGAAGAGAGGGAGATGAAGAGAGAGGGATGGGAGGGACGGGGTCTGAGAGGGGGGGGAGAGAGTGAGAGAGAGAAAGAGTGAGGGGGAGAGAGGAATATATAATGGGGGTTAGGGATAGATAGAGAGAGATAGGGAGATAGAGAGAGAGAAAGAGAAAGAGAAAGAGAGAGACAATGAAAATTTTTAGGGGTGAAAATTTATCCCATGGGTGAAATTAAGGGAGTTGGAAAATTTTAATGGGCGAATTTTAATATGAAAAATTCTCTTTAAATTTTAATACATTCATCCAATATTTATTAAACAAATAATAATTAAAAAAGATAATGATTTCAACCTCCAAGAGTTACCTAAAATCCTCCCTTCGTTCTTGATTTCTAGTAAAATTCATATTTAATCCTTCCTTCTCCCCCTATTTTTAGTACTGAAAACTTGCAACACTTATTTAGCCCTCCATATTTTCACCTTTGACCCAAATTTTTATCTTTCTTCGCACAAAAACCCCCCTTCAATTTTTTATAAAATGTTATAACTTATTTTTACCTTTCTTCACACCAAAACCCCCCTTCAATTTTTTATTAAATTTTATAACTTGTTTTTACCTTTCTTCCTACCAACCCCCTCCCCCCCGCCCAATATTCTAGAAATTTTTAGAAATTTTACATGTCTTCATTAGGTCGGCCAAATGATATTTTTGTACAAATGGTAATACTCATCATCCCAAATGTATCATATTTTTTCTTTATATTCACAAATCAATCTTCACCCAGTGGTAAAGCATAATCTACTTGTTGTTTATGGCACTTTTTTTCTGCAGTTTTAAATTGTTTTGGGTTATAGTTACATATTACTAGTTATGTAAAAGAAAATAATGCCATAAATATTAAAACTCTACCTATTGTCGTGTTCCATAAATATTTAGTGATGGCTTCCAGGTAGTTAATTCTATTGACAAAATGGCCTCTTCTCGTGGCAAAAAGGTCAGAAGTTATTCAATTTCAATGGCTGTGGTTTTCTTTTGGATATTTTTTTTTCAGTTAATTTTATCCCCTTGTATTGTGTATTATGTGAACATAGCAAGGTTTCCTTGCTTTTCTAGCTCACTTTGCGCTCAGTGGTTTATTTCGCCTTGATTGCAATTTCTGCTATAAGTTGCTTCCCTCACCAAGTTGATGTCAAATTCCTTTGGCCTGTTCTCTATTTTATTTGTTGGAGGCACAAGTTTTAGCTAGCATGGGACTTTTTTATTTAGTTTCCATTTGAGAAACCCAACAATTAATAAATTTGCATCATTCGTGGATGGTTGATATTTAAAATTAAAACATTGACCTTTGTGTTATTTAGTGGTTGTAGGATAATTATCATGTCCCAATTTCTCTATCCAATTTATATAGATCTCCACTTAACTGATAACTCCATGGGTAAATTAGCTAGTTTTGTATTGAATTATTTGAGTTTTGGTGGAGTCTGATCTCGGAGGCGCTAACAATGTTGATCCTGCCAGTTTTCTATAGTTTCCTACCCTCTCGCTACAAAATCTAGAACAGATACACATAAGTGGTTTAGGTACTACTTAGGGGAAAAATAGATTTGTCAGTGACCATACTTTTTTCATAGATTTTATTTTCAAAATGCTAAGATATTTTTAATGCAAAATATTTAGGACAAATATTTAAAATAATAACATGATAAACTTAATCAAAAAAGCATTTCCTCATAATATTCCCGGTCTTCTCTTAAATATAGTGATATGGAGATTGGAGAATGTTTGGGAATTAGATTGAATTAATACCTTATTTCTAAATGGTATATTATATTGTAAGAGGATATAGTAGTTCCTCTTAAGAATGTTGTATTCTTGTTCCCAAGCAAATTCTCTTCTTAAAACTATTGACATTCAGGTTCAACAAAAATGTTCTTCCTTTTCTCCATAATCTTCTTAATGACCATAACCGACTAGTTTTGAGACATATGGTTTTCAGCAACATAGAACCATTTTAAACCCAAATTTATCAATTATCCAAGGGATCCAATTTATTGAGGTGAAGTTTTTATTTTTTATTTTTTTTTAAGGGTAAACTTAATAAATTTGATCTCTGTCTTGCGTGATAGATCTATGTTAAGTTTTATTTTTTATTTTATAAGGAGACATGGACTTTTTTAATTACTTTTCATAAAATAAAATAAAAAATTATCAGCGGACATTAATTTTTTTAATTAGTTTTTATTTTTATTTTTGGTAACCTTACCATTATGTTAGGTGATAACAGCTTCCCCATAATGGGCTATATAGATGACTCATATTAGTGCAATAACCCCTCTGGACAACTAGTTATGATACATTTGATTTTGATAACTTGCCCTAGCTGGAATGTTTGTGCTTTTAGTGATCCTTATGGGTAAATGGACGTGGAGGGAATCATACAGTCCATTTCCGGATATGTCATAATTGAACAATAAGGACATAGTTCCTGCATCAATATAAATATAAGTACTTTGTTTGGATTCAAAGTGAAGAATGGGACATTGTGGGAGGGTAATACTCTAGTTTTGAATATATCACAATTGAACAATAAGGACATCGTTCTTGTTGAAAGTACAACTTTGGGAGTCATTCCCATGAGACTTGTGTTGTATCAATTCCATAATATATGTCGTATTATGTTTAGATATTCTCCATGGAACTTATGTCATATTAAGTTCACTAACTTATGTTGTATTAAGTTAAAGAGCTTATGTTGTATTGATCTAGGACCTTGCCCTATTCGAGAGAGATTCTTGAACTGGGATCTTATGTTGTATTAATGTCATGATCTTATGTTGTATTAAGGTTGAAGACTTATGTCGTATCAAGTCAAATAATTCTCATAGACGGTACCCTATGAGATGGTTCTACTTAACTGGAGATGGACTTGTGTTGTATCAAATCCGGAACTTATGTTGTATTAAGTTCAGGGTATGGTCTTGTATCAATACAACATGACTTATGGTGTATTAAGTATTGAGGATATATTATGTGATGTATGGCTAGTAATGATCACCATGTGCTACAAGTATCCTTTAGCGATTATCTACCCCTAAAGTGATTTAGTTTAGCATATGAATGTATGACCATAGGTAATACATATGATCATAGGTTCAGAGAAATTATTATGAATATGATATTATATAGATGATTAATTAATGCAACACATAGGGACCATGCATAATTAAGTAATGATAAACAAGAAGAGCACATAGATACAAAGAGAATATATGTAATGTGTTGGGAGTTTTGGGTTGACTAGTTTTTTAGTAATGCTTAGTTTTTGAGTTCTTTTGGAGGTTTATTTTTAGGTATGAAGGAAATTTGTTATAATGATTTGGTATAAGTGAGTCGCAAGAGGTTGTAGTGATCTACAAGATTAGTGCACAGATATGTTGTAAAGAGAAGAGGAAAGAAAGTCTGTAAGCTATGTGCACAGACATGAAGTGCTAATTTGTTACGACTCATGAATAAGAATAACACTCCTGTGGTTTTTCCCAGTTGGTATTACACATAAAATCTTGGTGTTCTATGTGTGTGTTTAATGTTAATGTGTGACGTGTTATTTCATTTCATTATGCATAATGATGGGTAAATGGTGTTTATCTACTAATATATTATGAATGATCAAGAGTACTTTGCAGTTAGTGAATGCATGTGATGCTTTGGTTATTTGAATTATGTGGAATATGTGGGAAATTAACTGATCTAGTGAAGCTTTGATATGTTGATTGTAGTATATTTCAGTCACTCCCTTTCACTACTGCAAAAACTTAGATCTTGTAGTTCCCATAGGTACCTTAGGTGATACTTCATTTTCTTGCAGGTGATGCCAAAAGGGTCGGTATCTTGGGGTTTATTGGTGGGTAGTTAAATGAACATGGGTCAAAGTATAATTGTCCCAAAAAATGGTTTCGTTGTTGAGACCTAGATCTATGTTGAAGGGGGATGTGGCATCCATCTAATCCAGAGATAGTGGATTGCACAAATTGGAATATGAGGGAATTTGTTGAAGCTTATAATTGAGATATTCATGAAGTTTTCTTTGCAGAGTTCCCTGTTATATTAGACAAGTGGTTGTCAAAGTTATCCCTGTAAAAGAGGTTTTTCAAGGGGTGATCCCATGGTTTCGATACCTGAGCTAGTATGAACCCTTAAAGGTGTTAATAACAAGATATCCTTCGTTGTTGATTACTGGTGGGATAACATATTGGAAGGGTATGTTATTAAGTTTGTTGTAGACACTACTAAGTCTTACAATGAAATTGAGCAAGAATTGTTCAAACGACCATAAGGAAAGTATCTTAAGTCTTTAAACTTGTGGCTTAAAATGCTTCTTTGTGAAATAGGGGTTATGAGGATGGAGTTCGAGGAGTAAATTATTTGTGCATGATGGATATAGGTGTCAATGGGAGGATGCTATGGGAGCATGATGAAGAGGAATGAATTGAGGTGATAAGGGGAGAAGAGAATGAGATGGATGAAGAGCATTGTTTACTTCAACGTGGGAGAATATTTCAGTCATGTAAGAGAAGAAGGAACGCGACAAGGAGAGAGGGTTGTAGTACGAATCATGTAATACCTTGGTTTTAACCTCGCTTAAATTAAAAAATACATGATACACATATTGTAAATAATCTTGATGTGGAGCTAAAGGCTAAGGCCCCACCATCGATTTGGTTATGTTGTGTTTCTGTTTTGGGAATGGTCACCGATGGTATATCGAAACATATGGCATATATTTAATCATGGCATCATGTAAACACGCATTTTAATTGAATAACCCAACCAGCTATGTTCGTGGCATCTAAATTGAGAAGGGGCATGATTCCAAAGGATAAGCAAAGGGGAATGTTGAGCATTGAGTCATGGGGGAAAGCCATGTGTCACCACCACCCTATTTTTTCTTGTTGTTAGTTGGGACAGTGATTGGCTGGTAGGAAAACCACCACCATGCCCACGCCGATCACTCTCTCCCCACGACGCAGTTGTTGGTCTATCCACTCACCAGATCGTGAGTCTGTTCAGTCCCTTCACGCGGATTGAGTTAAAAGATCCACAATTCATCGTTTGTGGGTTCGCCTTCCCTCTTTTTCTCATCGATTGCTAGTCTGTTGTGTGTTCATCTTCATGATTGCGCATATTTTTAGGTATCTTCTTCCACAAATTTCAGACTGCGTATCTTTCTATTATTTTCCATCTTGCACAGTTTGGGATTTTTGTTCTCTTCCCATTTTCTAGTTTGTCCGGTTACTCCAGCGATTGTATTAAGAATCGGTGCTGAGGGTTCATAATGTTGCAGATTGCTGGTTGTCCACGATTGCTAGACTGTGTTTTCTCCTGTAAAATCTTGAATAGCTCTGTTTGGCTGCTTGCATGCAGTGGATTTGTCCTCGGACTAATTTGGAGTGGTGAATGAGGGCATGAGGTGCTTGATAAACTTGGTGGGTTGAGAACCACACAGACAGAGTTACTGAGCTGGCTTTCTTCTCCACAACCCCTGAAGAGCACTGGAGGGAAGATCAGGGTTTGAGGGACTGCGTTGTAGAGAAGGGACTGACTTCCTTGTGTTGGGTGTGTGTGGGTGTTATAGAAGCTAGGCTGGCTCTGGTGTTGGTGTCTGTAGCTCTTCAGTGAGCTCACCAGCTTAGCATTGGCCTTTCCCAGCTCCTAGATGGCCTAATAAACCAAACTTTGTTGGCTTGGCTGATTTGTTGTTCGCCTGATAAACCCAACTATGTTGGCTTTGCTGAACTGTGTACCCTTTTGGTGTTGATATCCATGGCTATGTGTAAGTCTGTTTAAGTTCCTTATTCCTTGGGGAATCATGCCCTGCTCGGGGGTGGCAGCGTTGCTGAGAGATTAAGGAGCACGCGAGCCTACGGTTGGGTGGAACGTTGCAGCGACGTAGCTGGTTGTGGAACAAGCTCTTTATAAGATAAGTATCCTTACCTAACTTGTGCCTACAATCATATTTAATGTTAATGAATGCTGATATACATATTAAATGTTGATCGGTATATGCATGAAGTGTTGACTGATATGTTTTGCTTCCATTGTGTATAATGAATGGTTATGCTTCGTGATATGTTTTATGATTTAAAGTATCATGCTTCAACATTATATGTATATGTATGTTCATGTTCATGGGGATAGATCCTTGGATGATTTGATGTATAGTAATGTCCTCTTCACCGGTCGGAGGGTCAGGGACGTTACAATGTGGTATCAGAGCCTTGGTTGCAGCATGAGCCTGAATGAGCCATGACAGATCAGTTAACAGAGGCAGGTTGCCTACTGCCCAGAAGAAAACTACATGACAAGAGAATTTTTGGAAATTTCTTGTAAGTATTGGGATCATCGGATCATCGGAGGACTTAGTCTGAAGTCCCGCCGATGCATCAGATCATCTATTTGAAAGACCACCTGACAAGGGAACCGCGGCAAGGAAATCCAGGAAAATTTTCCCAAGTGTTAAAAATCATTGGCGATCGGTGCCACTATGATGAAGCGATTGCCGAAATGTCAGCGGAGCTTAGCAAATCATGCGTCCGCCGTTGCGGATAGCTAGAGGACTATCCTTCCGATGGATAGAGCCTCCGAGCGTCGACGCAGTAAAGAAAGTTCAAAATTTTTCCGAATGATGAAAACATCGGCCATCGAAAGAAGATAGTGGTTTGTGCGCCCACCGTTGCGGAAGCCTAGGGCACTAGTCTTCAGACGAGAAGAGTTCCGACTGCTGATGCCGATCGGGTTATGCCTCAGTTTGTCGATCGAGAGTCATTAGCAGGTTGGGCCGCTGATCGAAAAAAGATCAAAGTTGATAAGCCGCAGTTGCGGCTATTGATCAAACTAATCCGCTGATGTACTAGTCCTTCCAGCCGCCGATGTCGGGGTGTTAGTGAACAGTAGCTCCAGGCGACGGCAGTGAACAGTTGTTTGGTCGGCGATGGATAGAGGAAGTTTTCACTGATAGATAAGAAAAGGATCGGTGGAAAATAGAGGATCATTGAGCCGATCAAAGCGGCGAAAAGGAAGACTAAAGAGAAAAACTAAAATTTTTTCTAAGTCCCCGAATCATCGGCCATCGACGACGGTTAGCTGATCACATTGTCGATACTCAGAGGATGCGGTCGTCGATGAGCTACGGCAAGTGAAGTTTATTGACGTGTCCGTCGTTGCAGAGATCGAAGAGACTAACCGCCCGACAAGGAGTGCCTCCGAGTGTTGATGCCGTGGCTTCTAGAGGCTCTTACCGTCGACAAAGTCAGGAGTTGCAAAAGATTTAGTTTGATTGTGGATCACCATTGTGGAAGGTTTGACAATTAATCATCCGGTGCGTAGGGCACCCGACCGCCAACGCAACAAGTTAACCCATGCTATCGCTGACAAAATTCGGAAAGATAGATGATTAAGGACCGATACGGCGGAAGGGAATAGACCAACAAATCGCCGACATGCCGGGGAGTTAGCAGGGAAGAGACCCAACTTGAGGAGTAAGAAGGCATCAGAAAATTGTTAATGATCATATCGTCGATCGGAAGCTTAGCTGGTTCACCCACGGAAATGATAGGAAGATCATTTTTCATCATTGCGGCTGCTCGGATGACTATGCACCCGATGCACAGTAGAATTGCTCGTCGATACAGATCGGGAGTCTAGTCATTTTGCCCGCCGACACGTCGAAAAGAAATCAGCAACAGACTGCCGATGAACAATCGATCTGCTCACCGATGCAGATCGGAAGTGTAGTTGTTTTGACCCCCGTAGAATTGAAAGAATAGTTGGAAGAAGGTCCAATTGGGCCTAAAAAGATTTGGGTTTTTCGAAGGCATTTCTCAATGATTTTTCGAGCAGTTTTTTACGGTCTTTTAGTCGGTTTTCAACAAATTTCAGCAGACTATCCATGGTCACAGAGCTGAATATGAAATAGGGAAAATTCTATGTTTTAGCATAATTGTTGTTTTATGAGTTTCCAGAAGAAAAGGTAAGTAATTTTGATTTATATGAATATTATGCATCTAACAGTTTGCTACTAACACATTTGCAGAACTTTAGATAACTTCCAAGAGCAGTACTCCAGAAAGAACAGTGTGGTAAAGCAAGAGGTGGTTCAGTCATGAGAACCCATGATGGGTATGATGCTCAGGATTCTTACGAGCGAGCAGAAGATGCCATGGGAGAAAATGTCCGTAATGGAAATGAGAACATAGAGTCTAATGGAAGGAGATTCCAGGGGACACCACCCTAGGTTGCAGCCACCATGAGAATCTTGGTTAAAACCCAGGAACAGCAACATTGGTTGAATGCTGCCATATTGCAGACTTTGACAGATTTACAGAAAAAGATAGATTATGGACGAGGTACATCAAGTCCAGAAGGCAGTAAGAGCAACACTAGGAGAAGGAGAAGGACTTCTAGTGGACCATTGGACTCTGAATAATCCAGTGGAGATACAAGTTCATCTTCTCATAAAAGGAAAAGGAGAAGGCACCATAGGGATCGCTCTGGAGATGAATTTAGGAAAGCTAAACCTCCTACATTTGATGGTGAGATAAAGACGGGACAAGAAGCTGAGGCTTGGCTTCTTGGGATAAAGAAGTACTTTCAGGTGCAGGATTATTCAGGAAACATGAAGGCATGAGTTGCCATATTCAATCTGAATGGAAGGGCATCCATTTGGTGGGAACACTTCAAGTAGGTAAAGAAGATTAGTGAAAGGAAACTGAAGTGAAAACAGTTCAAGAAGTATTTCAGGCAGAATTACCTTTCTAACAGGTATTATGATGACAAGATCAAGGAGTTACATGAGCTGAGATTGGGACAACAGACCATTGATGAATATGAAAATAATTTTTTGGAATTGTTGAGGTATGTCAGGTACATCAGAGATGAAAACGTGAAGATCCAGTTGTTTTTAACTAGATTTCCTCAAGCCTACCAAGATAGAATTGTGTTCTATGAGCCAAGAACTCTCGAGGAAGCAATAATAAAGGCTAAATATTGCTATGAGAAAAGAAAAGCTAAACTTGATTACCATAAGGCATGGAAGGACAAGAAGAATGAGAAGTTTGACCAAAGAAAGAAAGGTTTCAAACCTTCTAGATTCAGGAATCAGCAAAAGCAGCCATCCCAAGCTGTGAGTAATCCAGTTGGAGTGACAAGTGGAAAGCCTAAAGAACCACATAAGAATAAAGGTCCACTCAAATGTTGGAAATGTGAAGGACCCCACTTGCACAGATATTGTCCACTTGAGAATGAAAGTGGAAGGTCGGCTTATAACATTTAGGGAGTAGAAACAGTGGGTCAAGTAGCAAGGGCAGTCCCTAGAATTTATGTAGCACTGGAGGACAGCCAGGTAGATCACCAGTCAACTGTGGTTGAAGTTGTAGGTAATATTGTTGAACAATCTGTTTCTATTCTGATTGACCCTGGTTCCACTCACAGTTAAATTACTCCTAGAGTAGCGGAGAGTTGTGCTTTTAAGAAGGTAAAGCATAGAAAATCTTGGTTAGTTCAGCTAGCCACTGGGACTAAGAGAAAAATCAGTGACATGGTAGAGAAATGTCCACTGGTTATGGGTGGATTGATCACTTGTGTAGATCTGAATGTTCTACCGCTTGGTTCCTATGATGTTCTCATTGGAATGGATTGGTTAGAAGCTCACCGAGTGAAACTTGACTGTTATAACAAGACTTTTGAATGCACAGATGAAGAAGGAAACCCAGTAGTTGTGAAAGGTATTTCGAAGGTAATTTCAGTAAGACAGGTTTCAACAATGTAGTTGAAGAAGTTCTGTAGGAAAGGCTGCCAGTTGTATGCAGCTCATATTCTAGAACCATCAGGAGATGGAACTCCTAGGTTGGAGGACTATCAGGTGTTACAGGAATTCAAGGATGTGTTTCCTGATGAGATTCCAGGGCTTCCTCCATAGAGGGACATTGATTTCACCATTGAACTTGTGCCAGGAGCAGCACTAGTGTCCAAGACACCCTACAGGATGAGTACACTGGAGATGCTAGAATTGAACTTGCAACTGCAAGAGTTGTTGGAAAAGAAGTATATCCGACCGAGTGTGTCTCCTTGGGGAGCATCGGTTCTATTTGTAAAGAAGAAAGATGGTACACTCAGGTTATGTATTTATTACAGATAGTTTAACAAGGTTACTATGAAGAATCAATACCCTTTACCCAGGATTGATGACCTCTTTGATCAAATGAGAGGAGCAAAGGTATTTTCCAAGATTGACTTGAGGTCTAGTTACCATCAAGTGAGAATCAAGGATGAAGACATTCATAAGACAACCTTCAGGACAAGGTATGGGCATTATGAGTTTGTAGTGGTACCATTTGGTCTCACAAATGCACCAGCTACATTTATGTGCCTTATGAACAATGTCTTCAGTAAGTATTTGGACAAGTTTGTTCTTGTTTTCCTTGATGACATTCTTGTTTATTCCAAGAATGAGGAAGAGCATGAAGAGCATTTGAGATTGACATTGCAAGTGCTCAGGGAACATCAGTTGTATGCAAAGTTGAGTAAATGTGACTTCTACAGGGATAGAATTCAGTATTTGGGTCACATTATCTCAAAAGAGGGCATATCAATAGACCCTGAAAAGATTGAAGCCATTATGAATTGGCCTACTCCAAGAAATGTGACAGATGTAAGATCTTTTATGGGACTTGCAGGATACTGCAAGAGATTCATTGAAGGATTCTCTAAGGTTGCAGATGCCATCACTTCTTTGCAAAAGAAGGGGATCAAGTTCGAATGGACTTCGAAGAGTGAAGAAAGCTTCCAACGGCTGAAGAATCTTCTCACCAGTGCACCAGTATTGAAAGTTGCAGATCCAGAGAAGGATTTTTTGGTATGTACCGATGCATGTGGGCAAGGGCTTGGAGGAGTCCTTATGCAGGACAACCACGTGATATGTTATGAGTCAAGAAAGCTGAAGGAGCATGAGAAGAACTATGCCACTCATGACTTAGAGCTTGCAACCATAGTACATGCTCTCAAGATGTGGAGACATTACTTGATGGGTAGAATATTTGAACTCAGAACAGATCACTGTGAACTGAAGTACTTGTTTGATCAGCCTCCTCTGAATGTTAGGCAAGCGAGATGGCTGGAATTTTTATGTTAGTTTGATTTTGAAATCAAGCACATAAAAGGGAAAGAGAACAAGGTAGTTGATGCACTCAGCAGGAAGGTAAAGGAAATGCATGTGGCATCTCTTAGTTTTTGCCAATCAGATTTGAGGCAGCAGGTTGTTAATCATGTCGCCAGAGATGAATTGTACGAGCAAGTAAAAGACAAATTGCAGCAGCAAAGCCTTGAGAAGAAGTATGAGGGGTATACATAGGAAGAAGATGGACTTCTTACTTATAAAGGTAGAATTTATATTCTGAATGTAGCTGATTTGAGGAGAGTTGTTATGGATGAAATCCATCAAGCTCTGTATTCTAGTCACCCAGGATATCAAAAGACAATTGCTATAGCTAGAAAGTAGTAGTTTTGGCCAGGAATGAAGAAGGACATGGCTGAATACATTTCAAGGTGCATGAAATGTCAACAGGTAAAGGTTGAGCATCAACAGCCATCAGGTTTGTTGCAGCCTTTTCCAGTTCCGGAATGGAAATGGGAAGTTATTTCCATGGATTTTATTACAGGATTGCCGATGACTTGGAGACAACATGATTCCATCATGGCGGTAGTAGGCGGTAGTAGACAACTTGACAAAGGCAACACATTTTATACCAGTGAAGTCTACGCATAAGAATGATGACATTGCAAAGATCTTCATGAAGGAGATTTTCAAATTGCATGGATTGCCGAAGGCACTAGTTTCTGACAGAGATGTCAAGTTCACTTCCAATTTTTGGAAGGGGTTGTTTGCAGATTTGGGTACAAAGTTAAACTTCAGCACTGCATACCATCCTCAAACAGATGGGCATCCGGAAAGAGTTAATCAGGTGCTTGAAGATATGCTTTGCATGTATGTGATGGACAAACCAACCAAGTGGGAAGATTACTTACACTTGGTAGAGTTTGCTTACAACAATGGACAGTAAGCATCCTTGGGGATGAGTCCGTATGAAGCTTTGTACGGAAGAAGGTGTAGGACACTAGTGACTTGGGATAATCCAGTGAACAGGGTTGTGATTGGACCAGAATTGCTCAAAGAAATGGAGCAAGAGGTTGTAAATATTGGGTAGAATATAAAAGCCACAAAGGATAGATAGAAAAGCTATGCAGATAAGCATAGGAAGGACAGAGAGTTCAGTGTTGGGGATCATGTGTACCTTAGAGTGAGCGCAAAGAAGAGTTCCTTGAAACTTGGAAGTTGTGCCAAGCTGTCA
Source organism: Pseudotsuga menziesii (assembly GCA_001517045.1). Lineage (NCBI taxonomy): Eukaryota > Viridiplantae > Streptophyta > Pinopsida > Pinales > Pinaceae > Pseudotsuga > Pseudotsuga menziesii. The sequence goes on from LPNX010446290.1 coordinate 1,728,785, forward strand.
CCAAGATACTGTCGGCCATTTGAAGTGCTTGAAAGAATAGGGCCTGTTGCATATAAAATTGCATTGCCTGCTAATACTAGAGCTCATAATGTTTTTCATGTTTCTTTGCTTAAGAAATATGTACATGATCCTAACCATGTAATAAATTGGGATGTGATCCAGGTGGAACCCAAGGGAGAATTCAATATCGATCCAATGCGCATCATCGATAGGAAGGTCACAATGCTTCGGAACCGAGCCATAGGGCAGGTAAAGGTGCGATGGGAGCATTACAGACCTGAAGAAGCTACGTGGGAGCTGGAGGATGCCATACGATTGGCACATCCATTTTTGTTCAATCCTGGGTTTAATACCTCGGTTTTAACCCCGCTTACATTAAAAAATACATGATACACATATTGTAAATAATCTTGGTGCGGAGCTAAAGGCCAAGGTCCCACCATCGATTTGGTTATGTTGTGTTTCTGTTTTGGGAATGGTCACCGATGGTATATCGGGACATACGACATATATTTAATTATGCCATCATGTAAACATCTATTTTAATTGAATAACCCAACCAGCTATGTTCGTAGAAACTAAATTGAGAAGGGGCATGATTCCAAAGGATAAGGAAAGGGGAATGTTGAGCATTGAGTCATGGGGGAAAGCCATGTGTCACCACCACCCTGTTTGTTCTTGTTGTTAGTTGGGACATCGATTTGCTGATAGGAAAACCACCACCACGCCCATGCCGCTCACTCTCTCCCCACGATGTAGCTGTTGGTTTGTCCACTCACCAAATCGTGAATCTATTCAGTTCCTTCACGTAGACTGAGTTAAAAGATCCACAATTCATCATTTTGGGGTTCGCATTCCCTCTTTTTCTCACCGATTACTATTCTGTTGTGTGTTCATCTTCATGATTGCGCAGAGGTTTGGGTATCTTCTTCCACAAATTTCATACTACGTATCGTTCTATTATTTTCCATCGTTGAATCATGAGCTGAAGACTGCTACTCTATTGCTGGGTCGTGACCGTAATTTTCTTCCACATTGTGTTTAGCTGTGTCTTTTCCCACCCCGCACAGTTTGGGAGTTTTGTTCTCTTCCCATTTTCCATTCTGTGCACTTACTCCAGTGATTGTATTAAGAATTGGTGCTGAGGGTTCATAGTGTTGCTAACTGCTGGTTGTCCACGATTGCTGGACTATGTTTTCCCCTGTAAAAGCTTGAATAGCTCTATTTGGCTGCTTGCATGCAGTGGATTTGTCCTCGAACTGCTTTGGAGTGGTGAATGAGGGCCCGAGTTGCTTGATAAACTTGGCGGGTTGAGAACCACATAGACAGAGCTACTGAGCTGGCTTTCTTCTCCACAACCCCTGAAGAGCACTAAAGGGAAGATCAGGGTCTGAGGGACTACGTTGCAGAGAAGGGATTGACTTCCTTGTGTTGGGTGTGTGTGGGTGTTCTAGAAGCCAGGCTGGCTCTGGTGTTGGTGTCTGTATCTCTTCAATGATCTCACCAGCTTAGCATTAGCCTTTCCTAGCTCCTGGATGGCCTGATAAACCCAACTTTGTTGGCTTGGCTGATTTGTTGTTCACCTGATAAAACCAACTGTGTTGGATTGGCTAAACTGTGTACCCTTGTGGTGTTGATATCCATGGCTATGTGTAAGTCTGTTTAAGTTCCTTATTCCTTGGGGAATCATGCCCAGCTCGAGGGTGGCAGCGTTGCTGAGAGATTAAAGAGCACGCGAGCCTATGGTTGGGTGGAACGTTGCAGCGATGTAGCTGGTTGCATAACAAGCTCTTTATAAGATAAGTATCCTTACCTAACTTGTGCCTGCAATCATATTTAATGTTAATTAATGCTGATATACATGTTAAATGATGATCGGTATATGCATGAATTGTTGATTGATATGTTTTTCTTCCATTGTGTATAATGAATGGTTATGCTTCATGATATGTTTTATGATTTAAAGTATCATGCTTCAGCATTATATGTATATGTATGTTCATGTTCATGGGGCTAGATCCCTGGATGATTTGACGTATAGTAATGTCCTCTTTGCTGGTAGAAGGGTCGGGGCTGTTACAAATGAATATTGTGACTATGACCAAGTACCATAGCACGAAGAATAATCCTATGATATAGAGGAGGAGGAATATGAAGATTACTAGCTTATCTTAAGGGAATAACTTGTTTGTCGGTATTAGACTACACATTGTGACATACCCAGGACCCCACATGCATATTTAGAAGTTGAAGTAAGAAACAATAGTTGATCACAGTTTATACAAGCAAGTAATAATAATGGTAGTAACCAAGATAATGCTTCGACTAGTAATAAATTTGTAAGTGTGAGTCCTTTTGTTGAAAGTCAATCAATACCCCCAATGAATAGAATGGATGCAGATGATATGAAGTTACCTATTTCTCATGGGATTGGATCGGAAGATCCAAAACAATGTTGGTTTTTGCATGAAGTCATTTGGACTACTAGGCAAGTGCAAGATGAGAATGTGAAAAGAGAACAGTTAATCATGACCTTTCGGGGTTGTGCTTTATATTGGTTCATGAACTTTGCAAATGTTTCCACTTGAACAACACATAAAAAATTAGCACAGATTAAATCTGCATTAATAAATGAATTTCAGAATCCAAATTTCGAGTCGTAGTGCATTATTGATATTAAAGAAGTCAAGCAATTAACAACTGAATACATGTGGGAATTCGACCACAGGTTTACGACGTTGATGGATTTTGTGAGCTTTTAGATGATATACGTTCAACACAAGGAATGGTTCATATATGATTTATCACCACATATTAGGGTTTCGTTGATGCAACAGAATATTCTGTCGGAGACCAAGGCTCTTAAACTAGCTATGAAGCTAGAGGCATCACCTGTTGGAGAGGCTAGCGTGGGTATGGCTCAAATCTAGTCATAGATGGAAAACTTGTGAATTCAAATTTAATACAATAATAAAGGGAAATACATAATAGAATAAATCTAGTGTACCCAATGTAAAACAAAAGGAAACTCTAAGGACCAATGACCAACGTTTTAGGAATAGATGGCTACAGGAGCTCCCAATCCTTTGAACCATGTATCTAGAGTCTAGTGTGGGATCTATCATACTAGAGGACATCCACCAGAGGAATGTCATCTATTGCAAAAAATTGTAAGTACTCCTAAGAATCTATTATGTAAATTCTATAGATCAATTGGTCATGATGAAAAAGATTTTCAAGTATATTAGTTTCTATTAGAGTGTACAACAACTGCATATTGAATGAAATGGGAGGAGCACATTGAAGGAAATGGTGAAAAATTTAACAAGTAGAGAGGTGGATTTCAAGGATGAGGATGAGGAGGATTTGGTTGAGGTAGAGGCCAAGTAATCTGCTATAATTGTGGTCAGTCGGGACACTTCATTAGATATTTCTAGAACCCATGTTCGACATGTGCATATTGTAGAGCATTAGATCATACTACTGAATATTGTCCACAACCCATAGCAAAGTGGAAAGAAAAAGGAAACAAAATCCAAATCATAATGTTCAAAAGATAACAATGGAACAAGAGAGAACTGACCCATTGTCACTGTAGTAACACAGGGGGAGCTACGATAGGAGATGATAAAGGAATACATGGTAACCAATTTGATCCTATAATTCAACTAAATACATAGCAATCATTACCATTTGATCACCAGAAGGAAACATAGACCTTCTTCAAAGCAAGGGGAGACTTCTCTGTGAAGCATAAGGGCGCATCGACATCTGTTCCACTATAGTATATGACAAAGCTCATGTATATGACATGCCGCCCTTATATTATTACTCAGTTCCAAGGAGGCCTCAAGGAAAGGTATGTCCCTAGAAATTTTTCTGAAGGTTGTTTATATTTAATAAAATATGAAGAAGCATTGAGTGAACTACATAGTCTAATTGATCAATCAAAAAGAGAGGTAGTAGAGCCTATTCATGAAAGGGTTGTAAACCATTTGCAAAAGAAAAGGAGAACATGAGGGGAAATGTGAGTAAGTGCATAGATTGGGGAGTGTGACATGGATTTTATCATTATATATCTATGATCAGATGTGAATATCCTCACTAAACAGACATGGGAGAATATGGGAAAACCTAACTTAGTATGGTAACCTATTCAGTTAAGATTGAACAACCAATAAAAAGTGATTTCGTTTGGCAGAATGGTAGGTGTTCCCGTTGAAGTAGAGGTAGAATGGTAGGATGTTTCCCTAGAGGTAGAATCAAACGTTGTGGCATCTCAGAAGGTCAAAGGAAAGATAGACAGGAAGAAGCAGCCAGCAGACCCTGTTGGGGCTTCTTCATCAGAGAACAAGATTGACAAAATGACCAAACTGTTAGATAATCTAACTGCTGAAATGTCTAAGCTGAAGGACCAAGGAAAAATACCAGTGAGGGGTAAAGGGCCAAGTGATTTTGCTCCTCGAAACCCTAATTTTGTCCCTTATAGAAGAGGGAACCCCCCAGTTTAGATTCTCATAGGGGAAAGGAATCAAGGGGAAGATCAGATAATAAGAGCTCCATTTCAGAATGTTGTATTAGAAGAAGAGCCAGAATTCATTGAAGAAGGAGAAGCTGAAGACAACTTCCACTGCATGGAGGATGAGGTAGACTATTCTTTTCTCACATAGGTAGAATATGAAGAAGCCCTAGTGGATGAGAAGATCAGTGAAGGAGCTATATATCAGGCTGATGGTCAGGAAGGGTACAATTTAAGGTCCAGGTTGGTTGTTGCTCTGAAAAATAATGCTGTACCTGTCAAACAGCCTGCTACCCCAGCCAAAAAGGCTCCTATTTTACAAAAGAAAATGGTTGTCATTCCAAAACCATTGCAAAAACCAGCACCTTCATCAATCCCTGACCATGTCCAACTTAGGGCTCCAGTACATGAGGTAAGATTTCTTTATAGGTTGCATTACTCTTTCAACCTTTAGTTAGAGATTCAGAAATTGAAGATCCCTTTCCCTAGTAATTGAGCTAATGAAAAATGATGCATTCAAGTCTTCCATTCTGAATTCTCTTTAGCCAAAGGTGCATATTGATACTGACTTTGTAAATATGCAAGATGACAAACTTGTTGCAACCCTAGGCCCCATGATCGAAGACCTAAAGGACTCATGCCCACCTTTCTATATATCCTTGAATATCCATGATAAAGTCCTTCATAACTGTCTGTTGGATTTAGGAGCTTCTCATAACCTAATGCCAAAGGTTGTGATGGATGAGCTTGGTCTCAGCATCACAAATCCCTACCATGAATTATTCTCCTTTGACTTCAGAAAAGTCAAATGCTTGGGCCTCATCAAAGACCTTGTTGTGAACCTAACTCAGGTACCTTCAAAAAGCATCATGATGGACATTGTAGTGGCTGATATCCCTCCAAAATTTAGTCTCTTGCTATCTCGGTCATGGAGCAGAAGGCTAGGTGGCACCTTTCAGATGGATCTTACATATGCCACCATCCCAATGCTTGGAGGGGAGACCAAGAGGTTTTACATGGAAAATCAGCTGGCCTACATCATAAGCAATGAGAACAATTCAGTGAATCATCCCATCTATGCAGTGGACATTAATTTTGGGCCATGCATTCTGCAAATAGAAAATTCTCAGAAAACATTTGTCCAGCTCACTAAGCCCACCTATTAGAAGCCCGAAGAGGTGACCACAACAGTCTGGAACATGTATTTTGATGGAGCTAGCACTCAAATCTCAGCAGGTGCAGGTGTAGTATTGATCTCCCCATCCAAGGAAAACATGCATTTGTCTTATAAGCTTGATTTTAAAACCACTAACAATATAGCAGAATATGAAGCCTTGCTGCTAGGAGTTAAAGCTGCCAAGGAGATGGGGATCATGTGCATAAGGATTTTTGGAGATGCAGACTTTATTATATAGCATGTCAACAACACTTTTTAGACAAAAAATGTCAGGCTAAAGGCCTACAGGGACAAGGTATGAAACTCAGAGACTCCTTTATGTTTTTTGAACTGTCATATATACCTAGGGCTTTGAATCACCTGGTTGATTCCCTAGTTGTCTCTACAAGTCTGTTTGTTCCTCCTTTACCTCCTAAGCTCAGCTATGATGTTCAGGTTAAGTACAGACCTTCCCTGCTAGATAATGTCAAATTTTGGAAGGTGTTTGAGAATGATGATGAGCTTAGTAAATTCCTTCAACTAGTAGATGAATTCTCTGATATACATATAGACCAGGAAAACCTAAACATGGAGGAATACAAGCAGCTCAAGTTGAAAGATAAAGTGGCTGATAAGCACATTGTCCAATTACCCAGCAACTATATACCTCGGGGTCTAGTACCTCTGGAAGAGCTATTAGATCATAATGACATCCCTTTCAAGCCTGCCAAAAAGGAGCTAGACCCTGCTATCCAAGAGCAAAACATAGGTATCCAAATCCATCCAAAATTGATAAATATGTAAACTGAGTTGATTGCTGATCAGAGGTCAAAGTTTTGCAACCTGATAAAATATTTTGCTGATGTCTTTTCCTGGGAGTACAGTGACCTGAAAACCTATGACACCAATATCATCCAGCATAGGATTCCTTTGGAGAAGGACACCATCCATTTCAAGCAGAAGCTGAGATCAATTAGTCCTCTCCTATTACCAGTAATTGGAAAATAAATCCATAAGCTCCTCAAAGCCAAGATCATAATCCCCCACATGTATTCCAAGTGGATGGAAAACCTAGTAGTGGTAAGAAAGAAGAATGGGGAAATCAGGTTGTGCGTGGATTTTAGAAACCTGAACAAATGTTCCAAGAAAGACAACTATCCATTTCCCAAGATGGAACACCTGTTGCATAAAGTCTCAGGGGCTAGTGTCATGTCATTCTTGGATGGCTTCTCTGGATACAACCAAGTTGTTGTGCAGCCTGATGACCAAGAGAAGACTACCTTTACCACCCCCTAGGGCACTTTCATGTATGCTAAAATGCCATTTGGACTAATGAATGCTGGGGCGACTTTTCAGAGAGACATGGACCTAGATTTTGTAGGGTTGAAAGATAAATCTATCCTCATATACTTGGATGACCTAACTGTTTACTCTCACAGCCATCACGACCATTTGCAGCATTTGAAGAAGGTGTTTATGAAGTGCAGAAGGTATGGGATATCACTAAATCCTAAGAAGTCCTAGTTTGCACTTAGTGAAGGGAAACTCCTAGGTCACATAGTCTCTGCTAAAGGTGTAAAGATTGATTTGGTAAGGGTGGAAGTAATCCAGAAGCTATCCATACCGAGATAAAAAAGGGACATTCGGTCCTTTTTAGGTAAGATAAACTTTGTCAGGAGGTCCATCCCTAATTTCTCTGAGCTAGTGAATCACATAACAGTCATGCTAAAAAAGGATGCAGAAATAAAATGGACTGACTAGGCAAGAAGCTCTTTCGAATACATCAAGAAGTCTATCATGGAGGCCCCAACCCTGATTAGTCCTAACTACAACAAGAGTTTTTACATCTTTTCTTTTGCATCCTATGACACAGTGGCAGCTATGTTGTTACAAAAAGATAATGAGGGTTTTGATCATCCAATTCCATTCTTCAGCAAAACCTTGAGAGATGCTGAGATGAAGTATGATCCAATTGAGAAACAGGCTTATGCTCTCATAAAATCTTTGAAGGTTTTCAGAATTTACATTCTCCATGCAAAATTCCTTGCATATGTCCCTTCAGCTGCTGTGAAGGATGTTTTGACTCAGCCTGATATTGATGGGAAGAGAGCTAAGTGGATTGCCAAGCTCATTGAGTTTGATATAGAAGTGAAGCCCACTAAGCTAGTAAAGGGACTAGGTCTGGCCAAACTCATGGCTAAAGAAAACTGTGAACTAATGGGGATAAACTTCATCAATGTCAAATCAGCAAAAGTGTAGACTGTGGTAGCAGTAGAAGCAGATCAAGATCAGAATGACATTCCACCAGTAGCTGAAAACCTGTCCTCCTGTGAGTGGTACTCAAGTATTATTCAATTTTTGCAGAAATTAGAAGTTCCTCCTGATCTCACTCCTAATCAAGCACGATCTCTTAAGTTAAAATCTGTTAAGTTTTGCATAATTGACAAACTAAAGTACTTGAAAGATCAGTCTGTAATTTTGTTGAGATGTATAGATAAGGAAGAAGTAGAGCAAGTCATGCATCACTTTCATTCCAGCACATGTGGGGGCCACCATTATTGGAAAACCACATCCCACAAGATCCTAAAAGTAGGATACTATTGTCCAATCCTTTTTGCTGATGTATGTACTTTTGTAAGGGCCTGTGACTAGTGCCAAAGATTTATAGGGAAGCATGAGCTCAAATCCTTGCCCCTTAAGCCTATTGTGGTGAATGGCCCTTTCCAGCAATGGGGTCTAGATTTCATAGGTGAAATAAATCCATCTTCCAGTGGGCAGTATAAATGGATCCTAGTATCCATAGACTACTTTACCAAATGGATAGAGGCAGTACCCACCAGGAATGCCACTCATCAGGTCATCATGAGATTTTTGTATGAGAATATCTTTAGCAGGTTTGGCTGCCCAGTAAGTTTAGTAATTGATAATGCACCTGCTTTCAAGGCTGGGGCATTATTTAAAATGTGTGAGTCAATGGGCATTCAACTGGTGCATTCCACATCCTATTATCCTCAAGGCAATGGCCTGGCTAAGTCATCCAACAAAAGCCTAGTCCGGATCATCAGGAAACTACTGGAGACAAATCAGAAAAGCTAGGATTCTAAGCTCAAATTTGGTTTATGGGTTGATAGGGTAACAGAAAAAAGATCTATATGGACTTCTCCATTCAAGTTAGTTTATGGTACTGAGGCCATTTTTCCTATTCAGCTCATTCTTCCAATGGCGAAATTCTTTCAGGAAGAGGAAGATGAACCAAATGATATGGTGAGGAGGAGGATGGACTTGGTAGAGTTGCAGCAAATCAAAGAGCAAGTGATAGAAAAATCAGAAGCCCATCAACAGAGGATAAAGGGCAAAGGTAGACAACTTTCAGGTTGGATATTGGGTCCTAAAGTGGGATGCTGTCAGACAGGACAAGGGAAAACATGGAAAGTTTAATTCTTTATGGATTGACCTTTTTGTGATAGCTCAGGTACATAAGAATAACACCTTCCAATTGCAGAATCTGGAAGGGGAGGAGGTGTTTGATAGCCCAGTGAATGGGTGGTTTCTGAAACTCTACTTTATTTGAGGCTCTAAGGCCTTGTCATTGTAAAATAGTAGTCAGTAGGTTGTTTTTGCTTACAGAATAAACTCCATGCCCAATGGAACAGTAAATGATAGTGTTAAGTTTTTAGTTGTTTTTAGGGAAAGGTATTTTGGCCTGGGATTCTTGGGACCTAACTAGGAGGCTCCCATCCCCAAGTAGGAGCCAGATGTTCTCTCCCAAAATAGATTTATTTTGACAGTATGAAGAATTTGATTTATGTAATGAAATATCTGAGGATTCCTAACAAATTGAATGTCTATGTTTTTATATGGTTGAAGAATTTGGAATTTTTAGCTTTTGGTGGCTTAGGCGAGGCTTGTAATAGCTCATTAGCCACCAAAAAGCTATGTTTCAGTAGCTAACAGTTGAATGCGGGATAAAGGTAAACCACCAAAAGCAGTCCGACCAGGTAGAATTAAATTAACACTTTCGATGGCTTAGGCGAGACTTCAAATGACTCATTAGCCATAGAAAAGTGTTGCTTTCGGTAGCTTAGGGAGAAGACCAAGAAGGATTTTAACCATCGAAAGTAGGTAGCAAGCGATATTAGTAAAGGTGGTTTCAGTGGCAAAGGCGAGACTCGAAACAGCTCATTAGCCACCCAAAGGTGATGCTTTCGGCAGCTTATCAAATAATTCGACGTAGATGTTAACCGCCAAAAGCAGGAAGATAAGCATCAGAGGAAAAGTTATTTCGGTGGCTTAGGCGAAAGCTCGAACATTTCATTAGCCACCAGAAGGATGGTTTTTTAGTGGTTAAATGGGTTTTTCGACGAGGCCACTATCCACCGAAAGCGGGATTTCACCGCAAAGCTAGGATAACAGTTTCAGTGGCTTAGGCAAAAGGGATACCATTTATTTAGCCATTGAAATCTGTCTTTTCGGCGGTTTGCAAACAAATTTAGGAATATTATTAACCATCGAAAAGTCAAAAGAGGAAAACAGTTATAAAACAGTCAAATCACACCCCATCAGCAAGATGAATAATCAGTGGAGGGCGTGACAAACCACCGAAATGACTTCAACTTGCATAACCGCATGTGTAAATAAATTAAATAGGTCCTTATAAAACTGGTAAAGGAATGATAGGATTGAAAGTCCTCAGTTTTCTTCCACATGTCCAAAAGAACAGCAGAAATCCCACCGAGTACTCAGGTTGATGTGTGATATGATTTCTTGGGAAAGAAGATCGAGAGGATCAAATGCTGCCATCACCTTATGATCTCAGCATCCATCATGACAGCACAAACCCTCATAATCAGTGCCAAGCGACTCCAACACTTTTCACTTTCGAGCTTATCATTCCTCACCACCAGGAAAACCGTCTCTGAGGAAAACAACCTACTAGCACACTGTATACAGAACTAAGGAATTATTTTGCAGGTACCAAGGAGAGGCACTCATTAGGATGAAGAAGGGAGGACCTGCTCTCAGGTAGGAGCTGGGAGATATCAGTTATTTGGAAGCACATCGAGAGGTTTGTAAACTCTTCCAAGAAGTTAGCTACTACAAGTTTTTTGAAAAGATATAAGGCTCCCATCAGCAGGTAGCTGAGGCGTTTGCCCTCTCATTGGATGGTTCAAAGGCAATTATCGGCAAGGAGGAATTTCACATAGATGAAACCCTAATCACTGAAGTAACTGAACTCCCTTTCACAGGAGAAAAATGGTTCAAGACCACCATACCAAAAGATGTAGAATTCAGGTCTTACCTAAATCCTAAACATAGAGGAATAGTGTGGAAGAAAAGTGTGCCATCATCCTTGTTGGAAGAGAGGTGGCAAAAACTGCTGAAGGCCATTGTGGTTTACCTAACATGTGAAGGAAGATATGACAGAGCCATGATCTACCATTTCAAGGTAATGAACCACTTCACAGGTAAAAGCCCACTCAATTTGCCCTTTTACGTACACAGAAGTTTGGGAAAGATGGCACACCAAGTGAAATCCAAGCCAACCAAGATTGTTGGCAGACTATCTCACCATGGCCTTATCTAGTTGTTGATCCAAGAGTTGTTGAAAAGAAGGAATATGGCATGGCCCTATTTTCTGTTTTGGAATGGATTTGAGACAAGCCTTCAGCCAGAAGAGAAAGGGAAGTCTCCTACCAAGAATTCCAGCACACCAAGGAGTGGGAGAAGAAGGAGGAGGGCCATATCCCCAACAGCAGCAGCAGAAAATCCTCCCTCTTCTTCCAAGGCCAAGAAGGTAAAAAGGAACTTGGACTTCAGTGAGAAGGGCCAGGAGGTTGAAACACACAAGGAGAATATTCTAAATCTACCCTACTCAGATTCTGAAGAGAAGTAAGAAGAAGGTGTAGACTTAGCCCTGCAAATTGTACCAGTGGCTGAGGAACTACCATCCCCCACACCAAAGGAGCAAGAGGAACCAACAGAGAAGGCTTCCTCCAAAAATCCTAGAACTCAAAAGATCAATCAATTACTGAGGCAAATTTATGAGATGGAGATTTTGGAAAGGGAAATAAAGAAGAATAATGTTGCGTTGACCAGCAAAAACAAGCTGCTACATAAGTCTTACCTGGAGCAGAGAGAAAGATATATTTTCTTAAAGAGGGTGAATACAGGGTACCTAAAGGACAATACTGGATTGTACAGGATGATTAGGCTCCAAAGACTACAACTAAAGGAATCTAAGGCAAACCCTAGTAGCCACCCCACCTTGGAAACCCTTGTTGAGGCTGCAGTTAGCCTTCAGCCTTCAGAAACCAGCCAGGCTACTGTTCACACTCCTAGCACAGAGCATGCTGAAGAAGAAAGATGAGTAGACAACCATAAAAGAACATTTTTGGGAAAACCATAATAAAATTTGAAAACAGGGCTTTTGGTGGCTTAGGCAGATGCTGGGGCAATTCATTAGCCACCGAAAGCACTGCTTTCGGCAGCTAACGGTTCCGATGGTCAGGCCTCTTAACCACCGAAAGCAGACAAAGGCTTAAAATAAAATTTTGGCATATAGGACCGGTTTTGGGTGAATATAGATGGCTTAGGGTCATAGTCTGAAGATGAAGGGCGTAGAGGAAAGCATCATAAAAAGGTCTGTTTCAGTTTTACTATGACATAACAGCACAAAAGGCCACCAACACCTAGCTATCAAGAGAAAACAGTGGCTTAACTAGCAGAGGGCTAGTAGTAGTAGTTATCAGTAGTTACCTCAGTTATCTGAAGGTTCATACAGTGAACTAATTCTTTAGTTAAGTTAGACAAGTAGTTAATTAGGCTTTTTGAACCTAATTTGCAAAAAACTATTATTTTGATTATTTTTGTAAAAAACAGAACCAAGTTTTCAGGATCTGTATATTTTGTAAAGGCTATAAAGCCTAAGACTTATTTTATGAAAAATGTTCGACTTCGAGGACTTATATACCTATACTATTGTCATCTTCTCATTTTGCACATGATTTAATATAGGCTCTTTGGTTATCATTTTTGTTCAGCTTCCATTTCTATCTTTCTGTGCTTATGTTTGAATGTGTATTCAGGTTATATTCAAGTTAATTAATGATTGATAGCTGTCACCCTATTAGCATGTTGATTAGATTTGAATTATAAGTACCATCCTTATCATGATTTAGCCATTTATATGCATCTGTTTTGTGTGTAAATCTGCCAGCCTGATGAGTTCTCCATCCCTGAACCTTATTGTCAACCTCTAAAAAGTGGTAACTAAAGCCTTGTACCTGATGGAGATTCATGCATGTCTTGAGAGTGGAAGGTCATATAGGTCACCTAACTTGATCCATATTAGAAAACCCTAAAAATATTTAAGTTACCATGCATCCTCGAGCTACAACCTAGAGGAGTTTCCTAGAGTGATAACACTATCTCTGTAGCTTCTACTAAAACAGGGGCGGAGTTGTGGCATCATAGGATTGGCCACATGAGTGAGAAGGGGATGAAAATTCTCCACTCAAGGAAACTGCTTCTAGATCTGAAGTAGGTAAGTTTGGAATTCTGTGAGAACTATGTTTATGGAAAACAGAAGAGATTTATATTTCATAGAGTTGGGAAACAAAAGAAGAGTGAAAAGTTATAGCTTGTCCATACAGATGTATGGGGACCAACTCGGGTACAATCTCTTGGTGGCTCTCATTATTATGTTAATTTTATTGATGATGCAATTAGAAAAACTTGGGTTTATTGCATTAGACAAAAATCTGATGTGTTTGATACTTTTAAGAAGTGGAAATCTTTGGCTGAGAATGAAACAAGAAAAAGGTTGAACTGTCTCAGATCTGATAATGGAGGTGAGTACTGCAGCAAGGAGTTTGACAGTTACTATTCACATAATGGGATTCGCAGAGAGAATACAGTCCCTAGAACACCACAAGAAATTGGTGTGTCAGAAAGGATGAACAGAACGATCATGGAGCGTGCAAGGTGTATGAGATTGCATGCAAGGTTGCCCTTACAGTTTTGGGCTGATGCTGTAAACACTGTTGTTTATTTAATAAACAGAGGGCCCTTCAAGTGCTTTGTATGGTGGCATTCTAGAGGAGGCATGGATAGGTAAACAGGTAAAATACTCATTTCTGAGAAATTATGGTTGTGAAGCATTTGTCCATATTGATAAAGATAATAGAACAAAGCTTGAGGTTAAATCCAAGAAATGTACCTTTATTGGATACGGGGTTGATGATTTTGGTTATCGCTTATGGGATCTTAAAAATCACAAAATAATTAGGAGTAGAGATGTAGTATTCAATGAAAAGGTCATCATGTACAAAGATCAGTTGCAGGGAAAGAAAGAAGAAAAGGAAAACACAGAGTACATAGTGCTTGATGAAATCAAAGAAAATGAATTTCCAAAGGCACTAGAAAATCAAGAGCAGCAATAGGTACCTGAAACACCTACAGCTATACAAAAGTATACCAGGTTAAGTAGACCCCCTGAATGATTCTCTCCTTCACTGTATTATTTATTAATGACTGATTTTGGTGAACCAGAATGTTATGAAGAAGCAATGCAGGTAGAAACTAGAAAGAAGTGGGAGCAAGGCATGGATGAGGAGATGGACTCATTGGTAAGAAGCCAGACTTGGAATCTAGTTAAGTTGCCTGGAGAAAAAAGGGCATTGCAGAATAAATGGGTTTACAGGTTGAAGGAAGAATATGGAGGAAAGAAGCAACACAAGGCTAGACTTGTTGTAAAGGGGTTTGCACAAAAGAAAGGTCTGGACTTTGATGAAATATTTTCTCCTGTTATTAAAATGACTTGAATTAGAACTATTTTAAGTCCAGTGGTGGTAGAATATTTGCATCTTGAACAGTTAGATGTAAAAACAACCTTTCTCCATGGGGATTTGGAGGAAGAGATTTATATGCAGCAGCCATAGGGGTATGAGGTAAAAGGTAAGGAGAATTTGGTTTGCAGGTTAAAGAAGAGCTTGTATGGCCTGAAGCAAGCTCCATGGCAGTGGTATTTAAAATTTGATAAGTTTATGACAGAACAAGGTTATGATAGATGTCATTCTTACCACTGTGTTTATTTCAAGAGGCTAGATAACAAAAGATATATTATCTTGTTATTGTATGTGGATGACATGCTTGTTGCAGGGTCTAACATGCGGGATATAAATTTGCTCAAAAGAAAACTAGCTAATTCATTTGCAATGAAGGATTTGGGTGCTGCAAAGCAAATCCTTGGTATGAGAATAACAAGAGATAGGAAAAATAACAAATTCATGTTGTCTCAAGGTGAGTACATAGAAAAGGTGTTGCAAAGGTTTAGAATGCAAAATGAAAAACCAGTTAGTACACCTTTAGCCAGCCATTTCAAACTAAGTAAGGAGATGTGTCCAACAGGAAGAAATAGATTACATTCTAGGATTCCCTATTCATCAGCGGTTGGAGGCTTGATGTATGCCATGGTGTGCACAAGACCAGATATTGCACATGCAGTGGGAGTTGTGAGCAGGTATATGAACAATCTAGGTAAATATCATTGGAAAGCAGTACAGTGGATTCTCAGGTATTTGAGAGGTACCACTTCACATGCATTATGTTTTGGAGGTTCAAACACTGTTCTACAGGGATATGTTGATGCAGATATGGGTGGTGATAAAGATAGTAGGAGGAGCACCACAGGGTATGTGTTTACTATGGGTGGAACACCAGTAAGTTGGATTTCAAAACTACAATAGGTTGTTTCACTTTCAACAATGGAAGCAGAGTATGTTGCTGCTACAGAGGCTAGTAAGGAGATGATTTGGTTGCAGAGGTTCATGGAAGAATTGGGTAATAAGGAGGAGAATAGTCGGTTGTACAGTGACAGCCAGAGTACCATTCATCTTGCAAAGAAATCAACCTTTCATTTGAGGACTAAACATATACAACTCAAGTACCACCTCATAAGATCTATTCTAGATGAAGAACTGTTAAAACTGGAAAAGATACATACTATCCAGAATCCTGCAAACATGTTGACAAAGGGAGTAACTAGAGAGAAATTGAGTTCCTGCTCGGTTTCTGTTGGGCTTCAAGCATGGAGTTGAAAATAAGAAATTTTCCAAGTCCAAGGTCCAGAGCATAGTCCAGCAAGTGCAGTAGTGGTGGAGTTGTTGTGATCAGTCTCCAAGTGGGAGATTGTTGGTTGTGGAGCCTGATCTTCCAGATCTAGAGATATTATTTAGTTGTGTTTGTATCCTAGGTGTACTGTACACTCATTCCCCCTGCCTTGGGGTTTGGGGGATGTGTGTTGGCCAACATTTTTGCAGACCCATGGTATTGGGTTAACCGTAGTATTTTCCCATGGTATTTCCGCTATAAAAGAAAGCATTGTAACATGACTGTGGATGGTATTGTATTGTATTGGAAGAGAGACTGTGAGAGCGTGAAGAGGAAGTGCAACGGTTTTGCTGCAGGGTGTATCCCTTCATCTTTCTAGACTGTAATAAAAGGACTGGCAATTTCTTTGTGCACGTAGCCCATCATTTGGGTGAACCACGTTATATATGTGTCTCTCTATAATGTTTTAATGTGTTTTGCATATTATTTATTTATATAACTGTATATCTGTTATTTCTCTATTGCCATGTTTTCTAACATAGTCATGGGGGTGGTGCAGCAAGATATCACATGGATCATCAACAAAGATCGTGCAAAGATCACGTAGAGGGAGAGAGCTCAGTCACGCTCCTTAAGACAAGGTATCAAAACATTAATAAACATCACCTATGGACAAAGTAAGATAAAGGATCATGAGTCAACCAAGGGGGACACAAGAAAACAAACAACAAACCCAAAAGGTCAAGGTGAACCATATAAGGTGGACATGCAACTCCTTTATAGGACCAACAAGACCAATAATATTTTCTCTCTCTCAAGGTACACTGTTTTATATATTTTTGTCATCACTATATAAGATTCATTGGTTATAGAAAGTAGAACCACTCCATACCCACTCCATACCACAACAGGTGCACACCAATGAGTTTTATAACAAGAGATTTCCACACCATAGCCATCTTTTGAATCAACAACAATCACAATTTCCTAATGAGTTAATATGCACTCCACACAAACATGACGAAATTAAAGAACATGATATGTCGTTTAAGAAAACATTTAGAAAACACATTTCAAGAAACACACATTAAGTAATATTCCATTTAAGTATTGAAGTAGAAAATGAAATTATATGAAAACTCTAACATGGGCATGGGCACCAAAATTTGACAAACAAAAACTTGTTTTATCCTTTTAAAATTAATATTAAACATAATTTTTGAACTAGCCAATAGTTCAGTAACCCTCAAGAACCATGCTTCAAAAATGCATAGAGAAATATTTGACAATCAAAAACTTCAAATAGAGTTATCCCAACCATTCGGCATCCGAACCATTCACTGCACCTGAAGATAAGATAAATTAAAATGAGTATAAAATGAGTATGAAATTTATACAAACAAATCAACAATAATACAAAAAATACTACTTTATAAATAGGTTATAAGATAGTAGTACAAAAGATAAGATAAATTAGAATGGTTTGAAAACTTCACCCTATTTAAATTTTTAATGAAATCCTCAAAAATTCTGTGGTCACTTTCTTCTAACTTGTATGTGTCTTTCTTGATATTGTATGATAGGTTTTCCATTGCTATAACATATTCAAGTTGTATGAATAGATGATCTGTTGAACAATACTTGTACATGCGTTGCCCCTTTATTCTATTGTACCAACAACATTGAAGCTCAACACCTTTAGGGCTATCCAAACGATCAATGTCATTATGGTAATCAAACACCCTATTACCATCCTTCTTTCTTATTCTTTTAACTCTTCCAATGTAGCAAGTACCAGAAGAAATGTCCTGCTTTGTACTTTGAGATACACCTTTTCTTGTAGTACATTCAGCTACACCTATAGACTTGTTCTCAAACAACACCGCACAATATGATCAAATTCCAAAACCAATTGCAACACCGTTTTTGGGGGCCCTCTCATCTCACCTTAAGTATACTCCATTCCTCATTTTAGTCAATCTATCTTTCGACAATTTTAGGTTTCCATTCAATTGACTAACCAAATAATATTTGTACATGTCCTTGCCATCGAGCTCCACCACTAGTTTGGTAGTTATGTTTAAATTTTCATCAACAAAATCTAAAATTCCATCCAACTCATGCCTCCACTCACTTTCCATCATTTGCAATTCACTATCATTTTTTTTTAATAGAAACTATAAAAGGGTTGATATTAAACTGGCTGTGCACAGCCATACATTACAAAAAAAACGGTATCTGAGAGTTCTTGCTGATAAAAAAAGGAGAAAACAAAACTGGTCCAAAAGGAAGACCATAGAACTCCACACAGATTTTTTACATAGATTCGAAGGACAGAGGTAGTATATACCCTGATAAACTGTTGATTAAGGAACAGAAAAAAAAAACATAAACTAAGAAAATCATTTAAAAATTGCCTGGGTGCTTCATTGGCTGCACGACCAACTCCTCCTCCATAGGATGGGATGCTGCTACAGGGGTTTCGTGTTCCTGACTGCCTTGGTTCATGCTTACCAAATGCTGGAGGTCTTCTTGGATTATGTCCACCTTGCCCATGATTTCCTTGAGGTTCATCTCTGTGTCATCAATCTTGGATTCATGGTTGCTTATCTGATAAGAGGTGTAACTGACCACCTCCCCCATATTCTTCACCTCTTGGGAAATTTCCTTGTTATCCATAATGCCAATAGCCATCATTTCATACAAATGCCTGATATTTTTCTTTAGGTCTGCGAGCCCTGCATTTTCATTTGTTGGGTCCATTCTTCCTTGTCTGGGATTGTGAATGGCAAGAGCTATTCTAGAGAAACTACTATGAAGATCCTGAACTGCACCTTCAAAATCTTGAGTCTATTCTCCACCACAAAAACAACCAATAACCGAGTTTAGTGTGCTAAATTCCCGCAGGAGAGAGTCACGCTCTTTCTTGCTTGGACAGGAGAGAGTGCCGACCGCTCCTTCCTTTCACCCAGAGCAATTACATCTAAGAACCAAGTTGCTTCCGACTATAAAAAACTAATCATCAACAGGAGGACTGAGCCCAGAACCAGAGTTCGAATGCCACAGAGGACCGCCAACATGAGGAGTGCAGACGCAGGTGAAGAAAGCGGCGAGAGCCAACCTTTCTTTAACAAAAACCCTGGTAAGAGGCAAAGACTCCCACGGAATATCCTGCAAAATTCCCTCATCTAAACCTGAGATAATTTCCAGCAGATTCCTATCCGGAGAAAGCACAGAGCAAGCAAAGGTCACACCATTACCGAATGGAACTTGGGGATGAGGAAGGCTTTGGGAGGAAGACATATTGCGGAGGTTGAAAGGACCTGGAGCATGTGAACTGTAGAAGCATTTACACTGAGGGAGATGGGTATTAAGAGTGTTGAGGATCGAGGAGGGGCCATTGAGGAGTGGGAACCACACGGCAGCATGATGGGATCCTTTAGGACGACGTGTTAAAACGATGGATCCTTCACGATAATCCATGGAGAGGGGATCAATGCGATGAGAGCCAAGGCTTATATGCCACAAAATCATCAGGGAATGGGTTTGAGGGGAGTGTCTAAACCATTAATACGAAAATGACCTTGGGTTAGGGAGGCCCCCACATTAGCCAAGGCATCAGTTGCGGCATTATTTGAACGAAGGATATGGTAGAATTCATAGTGTATAGGTAGGAGAGGAGTGATTTTTTCATACAAACACCGACACTTTATAGAGCCAGTTGTGTATCCGTTGAGAATTTTATATATGACATGTCTTGAATCTCCACTTGACCACTTGAACTAAGAGTAAACGAGGTACATGTGTTATTCGGAATGAATAAGTAATACCATGACCATGACCTTCAACAACCCTTAAGTAGAACAAAAAATTGAAGAACGAAAACATGGAAAATCACAAATCTTTAAAAATAGTTTTGTCATAAAGTAGCAATGCACTAAATTTTTAACATAATATCGACAAATGTTGTAAAAGATACATGATAGTAAGAACATGAAACCTAGACACTTGAGTCTTGTTGTCTATAATAAATCAATTATCATCGCAACAGAGAGAGTAATAGAAGTATAATGTCTCTTGTAATTTTTTCCTAGCAAATGTCCAAAGTTACCTATAACAAACAAAAAAAATATTAATGAAATTTAGGGATGTTACAATGGCTAGGATTTGATTTCTTTTAATATGATTCTGCCATTATATTTACCTATAAGTTCTATTATATTTTAAAATGAATAACCTATAACACACCTAAAAATCATAAAATAAAATAAAAATTACATGCATTACTCTCTTACTTACTTAGCAGATTTCTATGTTTTTACTTATGTTATTTTTAATATCTTTGTCCTGCTGGTATTTGTTACGACAGGTTCCACTGATGATTACGATAGATAGCTCCTTCTGGAACCTCCAACATGTTGACACAGGTGATGTATTTTGTTTATACTTATTCTTTATTGTTTTATCTTTATAATAGGATGAAACTAGCCTAAGGCGTGGGAGGTGCTCGTGAGTTGCATTGTAATTTAAAGGCCTTGGACGTAACATAGTTTATACTATGTGTGTAAATATATTCCCTTAAGAGTAATATTCTTAGGGTTTGTAAAGCATATGGTTCCTCCATACGGTGACCTCTTGTTATAGAAATAAAAGGTGAGGGTTTAAGATCTTATACTTAGCATGAGACATCATGGTATGGATTAAATGCAGCCTCTTAATGGTCCTTAATGTTTTATGGTGTATATACCATATCATATGGCTATATGATGACTGCAAAATATTAAAGGTTAATAGGATGAAGTGATACGATGCTTGCAATGTAATTTTATATTTTTAAAGCATAGTGGTATGCTATGGTTGTAATAATATTTTGATGGCCTAAGTAACATAGTTCCATGGCAGTTTAAATAGTTAGGTGATCTTATCATTGTATAACACTATGGTTATAGTGTAACATACCTAAATTTCATAATAATAAAATAAATTATTTATTGCATGTAACTTTAAAAGTTACTAGGAATTAATTCTGAGAGATGTTATACTTCATTATTCTTCTATCGTAATGATTTTGGCTTTGTTAATAACTGCAATATTTATGTTCGTATGTTAGGGTTTATCACTAGCATGATTCATTTTACGACATTTTGTTGATATTATGTCATACAATGTAGTAGATAATATTATGTGACACAAATTTCTTTAAAGACTCTGTGGTTACAAAGTTGTACAAATATTATTGTCGTTCCTTCAGGTTTCTTCTCGTTCCTTCAGTCCGTTCCACTCATGATGTGTTAAAGAAAAGGTTAATAGTATTACTTAGTATTTATGACTAACGCATGAACCTTCTTTTTCCTTTTTGCAGATGGATGCGATCCTCCAAAATTTTTTGAGGAACAACCTACGATAAGGAAAGGTGACCCACCTTGGTTTGGAAAGTTAACCTAAAACTTATCCTAGTTTTGATATCATATCTATCCTTATTATTGCAAAGGTTTCTAACCCAAAACATATGCTATAACCCTAAACTATAACACATGCTTGAACATTTCAACCTTGGAATACGATCACCCTATTTCGTTACCATATGTTATAAGCTCCATAGTGGGGGACATCATGTATAGAGTTTTGGTCTTTAAAAAATAGATGACTAAGGGTATAACATTTGGAACCATATTGGTCAATTCGATATGAAAAGGACATGAATTAAGAACATCCACATGCAAGCCATGTGGTCGCATTAAAATCTCTTGTTTGTGGGTAACGAACATGGTGCAAAACCCTATGGATTTAATGCATCTTGGTGGTTGTGTTTGTCCTTTCTATGGGGTTCCTTTTGAATTTAGTTACCTTATAAAACTATTAATCGGCCTCTGGTTATTGAGCCTTGTTATTCCACTATCTACGAACAAATATGGAGATGCCAACAATATTGTCCCTCGACACCATTTGAATATATCCAAGTTTGAACAAATTTCCGTTGGAGTTTATGAACCTCGTTCTAGTGTAATTTGGGTGACTTTGGTTGGAGTTAATAACCTCATGAGGGTAATCATTCAGCTACATTTTCATTAATGGTTTTCTCTCTTTACACAGATTTTATAAAAAACAACTATTGTTTAAATCTCGGGAAGAATGTATGTGAAGGTGATTACTAGGTTGTCTCCCTGCGATGAGGGTTTTGGAAAGAGACTAGCCAAGAAGGTCTTGCAAATGGTAAGACACATGGATCCACATTTTATTGCTCCGTGGACACAAAAATTGGTGTTTTGATGTGCGTTCAACCTTACAGCATTGAGGTTTCATCTGTGTGACTGCTCGTCGGTGTGAAAGTGATAATTTTTATTTGGTACAATATGAACTTGATATTGTGAGGGGATTTTTCTATCTTCTGTGGACTCATACAACTATGCCACTTTTATATATATGGTTTTTTAATGTATCTCTGTTTCAATCTCTTATATTTGTTTAATATTGTAAAGATTGTTAGTATTGTATGAACCTGCGAGGGATTTGCATCTTACTTAGATTTTTAGTGCACAATATGTAATATTGATTCTATGATCGTAAATCCTTTACTAGGAAGCATTCATTTCGAGCTAAAAATCCACTGTCATTATGTTATCGCAACTCTACTATTGGTTTTGATAATATAATGGTTATAATTTTTGTAAAGAACCGTAAGGGATATCTATAAGTAATCTTTAAAATACCAATATTGTAGCATTGTTTATTTGTTCATCAATGCGACTGTGTACATTTTCTTTCCCTATATTTGAATAGCAGTTCTTTTTATCATTTTATGTTTTGTATATTAAGATATGTACACGATACCTTATTGTCATGATTTGAATTGGAACAAGAGCCGTAAGGCCTCTTCAAATATTTTATTTAAGTGTCTGACTTAACTCTTCATTGTTTATGCAATACTGTAATGTGGCTATGATTTATTTATCCTGTTGCATATAGAGCCACTTATTATAATGATTAATACTTTCTAACTTTGATAGCAAGATTGTATCCCGTGAGGCATTTGTATTTACGGTCTTAGATATTACTTTGGTTGTTACATAATTGTTTCCCTTCATTCGATATTTAGCAAGTTTTTAGGAAAAAGTTTAAAAATAAAAGGTTAAGCTTCTTAGGTTGTGAGGACTTTTTTGATGTTATTTCAGTTTATAAAAACAAAAGGGTCGTGAGGCCACTATCACAGATCAACACTGTTAATTAATCCTAGAAGAGGTTTTGGTGACCTGTAACAGACCCATGAGGGTTTCACCATTGAATCTTGACCTTGCAAATCATTGATTTGTCCTTTAAAATATAAAAAAGGGGTTAGTTTTAACAAGGAATAATAATTTGGCCATGAGCGTGTGCTTATCTTAATGATTCCTTGTTAGAATTCATAAGGCCCTCCTCTGTTTACCAATTAAGAACACCATTATTAGGTCAATTTAATTGTTCCTTTACAAGGAAATATATTGTTTTCTTTTTGGCACTGGTTAACATGTCATAACCCGTTTCTAAATTTAATTAGAAAATAAAATAAGACCTAATACTATTACATACTTTTTCTTCTGTGAATGAAGCCATCACAGATACACAATACCAACACGGATTACAACCTGGAAACAATGTTGTAGCCTATCAATAAATTGACTTGGTATTAATAATTAATAATTAGGAGACTATGATATGATGTCCTAATAAGAACTGCTGTAAAAACTAGCTCAATTACTATTGTTATTTGAAACTATGATTGTCCTAATAATTTCTAGGGTTTGATTTACTTAGAAGTTCCTATTTAAAATATGTTTATTTCTGCATAACCTTATTTCCTTTTACTGTCTCAAACCTTACTTAGTTTACATAGCTATCGAAGATTTTTGTTCTTTAAACTATTTAATAGTATTCTATAAATATATATACATATATTTGTAAGTACTCGTATTTAAATATTTATATGTTAGTAATCTTTATATATGTTCGTTATAGGACCTTTATGGAGATATAGATATCCATTTGATTCTAACAGAAATAATCCTACTAATACTAACATCATAGTAAATTGAACATGACCAAATGGTAAAGACATTGCAATAATTATACAGAGAGAAAATGAAAGAAACATCATTAAGCTGATATGTACTTCAAAAAATAATCAGATCAATACATTTAAACTCGAGTCTTAAGTAAAAAGTAATATAGTATTTTCTACTCTTAGAACAGTTCCCAAGCAGCTTTTAGATATAGGAACCATACTTAATCATCCTACTTATATCTATTGGGTGTATTTTAAAAATGAAATTACAGATCAAATAAAAACTGAACCTAGTTAATATGCAGAAGGGGACAAATATCAAAGGGAGACTGTTCCACCCAACCATCTCCTGAAGCAACCAAATTACTTGCTTAGGACCCTCGAGCCTGTTCACTGAACCACTAGGATAAATATATCTTCCACACAACAAAATTATTGTAACTTAGCACTCAATATCAGACGTATCTCAGCAAATCACTTTAGCTATCCCCTCATCAAATTCCTTGTGTGCCTGACTTTTCAATTTGCAGCAGTCACAAGGTTCATTCACTTAGAAATCAGAATGAGTGGTGAGCCTCTTGCTAAATTTTATTGTATTTATAATATTTCCTAGGTATTTCAGTCAGTTTTGGAATTAAATGAGCCACCACCTTAGTTCCCCCTCTCAGGGAACATGGCCACTTTTTTTTAGGGATTATGCTCCTGCAACAGCTAGAAAGTGAAATGCTAGTGCTGCCACTTTTCAACCAGCCTTATACAGTTCCTCATTCCTCCTAGTGGGTTAGTGAAAACTCATTTAATAGTCTCCCTTGGATAGGTGTCTCTTCTTATTAATTATTAAAAATAAATAATTCTTCAATTACAGTCATCCTTGACCAACTTGGTCAGAAAAATTTACAATAAATTATTCGGAATGAGGTACACTATCATTAAGTACCATAAAAGACAAATATTGGAATATGGATGTACAATGACCCGGTGGAGAATTATCAACTACTTCATCCACATCTTCAAATGTTGGAACAATGTGATCCTCTATCCATGGTTTAAACCACCAAGAATTTTTTGTGTGTATTTTTGGTTGCATGCCAAGACCTTGTAAAATTCCCTGTGCATCCTCCAATCCTATATTGAGAGCTTCTATAATTTTATTATCTATGGAAATTGAATCATATTGTGATAATACATCACCTTCCTCTACTATTTGTTGATGCAATTTATTCCAGATACTCATTTGTTTCTTATGAGATTTATTGAAATGAAGCCCTTGGGGATTCGATTCTTCTTCAGCAATTCTATTAGGGTTTCCAATAGGATAGTCAACAAAATCATATGCCCTCTCTACACAAACCATGCCATCAACTTTTCTAAAGAATTTCTCACATACAACTGACCCAGTCAGGTACAATGCACATGGTAAGCTAGAGTATTGATCATGAAATAATATCATCAACAAAACCACAAAGTGGCAAGAAATTTTCACATCTTGATATGCCTCTCTGCTAATGAAATTAATTTTGACATTAGTATTTTCCTATTCTTTGACCCAACATAGCCACAAGGTGAAGAAATGATGGACTCTTGAAGAATTTCGCACTCTTTCCCAAAGATTTAAACTAGGAGACAAAAAATATCAATGTAGTCAGCAACGATTGATAGATAGGTATCTGTACCTGATGTCCTCTCTATCCCACCACCTATACTTCTCATTTCCTTCAAGCACCTTTGGACATGCCTTGAAGCAATGCGTTGTGATGTACCCCAGTTTTGGTGATCAATCCTCTCTATATCCTCAATTTTAAGCTTGTGGTCATCCACTTTAAAATTGTTACAAACCATTCTTATAGGGTTAAAACTAATCAACTCTTCTCCAACAATCAGATCTCGTCGACCACTAAACAAAGGATTCACTAGATTTTTTCCATTGTGGATGTAATCCCGGTCATGAAGTCCTATTACTTTAAATCCGTCATACAAGCCAGTTAGCCTCCACCATTCCCAAGGAATTTGATATCTCATGCCTATAGTTGAGTAATAATCCTTCAGCATAAGCATTCTTCTCCTACTATCCCCATCTGAGGAATGACCAATAATAGGTCCTAAAAAATATTCCACATGTTTCTTCCATAGGTCTTCTACATTTTCCCATTTTTGATGGACAAAATTTGCATCAAACCTGTTGCATGTCTGATGAACAACCACAACCAAATGATGAAGCTTCTCATGTAAAGCGTTTGCAATAATAACACGTGCATAATGGTCAATCACACAATTCTTGAAGGCATCTGTAATAATCTCATAGCCTGTAGCACCCTCACCAACTGCCACCAAGAAATGTGATTGGCACTTATGTTCTTCTTTCTTACCACAAAACCCACCAATGTATCACTTTTTGCTACCCACCTTACATATTTTTTCACAACAGTTTCATCTTCAACAAGGCATACAAGAATTGGGACGTCTATACCATGTTTGGCTTTATAGGAAGCATAAACGTTTCCGATTGTCTCAAAAATGTACTCTTGCTCCCCTGGGATATATGTCAATGATTTCTAACTTTCCTTAAAGTCGTAGATATCGAAGGGACATCCAGATTCAAGATAATAAAGCTATGTAATCTAGGACCTCCCCATAACTTAATCATCTCATAAGTGGATTTAGTGGATGCACTATACCTTCTACCCGACTTTGAATGAACTAGGTTGTAAAATATATCTTGAACAAATTCCCAAACTGCATCTTTACCTTGTAATTTTCCTTGCTTATGATCCTCACACACATTCTTGCAAAACCTGAACACATCCTTCCTTCCTGCAGATTTGAACAACTTTTCCCTTAGAGACCTTGTTCTAATAGACAGTGTAGCAACCTTTGTCCTCTCCCACAAAAGAGATTGCATTGTTAACCTATGTGTAGCATTTGCGTCTCTTGCAACAATTTTGAGTTCAATTTGAATCAAATGGTCCAACCTTCTCCCTTTCCCTGTATCTCTCCCATATCTTTTCATGTTGCTCCTTGATTCATGATATAAATGCATTTGAAAGTCATCACAATTAGGTATCATCTTACAAAAATTGCATGTCAATGAATCAAAAGGTATTCCTGTTTCAGAAATCCTCTTGAAATGAATATGTATGTATGTACCATTAATATGACATTCGATACCATGATAATTTAGTGTTCTCCTGGTATGTTTCTCTATGGCCCACATTTTTCCACCACGTTGGTCATCCATTAGAACCTTTGTGTCGAATCTCTCCCCTCTTCTCTCAAGATAGGTATCCCAATACCCCCAACATAATAATATTGGGGGAGGTATTTTTCCTTGAACAAGATGAAAAAACACATGGGTTAATGATCTACTAACTGCTACTAACAAGTAATAACAAATAAAGTAATGTGCATATTCAAATTCAAATTAAATTAAAACTTGGGTAATTTCCACACCTGAAGTAGAAGCATGTGGACTTGTAGAAGCCTCATGTAATGGTGATGGTAGTGATGGGATCAAGAACTTAGACAAATTTTGTTGGGAATTTTCATTGGTAGGCTTCTTATGTCTCCCAACTATTCCACTCCTCAACACAACTGTATCATGTGAAGCCTCAACCGTAGTATTAGTAGCGTGATTCTTTGATTTCATGTGTTTATTTAGAGAACTGACAATATTACCACTTGTCGACACCAAAGAGAACCATCTATTGCATCATGTACATTCCACTCTTACTTTTTCTTGTCCTCATAGTTTGCAAGTGTTGCTTCCACCACCTTAAACAAATTAGGCTCTTGCATTTGGTTGAAATCATGTAGAAGTTTGATTGCTTGATCAATCTCAAGTTGATCTCTAGCCACTGTTGTCTGCTTTTCTTTGTTACCTGAAGGAGTTTCATTAATTCCCAACATTGAAATGTGATGTTGATGGAACCCTATTTTCATATGATTGTTTTTGAAGTTACAAATTGTTCGCGCTTCCAAGGATACTTCCCCCATTCCATAATCAATGCCACAGATTTCACAACGGATCTTTATATTAGTTTTTCCATTTTCTGAATATACCTTTAGCGTTAGCTTCTCCTTGACAAACTCTTCCATTAAACTATTCAATTTATGTTCCCAAGATGCCAATACATTAGGATCAACCACAACTTGTTCCACTGACTCGGACACATTACCAACTCTTGGTTGTTTATGCATAGGTTCCTCCACATTCCCTTAAATGTTTTCAGATATTGTTGTTCCTTCCATTACATGTGATTCCAATGTTTCAGAAACCATCGTGCATACTTTCCTCTTAATTCATACATTTGTTGTTGTAGGTTTCCTTCTTTCCTCTTGCTTTGCATTTAAAGGACATCCAATTGCGCCAATAATAAAATCAAAAGGATATTCAACAACTTCATCATTCACAATTTCACAATGGATATCAGCATATGTACAACCTTTTTGACACTAGACTCTACCAAGGGCACAATTCTCTTCACCAATAAAAATTCCAAAGTCCAAAACATCACTTGGATCCATCCACATTTCCATCCATGTGCACCTTTTAGTTGGTTAAGAAATGAATAAAATTATAACAATTTTTTTAAAAGTTTGGATATAATATGTCTATGAAATGAGGTGAGTGTATCCATAAATAAATGAAAAAAAAAGTAATTCAAATTTACATATGCATATTAGTTCATTAATAAAACAAAGAGCTAGGAAACAAGGTATGCACTTTCAATTCAAATATCTAAAAAGGATGAAGAAATATTACTATTAGGATGAAACACCTTCAAACAAAATGTATTGTTAGTGGCTTATTCAAATACCCCTCCCCAAACTGAAGAGTTAGCTTCAACGTACCTGCAAAAGATCAAAAGGTGATCAAAACAAGAGATGAAAAAACATAGAGGTGATCAAAGGTCTTTGTTCTTTTTGGAATTTAGTCTTGTTCTTTTTTATGAAAATTCCCCAAGCATTACAATCCACTCTAGGAAATGATAAAAACATCCAAGTTGACTAATATTCCCAACATGCAAGCCTAAGCTATATTCTACATGGTGTTTGGCCTTGGGGTAAGAGAAAAAGCTTAGTAATAAGTGAACTCACCTAATTAATGAAGAATGGTCCATCCTACTATCTGATGACACATCCTTTGTTAACATAACATTGGAATGGTCACCTTTTGGTAAACAAGGCACATATACTATAGAACGCATAACATGTTTTATAAATGTTATATAATATGAAAAAAATGAATTATCAAACTTTGTATAACGACAATTAGTATTAAATATAGTTCTAGAATTACTCTTCTTCTATTAAATAATTTAGCTATGTAGAAGATATGCTATGAAATATTCTCTATCAACATTGGATTGGTCAGCTTTTAGGTTGTAAGAAAGGGGCATATAATAGGGTGCATAAAATGTTTTTTTAAGGTTATAATATGACAAAAATGAATGATCAAACTTCATATAAAGACATCTAGTGCAGATACTCTTCCAAATAGCTACATTGAGCAGTCAGATAACCAACTTCACCACCAAGACCAAAATACCAAGGAATACATCTAAAAGAGTAAGAACGGAAGAATGGACAGAGAACATAAGAGAAAATATAATGTAATGTATATTTTATAAATGTAGAGATGAATTACATAATAGGTGCCCCGGTAATTTATACCGTAATTGGGGAAGAGAGGTGACTTTTCAAGTCACCTCTTAGTTTATTTACATTAATTAACCTAGATTAATAATTAAATTTGGCTTTCATTACATTGCCTTTCCCTTAAGGAATCTTTGTCCTCAAAGCTTAACTGACGACAATGACTACATGAACTATCGAGACGTTTCTAATGTGGACATTTGTATGGGTTGTTATTGGCAGGTTTTATGCCTGGTTCTATTTTGATTATGTGTTCTATTTTTCTGTTTGTTGGGAGCACCTTAGGTAACTCTTGAAACACCTTGTGATGTTTTCGAATTATCTCTTGTGTCTCTGGTTGTTTGTCCATATCTCCTTCACTTGTTAGAATCTCCATTTCTCGACATTGAAGTATGTACTTTGGTGCATCTTTCCAACGCAGCTTTTCCATCTGATATGTTGTAACTAGTTGTGTCGGAGGTGGTTGGAACCCATATAATTTGTGTGTTTTCCTAAACGCATGGAATTCAATAAAATGTTCTTGTTGATTTGAAGAGTATGTACCCAAGGTTTGTAACCATTGTATTCCTAATACTTCGTCGATTCCTCCCAGTGGTACCGCAAAGAAATCTAATTCTAAGTTATATTATTGCATTTGTAACTTAACCTTGTGACATCTTCCCACATTGTCATTCTTCTTGTCATCTGCTATCATAACCATCATGTTAGGTACTGGAAAAATAAATAGGTTAAATACTTTAGCAAGGTTGACATTAACGAAGTTATGGGTGTGCTGCTAGAGTCGATGAGAACTGTGACATTATTATTTTTTATATGACCTTTAATCTTCAATTTTTGTGGCTGGTAGATTCCGGTAATAACGGCTAATGAGATTTGTGGGGAGTCATCCTCGATTCTTGGGTGGTAGTATTCATGGTTATTTACATCGTTCTCAATTGGTTCATTGACTTCTAGCTCTACTTCACAAGCATATAATTTCTTTTGTAAGCATCTATGCTTAGGATCCCATTTGTCTCGATAGAACTTACATTTTCCTTCTTTTATTCTCTAAGCCTCTAAACTGGGCTTTTTTCCTTCCCTAAGTCGAGGCGGTGTATACCTTGGATTTCCTGTGTATCCTGAATGGAGGGGGTTCTTTTTGGAGTCGTCTTGGTCGACATTTGTATGAACGGATTTGCTTTCAATAATCCTGGCTTTACATCGTGCTTCCTCCATGGTAGAGATGTTGTGTAACTCTAGTTCGTCATGGAGGTGTTGTTTTAGACCGTGTATGTAGGTCTGTAGTCATTGGTCATCGGTTAACTCTGGGACTTGATTTGACAGTGCTTCCCATTCACAGGTGTACTCATCGACACTATTTTTTTGTTGTAACCTTGTGATTTTGTCAAAGAAGTCTTTTTCTTCAACACCTTGGAATCTTTTAATGAGGTCGTTCCTGAAGCTAACCCAGTTGTAAGAACATATTCTTGCAGTATTCTTCCACCATAAGTACCAGTTGTAAGCACTGCCTTCTAGATGCATGGAGGCGTATTTAATTTTCTCGTCGTCATAATGGATGTTGTGGATGTCTAGGTATTCCTCGGCTTTGTTAATCCACGCTATGCATTGTCATTCGTCCCCGTCGTATTTGGGTAACTCGACTTTCACCCATATTTGGTGTCCTTGTGTATATGCGTTAGAGGACATGTTGAATAGAGGATCTGGCTGCTCCAGAGTTCTTGGAGAGTTTGGTTGCAGGTCATTTGAGATTTGTATTCTGTCCAAGATGGCGGTTAAAATTGCTTGATTTTTCTTTTGGTCTTCTTGTAGAGTGAGGAAGCTATTCTCTATTCGTGACATAAATTGTGTCCACTTTGATGTCAAATCGGCATTGGTTTGTTTGATTTTTACGTGGAGTTCCTCATAATTCTTGTTAATTTTCTCATTGATTTGATCGAACCGAGCATCCATTGATATGGTGATTGCTGGAATCTTCCTAGTGCTGAACGTGGACTTATTTTTATTTGTTGTATAATGCCATCCCGCCACGATTCTCCCTTTTTTCCTCTTTTTTTTAAGTAATAATAATAATAATAATAATAATAATTATTATAATATAGTTTGTTTTAAAGTAATTATAATAAAAATGATTATTATAATATAGTGTTTTTAATTAATAATAACATTAATAAATAATTATATTAAAAAATATTATTAATATTAAAAAATTTATTATTAACAAATGGGTTTAACCAACTGTCACGTGGAGGCAGCGTTGAGTGATGGAGAATGAAGGTGGATGGTGTAGCAGATTGGATAGGAGGCAGGAACAACGATGGGTGGTTGGTAGATTGGATGTGGGGAAACGCAAATGGATGGCAACAGAGAGAAGGATGCGTGGTTTGAGAGCGTGCAGAGGTGGAAGAGGGAAGGAATGAGGAGGGGAGAATGGAGGAGCAGAGGTAGGTGGGAAGACACAGGTAGGAAGTTGGATAGAGATGGAGGCACAGATGGAGAGCGGCGAGAGGGATGGAGGATGGAGCGTCGAGAGGAAGAGTGGAGAGAATAGAGCAATGCGGCAATGGGGAGTTCGACGTTGGAGAGGATGGTGGAGGTAGGCACACGTGGCTGAGGGAGGAGAATAGAGGTGGAAGCTGGTGATGGAGGGCAGCGTGAGTGAGCGCGAGAAAGGTAGAGGTGGATGCAATGGAGGTGGGAGTGTGGAGGATGTAAGGTGGTGGGATGGTGCTGAGAGCCGAGAAGCTTTGATACTAATGAAAGAGTAAGAACTGAAGAATGTATAGAGAACGTAAGAGAAAATATAATGTAATGTATATTTTATAAATGTAGAGATGAATTACATAATAGGTGCCACGGTAATTTATACCATAATTGGGGAAGAGAGGTGACTTTTCAAGTCACCTCTTAGTTTATTTACATTAATTAACCCAGCTTAATAATTAAATTTGGCTTTCATTACAGCATCCCAGCTTCACCCTGACTTCAAAAGATGTCTACATGGGAATACAAGAAGAACCCAGTCATGGCTTATCTAGGGAGGCACTTATGGACCTGCCAAGAAATTGATACAAGAGGAGATCAACGTCTTCCTCAAACATCCAAAGGATGTGAAAAATCTAAATTCTGCCATACTCTTGAAAAAATAAGCATCAAAGATGTCAAAGAGAGTAGGCCAGGCTCAAATTAAAAGAGCTTCATCGATCCATTCCCTACCATTTCACCTTCACGTATTTTAGTAACCTGTAAGAGGCCAGAGGCCATAGAGAGTGCCTCATTGGATAAGCCATCCGCCTTCTTATTGTATTCTCTGTAGACATGAGAAAAATCAAGGGAAATAAAGGATGATTCGAGAATCCTGATATTTTGACACCATCCATATTCTTGATTCTTGAGAAGAGTCATCATTGTCACCAAAGCAACTACTTCCCTCACTTTGGGTTTAATCCAACACATGGAGGGATTACCTAAGAGCAACTAAGTTGTAAAGATAGATGTAATTTAATAGAGACTTAGGTTGCTACATCAACTATGAATGATTTCTTGCTGTAAATCAAGTTGATGTTAAATAAATGTTTTCAGAAAGATGTTAGTTGATGTTAAGTTTATTTCAGAAATGATGTTAAATGATTTCAGAACTGTTTTCAATGTTCTTTATTAGTGCAGAGTTATAGTTCTAATATTAATTAATGTATGTGTAAATTCCCTCAAATTGTAGATCTAAATTATTAATTCAATTATTGCTATAAAACCTGCTAGAAATGTGTCTTTTCAAACATCTATGGTCCATTTTGCATATTTTGTAAGATCTTAGCTCTGTCTAATACCAAGTTTACATTTTTTCTATGATTCTTATTGATACACAATGTGCTATGAATCTAGAAGACACCAACAATATTTTTTGGTGGTACTTTAATTAGGTGAACCTTGGATTTAGTATAAATGTAGAGGAGACTAGTTGGGAAAGAAGCTTCACAAATATATTCACAACCCCCAAAAAATCTTCATAGAAGCTTTAAATAGTAAATGTGAATGATACAAAGGAAACATACATTAAATTCCTAAACCAAAGACCAATGCCATTTTTTACTAAAAATCACTTGAATCTCCAACCCAACAAGATGAAACCAAAAAGAAATATCCAAAATTGAAAATTCTAAAAACATCCAAAAATATTCATAATCCCCAAAAATATCTTAGGATTTTTAAAACTAAACATGAATGATGAAACATAAACATAAATTTAAACCCTAAATAACAATGTTGTTCTTGAGTTACAAGGAACTTGTATCTCCAACCCAATAAGATGTAACTAAATAGTAGTCTCCAATGCAGCAAAGTAGCTGCAAACATCACTCTCTCTAAATCAAAAAGATGTAAAACAAAACAACACACTTTTTTTCTCCAAACATCACACTTTCTTCCTCCAAACAATAGTCTCAACTCCAAATAGCATTGTCTCAGGTCTAGAAGATGTAAGAATGAATGAAAATGAGGGGATGGCCACCAAACAACACCATGTCACCTCTAAAAAACTATGTTTCACCTTCTAACATTGAAATCTCATTGAGCATAGAGAAGAAAGAATGAATGAAAATGGTTGGGGAGGTGTTTTCAAAGAAATTTGTAGGTTAGGGTTCTTTAATTTATGTTATTGGATAAGTTAGCCCACAATGGGCTTCTGCTTTGCCAACCACCAAAACTGCCATTTTTTGGCACCTTTGTAGGGATATTGGTCTTGGGGGCACCTAGACACCCCTAAGGCATACCTTGTTTTGGAATGGAATTTCCTGGGGATGTGGAGAACATACCCCATTCCCCCAAGGGTGTACAAAACCCTTCAAGGACACCCCCAAGAATGTCCATTGTCCACCACCCATCAAGGAAATCCAGATCATGAATTGATGAAAGCTTAAAGGATTATGTAGAGAAAGTATAGTTTACAAAAAAGACAAAATCCAAGAAGCAACTAATGAGTCAAAGGAAATGGTTAAAATGCAAAAAGATACATCTAATAAAATGCATTATGAGACGACTTTTGCCATGAAAAATGATATTAAGAGGGAAGTACATAGGCAAGAAAACTGGAAAAATACACATGGGGTAGGTGAGAATAAGAAAAATCCCGCTACATCCTTGGTATCGTCTGATAAGAAAGACATGAAGATACTCAATACAGTTCAAGTTGGGATCAAAAAGTACAGTCCATTATTGACATCTAAATCCGATAATATGAGGTCCATACTAAAGATAAAGAAGCCTAAAATCCATTTTAAAGACCATTTGAGGCCTTATCTTGCTAGTGCAGAGCCTACAAGCCATTTTGAGAACCATTTGAGGTCTGATGTTTCTAGTGCAGTATCTTTAATACTATTATAGAACTGTTGGCACTTGGGATTTTTCCAGGCATCAACACCTAGTAATGGTATCAAGGAGTCTAGAAGGTGTAATGGGAAGCTCTAATAGGATTGAACCAACAATCCCAAGGCCTAACGTTAAACAACCCAACCTTTCTTCAATTGTTTTTAGTGCATCAAGCTCCACTACTAAAAAATCCATCATCTTTCCCTTCATCAAAGACATAGCTTCCAAACTTTATAAGTATGAGAGCCTCACGGGATCTAGATTCATCACAAAAGTAGAAACTATCACTTTTTTTGTTCCACCAAAACGTGGAATAAGCTCCAAAGGATCTCTATTGTCCCACCAATATCTCTCATTTTCCAAATTATCAATCACAAGAATATAGGGAATGTCTCTACTGAGCTCCTTTCTTACTCTCTGTAAGGCTTCCATTTCCTGCTCCTCGAATGTCTTATTGC
Source organism: Pseudotsuga menziesii (assembly GCA_001517045.1). NCBI lineage: Eukaryota > Viridiplantae > Streptophyta > Pinopsida > Pinales > Pinaceae > Pseudotsuga > Pseudotsuga menziesii. The sequence continues at coordinate 1,764,079 of LPNX010446290.1, forward strand.
TACCTTTCTCTAGGGAAATCTGTGTCTCATTACTCACATCCAACCCAAGCAACTGAGATAGATTCAAATAGTTATGTCTAAGGTAACGAGCTTCACCACCAATCCATAATTCCATCCTATACCTCTGTGCAAATCTGTAAGCAAATTCCAACACTAACTCCGTTTTCTCGATCCCTGATTCCCCTGATACACATGCAATACCTCTACCATATAATAAGCTTAAATCCTTATTCCTCTTTGCATACCTTGTTTTATGCAGTATCTTTGCACGCAGCCGACGATCCTTCATCTTCTATGAATCCATGCTTATTTGTATTTCAATTTCATTTTCAGATTCTTTCCATACAACCAATGCTTTCCATTTATTGTTTCCTTCTTTGTATTCTACCCTTCCATTTTTTTCTAGTTTTTTAAGTTCCCAGGGTAATTACAAAATTGTTCCAAAGAGAAATTTACAATCTATTCTAAAGAAAAAAAATATTCCTGCAGATTTTGGAACCGGTTATTGTTTCATGATCTCAAACCAAGCAATTTATTTGTTGATTTATCATAAGAGAACCACATAATTAATAATAGGATGGAATTATGAATGTTATAAAATTGTAGCTAGAATGGGGAGATTTATTAAAATCAAATTCATTTTTTTATCCAAAAATAGCTGAAGCAATTTCCCTTGGAGCTTCTACTCTAACACATGATGTTGACACTTCTCAACAAGGGATAGCAAGCATTTTTCAACTTCACCCAACATAGTTTTAGACCTATTAGAAACTTGGGCAGTTAAAAATGTGTGTGGCATGACAATTATTTTGTTGTTTAGTATGATTTCTCCATTTCTTGATTCCTCATATACTATAACCAATATACCAATAATGAGCAACCAAAACACCCCATATTCGCCTGAATACGGCGTAAAATGAATTATTGAAAGTGCATCTTTTGTTGCTCAAATTATGTTTTCGATGATATGGGTAGTTTCAAAACATGGCATTTTGTTTAAGATTGCAATTAGTGATTTCTCAAAATGCAAAATTGCAGAAACGTCAATTTTCAGGACAAATTTTGACTAGTTTTAATAAAAAAGGCTAGAATAATGGGGCCTTTTGGTGAGAATTTATGTCACCCGCAAGTCTTCCACCTACATTTATTTTTTTAACATTTTAGAGGTTAATGATGGCTTGTGAAGTTTCAACAATATCATCAAGTCCTGGTTGTAAACACGACATGAAAAATCTTGATAGTATGGAAGAAGCAGGTAGCAATAAACATAACTACAAAGCACAAAAATTAATTGTGAGGGAACACTCATGAAATCGAGATCAATACAGATTTTTCCATCTTTCCATATATTTGATGTAAATGATTCCTATCATATTACAACTACTACAAACTTCAATTTATCACAATTGTGTGTAGGAACATGCCCTTATTTTTCTTTTAAATAAACTAGTTTTGAGAATTACATTTTTGTTTCCATGCTATATTGGAGAAACTCAAAAATCCTTGCATAAAGAAATTCTAAATTCTAGAGTGCAATGTTTAGTCATTGTATCATCTTCAGGGGTTGGAAAAATATTAATTACTTGATAGAAATTATGTTGGAGGAGCTATTCTGGATAAAATGGTTGCATTCAAAGTTGTCCTCTACGGATTTCATATTTTCTTGAGCCTCCTTTTGAGAAAGGACAACCATAGTGAGTATGTGGGATCCTAGTAAGCAAGGAGTAACCTCTAAGCCCAGATATTTTCCAACTCAAAAAACCAAAAACCAACCCCAATCGTGTTAACATTTCTAGAATTTGTAGGAAATATCAACAGAAATCCATTGATTCAAAGTCTGACAAGTTACATACAAGTTGGACTTATAATCCTCATTGTGGTGCAAAAAAACCATGTGAAAAATGTAACCTGGAGATGCGATCAGAGCGTATAAAACAATAATTTTACAAGAAAACACCCAAAACAATAATGGTATCAAGTATAAGATAACCCATAATAGTGTACAACATCAATGAACCAACACCAACATGGACATGAATTTCCCTCTCTTCAAGGAATGCATGGGCAGATTAATGGGTTTTTACCATTCACTTAAATGTTTTGAGTGTCTTCGTTGTATCCTTTTGGGTAGAGTTATTTGGTGAAAAGGATGATTTGGAGAGTGCATTGGATGACGAGGATCACAATGAACAAAACTGTAAACAGTTAAACTCTGATGATCAAAATTTCATAAGTGGCCAGTTTATGGGTAAAACTTATGCCAATGGGATTGTGCTTTGCCAACCACCAAAAATGGCCTTTTTTCATGCCTTTGTAGGGCTGTTGGTCTTGGGGGAACCTACCTGGAAAGGTAATGTTGGGGATGTGGAGAACATACCCCATTTCCCCAAGGGTGTACAAAACCCTTCAAGGACACCCCCAATAATGTCCATTGTCCACCACCCATCAAGGAAATCTAGATCATGTATTGATGAAAGCTATGTTACTGGACCCACCACCCTAGTGTGTAGGATCCATGGATCCGATACATATCCGGATCAGATCCTCCTAGGATCCATCATGGAAATGTATCCCTTGTAGAAGGAAACATATCCCGGTCCCATGAAACGAATCCTATGAAAAATCAAACAATTCCTAAAATTTCCAATGCATATATGACCCATTGATCCCCCCAAAAATTTGTTTTTAATGAAAAACTTAAAAAATCATAAACACCTAATGGTTAAAAGCATAAACCCCATTCCTGCTCAAGGTCTGATCTATCCTTATGCCAAGATCTTCTCTTAAACTGTAATATATTATTATCAAGGTTTTCTCTCAATGTTTTTATTTAATTTATCTTTATGGTTAGGGTTTGTTGTCAAGGGATGATCTATATTTATGTGCTACGTTGTTTCCCACTTCAACACTATTATGTAGTATTTCCATAGCCTTCAACAAAACTACTTTATTCCCTGTTGATAGGGACATGTGGATTGTGGGTCACTAAAACATTGTTTTGCTTTTCTTCAAGTTCATGCCAAAATGGTATTTAATATTATCGATATCAATCATGGTTACAACTCATCAAATTATTTTCCTCTTTGAATCCTCTAGGGATCTATTTGATTTGATACCAAAATGATATAGACAATGGGGGACAAGCCCAAAGTAAACAAAGGAACATAATTAATTTAACAAAAAAATATTTTCACAGAAAACTACTCTCAAAAAATACACTCGACAACTCTTAATATGATTTAGATACACATTAATAAACTGCTATTACAAATACTTCAAAGGGCCTAAATGGACATTTCGTCTTTGCTCCACTAAACACACATATGTGTTGTTAAAAGATCGTATAAATGAATCACACGGAGCTACATGACCCAAGTTTCTATGCTCCACAAATCCTCAATGTCCTTTGGCATCCAAAACTCATCTGAGTTTCTACGAGCATCTGCAAACCTCCTCCAAGTAGTCTCTACAGTCTTCCTTAAATACCTCCACTTATATAGTTGCTCACTAAAATTGTCATGGAACATGGACTTTCAATAGCATGCTATACTGTTACATTTTGGGACACGTGGAGACTCCCTAGATTTGGGACTGGTGGAAGATACATACTCTGCATCACAACTGTACCTATTCTAAATTTGAGTTTTCTGGGCAAATGAAATAATTTGAGTGGATCTACCTAAAATGAGGCAAGCCAGATAAATGTTGTGTGCCATGAGATTGAATTCTAATTGTAGAGAGGAAGGATTGGTTTATCATTGATAATACAAAAGCAATGACCCATGACATGGACTCGTTCCTGTGTATATGGGCAGATGCATGCAACACAACGATCTATATTCTAAATAGCCTCAAGATATATTTAAGAATAGAACATCCAAGGAATCCTTCACTAGTGATAAGCCTCACGTATCACACTTTGGTGTAGTTGGTTGTCATGTTTATATCCATGTTTGCTTGATGAAAATAGGACTAAGTTTGAACCTTCAAGCATCATGGATAATTTGTTGGTTATTGTGATACCTCCAAAGCTCATTGGATCTATATTCCACATGATAGAAGACAACGGTAAGTTGAGATGTTATATTTGATGAGAATGGAAGGTCCTCTAGGTTACAGGAACCTCCAGTAGAATTTGAGGTGGGAGATAAGCTTGATGTCCCAAAATTTGATTAGAAGAATAAAAATGATATTCAAATTTGCAAGATGCCTTTAGTCCTAATCAGTTCAATTAGGAAGTCGATAATGCAGGAGGAATAGAAACAAGTGGCAACACCTAAAGTTACATTTCAGGTGAGTATTCTTCCTAAGAAGTTTCCTATGCATGTTGCACTAACATCTTCTGTCATTGATATAGAGGTTTCTAGCAATGAGAAAGTAGTTGAAGCACATGTATGGAGAGATGCTATGATGGAGAAGTATGCCCACTGTGGAATCAATAATTGATTCTAAGCATGCAGTTGTTGACTAAGTCTTCATTGAACAAGGGGAGTACACATTGAGGATTCTGTAAAATCAAGATGAAAAAGGGAGTGCCTTGGTTTGGTGAACACCTTTCTTGCAAAGCAGTGTTGGATTTACTTTCCTGTTCCAAATGTCATTCTCCTTTAGAGGCGCATGCATGTGCTATCCTTAGAAGTAGGGTTATCTTTAACTTTTTCCATATTTAGAACATGCCTTTCTGATATTTAGTTAGTTGGTGTTCTATGTTTAGATGGTGCACATGGATCCATAAATATTCATAATTAGGTAGGGAATTATCTCCAGGAAATAAGATGCATCTAGTCTTCTTTAGTGGGTGCTCTAATTTAGGAAACATTATCTATTTAGGGAGGGTTAGGTTGGGGTTAGGGTTTCTTCTCTTAATTGAGGCACAACACTAGATGGGTTATGGGTTTCTTCTCCTAATCTAGGCATGCCATTGGAGAAGTTATATTTGTGAACCATATAGCCTTTCATAGTCTATAAAAGAAAGGCATGGCGAGTGTGTGAGACATTCAGTTTTGAGCTATTGGTTTTGTAACTTCTTATATGAGTAATAAAAGTTATGTGTGATCTAGTGCTGCTATCTACATGATGTTACAATTTCCAGAATTCTAATATTTATGCAGATTAACACATAACGATCCATTGTTGGGAGTTTTCCATTTAATGCAATGTTTTCACTAGTGAGTATAGTCTAGGTTTCCGAGTCTAAACAGTGCACTGTTTTGAGAGGTGTTTAGTCAGTTTTAGTAAGGGTTTTTCTCACCAGGATTGCAGAGTTGTGTATCATGAATTAAATTCCAACAACAAATGTGCTTATGACACCAAAGTTTTTGTGTAGGATGGTGATGTGAGTCAGTGTTCAGATACCTACCTATATGGATCTTTTTCCTGTATACTTGATGTGATAAAAACCCATCGCCCTTCTTAGTGACCAATACATCAAGAAAAGACATGCAACTATATTCCTCAATTTGCCTAGTCGATTTCATGTATTTAGATTGCCTATTGGGAACCTCTTCTTTGACTTCTCTGATTAAGTTAACTACTAAAGGGGATGTACAATAATGATCTCACAATAAATGGTTTGCCAATCTGACATCTTGGCAAAACTAACCTCTTCTACTATTTTAATAGCTCAAATCTCTTATATATAGCTGGTTTATGATCTTGGTTTAATCTAATTCTCTTCTCCAACCCACTCTTCTCATCTAGTCACTGTCTCTGATGATGGGAATCGCATTAGAAACCCAAATCATTGGACCTAGAAAACACAGGTTTTCCTTAAACTCTTTCTATATACTTGATTGTTAATTGAATTTAAGGATTTGATGAACAATTACAATAACAGAAATCCATGTCAAGATAAGTACTTCAAGCGTAGCTGCTAATTGCTAGAATAATTCCTCTAAACATAATAAATTTCACTTTTTTAGGGCTTGATTTATTTTTCTATTACCTATAAGAAAATTTTCACTACAAGGGTTGAAACATAAGCCTCAAATGGCTAGAAATCAAAGCCTGAAATTACTCTCTTGTGCAGGGAACATATTTCCTTGACAAAATTGCATTTCAAAACTTGCAAAGTTTGTCAATGGGTGCTTGGTTGGTTAGTAAAGTAAGGGTGTTTCTATTTCCCCCACTGTAAAGAAAATTTGAAGGGTGAAAAATATTTTGAAAATATTCATGAAAATTATGTTCCTAATGTAAAAGATCATGTGCTTTCTATGTTTGTGACTAAATACAATGAAGTTAGGGTAGTTCAAAACACTTCTTTGCATCAGAATTCCATTCTGAAGAAGAAAAGAAATCTCTTAAAGAAACATAACTCAGGGTTATCAACTCTACCATAGAGATTAGATAATCAAATAAAGAGAAATATATGCATGGAAGAAGAAAATGTTCTTGAATTATTATCTAGAGTAGATCATCGAATGAAAATGACACAGGTCAGAGGAAGGAAACTGTATTTTCCACCAAAGGTTGATAAATATCGATTGTGAATTGAAAAAACCTACGTTAATGATTACTACTCACATAAATATGGATCATGCAAGCTACTATGAATTGCAAAACCTATGTTAATGATTACTACTCACTTCCTCTGATGAATGTCGATGGCAGATTAAAAAACAACGCTAGAACCTGCACTGTAACAGGTGAATTAACTAGATATGGACATTCCCTTCTACATCTGGAAATTTTTGAAGACCCTTATCCCATCAATGTGAACCTAACATTCGTTAACAACAATAGTCCCCTTGCCCCACAATTGCATAGTCATCAACTAACTCTAGCAAAACTGCAAGCTAGTCAATTAATTCTGACAACATGTCTAGCCATTCTCTCATATGGCGATGGGGGTAAATTTCCTCTATCTCGTGTATGTTGTGATGGGGAAACAGGGTGTGTGGGATATGTAAGCCATCATTCGGCTAGTGAGGAATCACTAAACAACTTGACAGAAGTTATATAAAGGACTAAGCTATGTGTAACATAGCCCCAACAAAGAAAAGAATTAAGTGGCATTTTTAATCAGAGGATTAAGCGCTAGAATACTTGGAGATGTAAGTACGATCAATGAAAATCTAACCTAGCATCACCACCAGATCTCAGCAAGAAGACTGAACACAATAGAATGCAGGACATATCCTTGAGTCATATGCTTTGAATGTAGAGGATTTTTTTAAAAGCCCATATTTACCCAAATAAAAATAATTAGACTAGACAGTGTACCACATGGAATTAGACCAGACAGTGTACCCAAAGAAAAATAATTAGACCAGATAGTGTATAAAAACACAGTATCCCTTACCTCCAACACTTCTATGCGGTGGCTATGCGTGCCCTCCTCCAACGTGCTGCAAACCCACCAAAACAAAAAAAACGGTGGAAAAACGCTATGCAGCAATCACGTAAGCATATGGTAAAGGCACGGGAAAAGATTTTCCTCCAAAACTACACCAAAGAAACCCTATGCATGCCCTCCTCCAACACTACTATGCACCAGAGAAACCGCCCTCCTCCAACACTGCTATGCACTAGAGAAAACGCCCTCCACCAACACTGCAAACCCACCACAAGCCCACAGCCAAATCCAAAAAAATGGTGGAAAAAAATGCTATGCACCATAGAAACCACCCTCCTCCAACACTGCTATGCACCAAAGAAACCTCCCTCCTCCAACATTGCAAACCCACCACAAATCCATGACCAAATCCAAAAAAAATGGTGGAAAAAAACGCTATGCACCAGAGAAACCACCCTCCTCCAACACTGTTATGCACCAAAGAAACCTCCCTCCTCCAACACTTCTATGCACCAAAGAAATCAACCTCCTCCAACACAGCAAACCCACAACCAAATCCAGAAAAAAACGGTGGAAAAAAACGCTATGCAACATCACGCAGGCATATGGAAGAGGTGCGGGAAAACATTTGCAATAAAATATGCCTCATGGTATTGGATATTTATATATTAAATAAAAAAAACCTTTTACCCTTAATATAGCACCGATATATTGGTTTATAATTTTTTGATTTTTAGCCCCCCAATATGAACGAACATGATATCATATTAGTACCTAAGTGACGCCCCCGTGTATTCAAGCAACGCCAATTTTTCATGGTCAATTTTGTCTAAAAAAGGAGGAACACATGAGAGATTTGGACCAGGTCAAAGTATTAATATTATGAATCCATCTGAGTAACATTAACATTTCATCTCGTCAAGAATCACCTCTTCTTGAGGCGTTGCTTCTATGGACACCATCTGTGGAGTAAATACCCAAACAAGGTCTTTCAAATATTTGATCAAGTTTTTTCTTCTAATATTTCATTTGTAGAAAGAGGTTGGATAGAATGAATGAAATATGAGAAAAGCTAACAAATCAATTGAAATGGAAGACAAAACAAGGGGAGAAGGGATCTGAACTTGTTGGTGGGAGATGCAACTCTGTATTTGGAGGAATCAATTATGAGTATAAATAAAAAATAAGAGATAGGGAGGAAGCATGGCTTTTTGTTTCATCGCTACAAACAAATACCCACTGATTATTGTAGTTCTTTCAACTTTAAAAAAAGGGATAAGCAGCTGGAAGTGGGGCCTAATTGAATTACTGCATGATTGCGTAAGCATTATCAAAATTTTATTCAAACTTCTATAATTATGCATCGAAAACTAAATGCAATCAATACGACAAATATTTCAAAAGTAGTTGTTGGAAGATTGCATCAAAAAGAGGGATTTAAATTAATTATGAGAAATAAAGTAGTTGTTGGAAGGTTGCAGGAAAATGAAAGATAGATAGAAACTGAACATCATTTAGTGTTTGTAATTATTATCTAAAATATTTGAATTAATAATTATGTCCATCTAGATTTAATTTGCAGCCACCTTAACTCCATTTGCAGCTATCTGTCAAATATCTCTTGGTCTGAAAAACCGTCCTATAAGCCTACAAATTTCAGGTCTTATCTCTTGGCCTAGAAACCTACAAATTTTAGGTCTGCAACTTACAGAGAAATTAATTAACAATGGTAGGAACCTTACATCAACCAGCCGTCAGGGTGTGGGAAACAAATTTCTAGAATGACATCATCCATGACAACCAATAAAAACATCAATAATTATTTTAAAAAAATCAAAATAAATAAACAAAAATATAACTATATGAAAACATTACAGAATGAAACATGGTTTTCAATACAATGGGATTAATACATCTTACCAAATACTATATGTCCAAAGACATAATGAACATGAATATCACTCCAACTAAAATGTAGTGATCGGATTTTCACAAAGCAAATTGATGTAAATTTATATAATATGTTCTTATAAGGTCCAATTCTTACCTTCCTTTAAACATAAACTAAACAAAATGAATTATAAATGTTTACACACAGAATGTGCATTAGACTAAATAGTTAAGGAAAAAAATAACATTGAAATGATATGAATAATAATATAAGTAACACTCAATATGATATTTTAAATCCATATTTAGTAGATTCAATGCCTCAATATTAGATAAATGAGAAACAATGAGGCACTTCTTAGTTTCTATAGATTCATGGTGTAATCCTAACTTTTGTGGAAATTCCCTTCATACATATATTTTATGTTGGGTATGCTTGTTGGATAATGTCTAAACTTTGCATTTTTTTAAATATATATTATCTTATTTTCTTTAGTATCTCTAGTTTCTTGACCCAAATGAGAACACAACACATAAAAATAGCATACCGTGTATACCCTCAATTCCTAAAGTATAGATTAACCTGGATCCTAATTGGGCATCTCACATCATGTTGAGAAATGTTTGTGTTCTCCTTAGTAGGTGAGATTACTTGGGAAACGATTTTGAAGTTGTCCCTTGGTTTTGGTTGATGATGCTCTAAATCTTCCCGAACATCATTGATGACATTCTTGCCAAATTTAAGATGTTCTACTCTCATCTTAAGTTCCTTGTAACACGAAAACCTCAACTGTGGGTTTCAAAGGGATTGAGTGTGGTTCTCATGCTACATATGGTTTTTTCTTGAGTCTTATCTCCATAATGATTTCTTTTATTACTATTCCTCTGCATTATATTTTTTGCTCCTTTCTTGCAATTAGATCTTTGTTTGTACCATGGCCTTTCCTATTAACTATACAAATGCTTCAAAATCACTCAAACTTAAAGGTCTTTCGATTACTTTGGAAACAATGTCATAAGAGAATGGAACTTAAACAATCCAAGAAGTTTCTCTGGAATGTTTTACACAATGCAATGATTTTTTCTTTGTGATCATTCTACGCAAATGTTTGTAGAGATATATTTAAGAACTTGTTTTCATTGTGGTAAGCACACTACAATTGTTTACTTTGTGGGTCTATCTAGTTTGGAAAAATTATCAAGATTGGATTTTTGAAGTATAAGAACCTTAGAATTGGCACATTAGAAATATTTAGAACATGGTGAAGTAATTTAAAAAATTAAATTTACTATTTAAGTTAAAGGAGGTCTCAATCTACCTTGTTATCATGAAGTGCATGCCATGGAAACTTCATAATACTTTGGTGGTTTTCATTCATTGTATAGAGAATCTATTTTGAATTACCAAAGTTTGGTATGATTTCTTGGTCTTCTTGTCCAACACTAAATATTTTTACAAATCCTTTCTTAGACCATAGGGAAATTTATGTGTCTTACGTTTGATAGGGGTTTCTACTTAGGCCTAATAAAAAAATTTATGCATAGGTCAATCTTCTCAGTCATTGAATCCATTTATATTTTGGTCAATGATATAATTATTCGTCAACATACTACATTAACCTTTCAAGTACTACAATTTTCTATCAAAACCTAGAGCATCGTAATAAAGGTTATCTCCTCATGGTTCAAAGTAACCCTGAGACTTGAGTTTATCAAGTGGACCAAACACAGTTGAGTCTAAATGCTATCCAATATGGACTATTGTCATGCAAAATTATCTAATGTTGATAGACAACTTTTCCCTCTTGCCACTTCATGCCCATTACATGCTCCTTAGGAACCAAAAATATATTAGTTTGTTATAAAACTTAGATTTTTTTTTTATACTTCTCTAGCTCCTTGTTTACATCTAAGTCAAAGATTAATAAATGAATTTTTTTAATTTGAATTCAATAAATTATCTACTCATTTTCTCAATCTTAAATAAAAGAAAACTCATTGTTATTAAATTACATGAACCTAAACAATAATATAGATAACTAAAATCTTACTTTAAATTTAACTTTAATAATTTCAATTTCAAATATAAACACAACACCCAACCCCATAAACCCTTCTCATGTTAAATTTAAATTTAAATTGATTTTCCAATATAAACACATAACTAATTTGACCCATCCCATATATATTGTGATATGTTATTTACATTGAACAACCTTCCTTATAGCGTAGTGTCACAAAATATAATCATACATAAAGGTCAATTCCACAATATGTTATTTACATTAAACAACCTTCCTTGTAACGTAAAGTGTCACAAAATATAATCATGCATATGGGTCAATTCCAATCATTGAGTCTCTCATCCCACAACCATGTATGATGTTTAAAGGTTATTAAAAGGCTTACATAAAATTTAATCGCTTTCATAGCTGAATATTTTGTTAACCATGTAAAAAAAGCTTTATGTAATCGTTTCCATAAGTGAATATTTTGTTAACCCTGTATAGAAGCAATAAAATCTTATAGGTTTTAGAATTGAATATTTGGTTAAATATATAAAGAAGCAACGAGGTTAGATGAATATTAGTGAACAAAACCAATTTGAAAAAAAAAATCTGAATAAACACTCAACAATATTTATAGTAATTAAATATTTAAAAAAAGGCCACGCCATGTTGATTTGGTTAATTAAAATAATATAATTGCATTGATCGTTTTCTTATTTCAAATACTCTGATACCCTCATTGGGGGTCTTCAAGTCTTGGATCAATTGCATGAATCTCTCGGATCATTTCCCGATTTGTTTAGAATGGAGTAATCTAAAAGGGCCTTTTGATTATCCCTTTAAGCTTAATCGTGCTTGGCTTGATGATTCTGATTTCACTGACTGGTTCAAAAGTCGTTGGTCCTCATCATTTGATGCTGATTCCCACTCTGATATTGAGGATCTTTGCCTTACCTTGCGCAAGCTTAAACAGGCTACGAAACTATCGACGAAGGACAAACTGGCTAGTTTTGAGATTGAATCCATTAATCTGGAGTCTGCCATTGAATCTATTCTCGCAGGTCCTTCTAAGGGCATTCTCACTTTGGACCAAAGTTCTCACCTATCCTTTCTTACTGCTAGAAGGCTTAACATTTTGGAACATCACCATCTCACCTGGTAGTTAAAAAGCAGATTCAAGTGGGCTCTTCAGGGAGATGCCAATACGAAGTTCTTTCATGCTGTTGCTTCGGGTAGAAGAATGCATAACATGATCTGGTCTCTTGAAGACCATGAAGGCATTCTGATAGAGGATGAGTTGGCCCTAAAGGAGTTGGGTAAATCACACTTCTCTAACATTTATAAAGATGACAACTCCACCAGTTTAGAATATCAACTGAAAGTGGTCTCCCTCTTCCCTAGACTGATCCCTAGTGAGCACTCCTCCCTACTCTCTCAGCCGGTCAGTCTTCTGGAAATTGAGCACTCTCTTAAGGCCTTCAAAAAAGATCATAGCCCTGGTCCGGATGGTTGGCCTGTAGAATTTTATCTGCACTTTTTCGATCTGCTGAGTCCTACCCTACTTAAGACCGTTGACCAGACTAGAATCACAGGCTTTATCCCTCCCTCTTTAAACTCCACCTTCATAGCCCTTATCCCTAAAAAGGATAAGCCTCGGAGTTTTGTTGAATTTAGACCCATCTCTTTATGCAACCTCCTATACAAACTCACTGCTAAAGTTATAGCAGGTAGACTTAAGGCTTTCTTGGATTCGAGCATCTCTCAGGAACAATTTGGGTTCCTTAAAGATTGTCAAATTTCTGAGCCTATTGGCATTGTACAAGAGGTCCTCCACTCTGTCAAAACTAAGAATCACTGTGCTTTTGTTTTTAAGCTGGACCTTTCCAAAGCTTTTGACCGCGTGGACTAGACTTATGTCAGATTGATTTTGATCCAAATTGGTGTCCCCCTCCTCACTGTTAACTGGATTATGGGTTGTCTCTCTTCTGTCAATTTTGCGGTCTTGATTAATGGGACCCCTTCCCACTTTTTCGCTGCCTCTAGGGGCGTTCGACAAGGTTTCCCTTTATCTCCCCTCCTCTTTATCCTTATCATAGAAGGTCTTAGTCTTCTCATCCGAGATGCTAGAGCTAAGGGTCTTATCCGGGGGATAAGAATCTCGCCCTCTCTTACTCTTTCTCATCTCCTCTTTGTGGATGATGTGATTTTGATGGGCTTGGGTACTCTACAGGACTGGTATGCTTTTGAGGTCATCCTTGAGACCTTCTGTAAAGCCTCAGGAATGAAAATTAACATTGAGAAATCCTGTCTTCTTTACTACAATTTTGACACTGAAACTCTTAATGCTTTTACAAATACTTTGCCTTACAGAATGCTGCCCCTTCACTCTGGTTTCTCCTACTTGGGTTTTTATCTGAAACCACTCGGTTATAGAGTAAATGATTGGCTTTGGATTCTTCAAAAGGTGGAAAAAAGGATCAGTCATTGGACATTCAAGTACCTTTCACTAGGAGGAAGACTTGTTCTTGTTCAGTCAGTTTTGTCTAGTATCCCTGTATACTGGATGGGACTTGCTCCAATCCCAGCTTCTATTCTGAAGAAGCTAAGAAGAGTCATGTTTAACTTCCTCTGGGGTTCCTCTGAAAGTAAAAAAAGGTACCATTTAGAAAGCTGGAGAGACCTCTCTTGGCCCAAGAATCTGGGGGGCTGGGGGATAAAAAACCTCCACTGGTTTAACCTGTCTCTGTGTCTCAAAAACTTCTGGCGGGTTCTCCATTCAAATGGCTTGTGGTTTCAAGTTCTCCATGCAAAATATCTAAATTGTTCTTCGGTGGTTGATTGGCTCAGAAGGAAGAGTTTTGGCACTCGGGGTGCCTCTATAATTTGGAGAGGGTTTTTATAGTCCCTTCCATGGATGGGTGCTCATTTGTCTTGGCAGGTAGGAGATGGTAAAAATGTTCTTCTCGGCATTGATCCTATAATAGGTTTTCACTCCTCTTTTAGTCTGCCTGAGGACTTAAGGTCATACCTTGAAGATCTGAATATTTGTACCCTTGAGCAGGCTCGGAACACTATCCAGCACGCACAGAATTATTGGTTAACTGCAGAGGATTTAGATCTTGGGGGTCTTTATAAGTCTCTATGGATGGAATATATAGAAGGTCTCTCGGGTGCTGGTATTCGGTTCAATGATCAAAACGATGTTCTTATCTGGACATATAAGAAGAATAATGGCTCTTTAACTGCTAAAGCAGCATATGACAGCATTGTAAATTCGAGCCTGCACCCGGTCACAAATCTGGTAGATGCCCTTCTTTGGTCTACAGCGCTGCCTGCTAAAATTTCCTGTTTTATTTGGCTCTCTCTTAGGAATAAGATTCTCACTTGGGAGAACCTTCAGCAGAAAGGATTCTGTGGCCCTGGTATATGTACATTGTGCTTTGCTGATGAAGAAAGAGTTGAGCATCTTTTTAACAGGTGTAAAATTTGGAAATCGGTCACTAATCATGTATGTGACTTTCTTAATCTTGCAGCATTCACTCCCAATGTATCTCTGGAAGAAATGATCAGAGAATGGATAAGCAATTTGCCCAGGAACTCACATTTCTCCACGCTCCCTTTCCATATGATGTGGATCTTCTGGAAGGTTCGTAATCGGGCCATTTTCGATGGAATTAAAAGGAATACATACAGTATATTTAAGCAGATTATCTCGACTGTCCAATTGGCTCCGAAGCTTTCAGTCTCCAAAAATAAAAAAAGAAGAAATATTGGGCCAGCCCCCTGAATGAATTATCCCTGTGGTTTTATGGACGGTGCTTCAAACTATATGCTAGCTGGAGTGGGTTATTGTATTTATATCAATGAGCTGCATTGCTTGGAGTTCTCGCTGGGGGTTGGATATGGCACCAACACAAAAGCAGAATTGCTCAGTTTGTGGGCACTTCTCCACTCCTCCCAAATGATGGGGATCCCCCTCGCTCAAGTCTATGGTGATTCACAAGTGATCATCAATTGGGCGATGGGATCATCTGCACTCTCTCCACCTGACCTTTTCCACTGGTGCAGGGAGACTCAAAAGCTCATTGCCAGCTTTAAGGATTTGTCATTCTCTCACATCTACTGAGAGCACAATTGGAAAGCTGACTGTCTCTCCAAAACTGCGCTCTCTTATCCTCAGGGAAAAGGCATTTATAAGGAATATTTCGAGAGCCATTTGGTCTCTCAGGATGATTTTCAGCTCTTATGAGCAGGTTATTGGGGTGATTTTTTCCCCCTTATTTTTTGCTCCAGGTTATTTGAGTATCCTCTTTTGGACTGTTGTTTCAGCTCCTCTTGGTGCTCGGTAGATGTGGATTTATGGACTGCCCTCTTTCTCATGATGAGATTGTTTTCTGATGGGATCGCTTCCTTTGTTGTTAAGCCTTTCCCCCTGGCAGAACTCCTGGGCAGCTGTTGGTGAGTACCCCACAAAAGGGAAGATTTGTAATAATGACCTTTGATTCTTAATGAGAATAACAAGGCAGGCTTTTTTCTTCTAAAAAAAAATTAAAATAATATAATTAATGGTAATTGTAGTTCTATGTCTTAGAAACCGATTCATCCTCAAATGCACAGTCACCATCTGCCTTTTTTTTTTAAAATTTTAAAAAGCATAGGGAATGAAACTATTCTCTGCTTTTTAACTCTATTTAGGACTTTCTTTTATTAAAAAAAGCCAGAAATTTCTTTTTTAACTTTAGTTAGAAATTTCCTTAATAAAGCAAAGGGATTGAAAATATCCGTTGAATAAAAAGCTTCTTTCAACTCTATTTAGAACATTAGAAAAAAGCAGAGGGAATGAAAATATTCGTTGCATCCAAGAAAAAGAGAGGAATGAAACGCAGAGAAAGAAGATATATATTCCTCCTCTGTTGGCAGAGAAAGAAAGAAGAATTAGTCTGCTCGAATATTTCTGTTGGATGAAATCATCTCTTTATTAACATTATGTTGTTCTTGGTTCTTAATGGAGGTGATATCAATTCACAATGACTTTCTCAGTGCTTTGATGTTAGATCATCTCATGTCAGATCTGACGGCAACGCATTTTCAGATCTGACTGCAATGCATTTTCTCTGATGCTCTCTGTTTCTTACCGTTCCCGTGGTGGATATTATAGCCTTTTGAGTTTCTCACGGTCTCTCTCTCGGTATTACCGTGCTCTGCAGATCAAATATTTAACTCATAGTTCGTAATGGAGATGAGATCAAGACGCCACGGAGGGTTCAATGACGTTCTTGGGAATTTGATCGCATCTCATCTCAGTTCTGACTGGAAGGCATTTATCTCTGCTCTCTGTTTTGTTTTGGAGATTCTTGATCCAATTTCTTACGGTTCTTGATGAGAGATTCTTGATGCGTAGTTCTTGATTCTTGATGGAGATGAGATCCACGTCGAATATTGTAAGGTTCTTTCTTTCATCAGGGTTTTGTTTTTATTTATAGCCTGTTCCCATGGTGGAGAAGCAGAAATTGGATGAAATCAATTCAGACTGCAAGGTATTCTTTGAATTACCATACTCTGCTCTATTTTTTGAATGAGAGAACAAAACTATCATTTACATCAAAAAGAGCAGAGGAATGAAAAGCAGAGAAAGAAGATATATATATTCCTCCTCTTTTCGCCATTATGTCTTTATTTATTTTACTAATTTTGCCTGTGTTTATTGTGTGTATAGAATTCGTCTCCTCGAATACTTATCTGCCATTATGGAGAAGCATAAATTAGATCAAATCATCTCATACTGCAAAGGTATTTCATCTTCCTGCTTTTGTTTTCTCAATTACAATGCTCTGTTTTTATTTATTCCCCGCGTTTTGTTTCTCACGGTTTCTCTCTCTGTGCTTTGCAGGTCGAATTTTCCTCCAATTCCCGCCATTGTATGTGTGGTTATTCATGAAGATGAGATTAGTCTAGGCTTTTAAATCCAGGTACAAAGTTATTTATAGTTTTGTGTTGCTGTTTTTATTATTATTTAAATTATGGCCATGTCGGATGCATACAATTTCTTTGTTTTCAACATTTGAATCTGCCTGTAAATCTAATCCTCGGAGCCACTTTAACGCTAAGATTTCCATCTGTATCAATTATGATTTCCATAGTTTCCTCATCGAAAAAAATGATTTCCTTGCATTATGATCCATTTCAGTTATATTTTTCAATACTGGGTTTTAAGTGTAGAGCGTTTACACTGTCGATCCCCAGATCTTGTGGAAATGATTGAATCCCTTCTAATTAAGGGAAAAAACATCCACATTCCGTGAAAACTTAAGAGAATTGTTAGGAAAGAAATATTACTGGGCATTACAATTATGTTTTTATCAGTGAAAGATTACATGAAACAAATCTACAAAAAAGATCGGAGAGAACTTGCTTTGTGGTTTAGAGTGTATGGATAATTCTCATTTCAGAAAAATATGGCTCTGCACAGCCTTAGAGCACATTATGTTTTGAATTCCAGCAAAGAATTTCATTATTTTATTTGTTTAACATGTCCTTTTATATATATATATATATATATAAATTTGGATCTCGTATCAAAAGCCCGACCCTTCCCATTCTATGTATAAAAGAATTTTTCAAAGAATTGGTGAGTTTATGATTCAAGAGTTTTTACATGGCCTTCAAAATACTACGGCCATTAAAAATAAATTTTGTTAACATTGTCTTAGTGATGCAGAAGGTATCCCGTGATCATGTCCTCAAAATCCTTATCCAAATTTCGCTAAACAATTGTGTATAAACGTTTAGGTATATTTAATCGGATATTAATATAAAAATTATTTTCATGATTTCGGAATTTTATATATATATATATCTATCTTAATGTTAATGTTAATTGGACCACCAAAGGGAGCCAACTAGTTTTATTTTGACATTTAGTTCTGTATTCAGAACTTAGTTTTTATTTCTTCTTTTTGGAAATAAATATCACTTTTGTTTGCGTTAAGGATTTAGCTTTTAAATCAAATAGTTTTATTTTGACATTTAGTTCAGTATCAAGGATTTAGCTTTTATTTTTTCTTTTGGAAATAAATATTACTTTTGTTTACATTAAGGATTTATCTTTTATTTCTTCTCATTGTGAAGAAATATCACTTTTGTTTTCACAATTTCAATAAAATTTGAAATTCTTAATTTTACATATAACTTTTATTTTGTTATGTTTGTATATTTGCTGAATTAAATTTTTTATTTCTTTAACTTTAATAGTTTTTTATTACATTTTAATTATATTGAATTGAAGGTAGAAAGCATATATATTTTTAAAATATACTTATTATGATTTTGTTGTTTTATTTTTTTTATTCATTGTTTAAGTTTAAATATTATTGTCTTTATGGTTAAGTATTACTATATTAATATCCATGCTTAAAAATTATTGTCCTTATGGTTAAGTATTACTATATTAATATCCATGCTTAAAAATTATTGTCTTTCTACTATTTTTAATATGCATGATTTGAATGTACATGCACATAATAAGTGTGGAGTAGGAGAGAGATGGGCAAGTAGAGAGAGAGGGGGTAGTGAGAGAGAAGGATAAATCGAGGTGTTAAGGAGTTGGGATAGAGAGAGAGGGGTGGGGGTTAGGTGGAGAAATAGGGGAGAGAGAGATAGTGAGGGAGTATTAGTAAGGATTAGGGGAGGAGTATGTCTGTGTCTAAGAGAGAGAGAGGGTGTTAGGGGTAGATGAAAATGCAGGGGGTGAGAGAGTGAGAGAGGGGGTCAATAAGTGTTAGGA
>LPNX010446290.1:1785277-1825903 GCA_001517045.1 Pseudotsuga menziesii
ATGAGAGAGAGTGGGGGAAGGGAGGGGGAGAGATTGGAGGAGGGAGGATGAGAAAGAGGGATGGAGAAAGAGAGAGGGATAGGGTGAGAGAGCGAGATCAGAGGAGTTGAGGAGCCGAGGAGAGAGTTGGAGAGAGATAGGGGGGATGGTTTGGGAGGGAGAGGTGGAGTGGGGGAGGAAGAGAGGAAGAGAGGGAGAGGGAGTGGTAGAGAGGGGGGAGTGGGAGAGAGAGTAGGTGAGAGGGTGAGGGAGGGGGTGGAGAGAGTGGGGGAGGGTAAAAGAGAGAGAGGGAGAGGGAGAGAGGGGGAGATGGAGCAAGAGAAAGAGGCATAGGGAGAGGGAGAGAGCGAGAGGGAGAAGGAGGGAGGGAGAGAGAGGGAGAGGGAAAGAGAGAGATAGAGAGAGATAGGAAGAGAGATAGTGAGATACAGATACCGAGGGAGAGGGAGAGGGATCTAAGGGCCGGAGGGGGAGGGGGAGACAAGGAAAGAGAGGGAGGGAGGGAGAGGGGGGAAGGAGAGGGAGGGGGAAGGTAGAGTGAGACTAAGAGAGAGAGAGAGAGAGAGAGAGAGAGAGAGAGAGAGAGAGAGAGAGAGAGAGAGAGAGAGAGAGAGAGAGAGAGAGAGAGAGAGAGAGAGAGAGAGAGAGAGAGAGAGAGAGGGAGGGGGGGGGGGAGAGAGAGAGAGAGAGAGAGAGAGAGAGAGAGAGAGAGAGAGAGAGAGAGATTGATTGATATGGAGCGAGTGTGAGAGCAGGAGGGAGGGGGAGATATATTTATATGGAGAGAGAGAGAGAGCGGGTGTGTGTGTGTGAGAGAGAAAGCGAGAGGGGGGTGGGGGCATAGAAAATGGGAGAGGGAGAGAGAGTGGGAGAGAGAGAGGGAAAGTGGGGGAGTGGAGGAGA
Source organism: Pseudotsuga menziesii (assembly GCA_001517045.1). Classification (NCBI taxonomy): domain Eukaryota; kingdom Viridiplantae; phylum Streptophyta; class Pinopsida; order Pinales; family Pinaceae; genus Pseudotsuga; species Pseudotsuga menziesii. The sequence continues at coordinate 1,786,181 of LPNX010446290.1, forward strand.
GGGAGAGAGGGATACAGGGAAGGAGAGAGAGAGATAGGTAGGGAGACGATGAGGGAGATGATGAGAGAGGGGAAGGGAAAGTGAGAGATGGTGGGTGAGAGAGAGGGGGGAGGAAGAGGGAGGGGGGTAGTAGGGAGAGGGGGAAGGAGAGGAGAAGAATAAGGGAGAGGGATGGGGAGGGCAGGAGGAGGAGGGAGAAAGAGAGAGAAAGAGAAAAGGGGGGAGGGAGAGGAAGAGAGGGAGATGAAGAGAGAGGGACAGAAGGGAGGGGGTTTGAGAGGGGGGGAAGAGAGTGAGAGAGAGAAAGAGTGAGGGGGAGAGAGGAATATATAATGGGGGTTAGGGGTAGACAGAGAGAGAGATAGGGAGATAGAGAGAGAGAGAGAGAGAGAGAGAGAGAGAGAGAGAGAGAGAGAGAAAGAGAAAGAGAGAGACAATGAAAATTTTTAGGGGTGAAAATTTATCCCATGGGTGAAATTAAGGGAGTTGGAAAATTTTAATGGGCGAATTTTAATATGAAAAATTCTCTTTAAATTTTAATACATTCATCCAATATTTATTAAACAAATAATAATTAAAAAAGATAATGATTTGGACCTCCCAAAGTTACCTAAAATCCTCCCTTCGTCCTTGATTTCTAGTAAAATTCATATTTAATCCTTCCTTCTCTCCCTATTTTTAGTACTGAAAACTTGCAACACTTATTTAGCCCTCCATATTTTTACCTTTGACCCAAATTTTTATCTTTCTTCGCACAAAAACCCCCCTTCAATTTTTTATAAAATTTTATAACTTATTTTTACCTTTCTTCACACCAAAACCCCCCTTCAATTTTTTATTAAATTTTATAACTTATTTTTACCTTTCTTCCTACCGCCCCCCCCCCCCATATTCTATAAATTTTTAGAAATTTTACATGTCTTCATTAGATCGACCAAATGATATTTTTGTACAAATGGTAATACTCATCATCCCAAATGTATCATATTTTTTCTTTATATTCACAACTCGATCTTCACCCAGTGGTAAAGCATAATCTACTTGTTGTTTATGGCACTTTTTTTCTGCAGTTTTAAATTGTTTTGGGTTATAGTTACATATTACTAGTTATGTAAGAGAAAATAATGCCATAAATATTAAAAATATACCTATTGTCGTGTTCCATAAATATTTAGTGATGGCTTCCAGGTAGTTAATTCTATTGACAAAATGGCCTCTTCTCGTGGCAAAAAGGTCAGAAGTTATTCAATTTCAATGGCTAGTTGTGAGTAATTTGGTTTTCTTTTGGATATTTTGTTCAGTTAATTTTATCCCCTTGTATTGTGTATTATCTGAACATAGCAAGGTTTCCTTGATTTTCTAGCTCACTTTGTGCTCAGTGGTTTATTTCCTCCTGTTTGCAATTTCTGCTATAAGTTTCTTCCCTCACCAAGTTGATGTCAAATTCCTTTGGCTTGTTCTCTATTTTATTTGTTGGAGGCACAAGTTTTATCTAGCATGGGAATTTTTTATTTAGTTTCCATTTGAGAAACCCAACAATTAATAAATTCGCATCATTCGTGGATGGTTGATATTTAAATTTAAAACATTGACCTTTGTGTTAATTAGTGGTCGTAGGATAATTATCATGTCCCAATTTCTCTATCCAATTTATATAGATCTCCACTTAACTGATAACTCCATGGGTAAATTAGCTAATTTTGTATTGAATTATCTGAGTTTTGGTGGTGTCCGATCTCGGAGGCGCTAACAATGTTGATCCTGCCAGTTTTCTATAGTTTCCTACCCTCTTGCTACAAAAGCTAGAACAGCTACACAGAAGTGATTTAGGTACTACTTAGGGGGAAAATAGATTTGTCAGTGACCATACTTTTTTCATAGATTTTATTTTCAAAATGCTAAGATATTTTTAATGCAAAATATTTAGGACAAATATTTGAAATAATAACATGATAAACTTAATCAAAAAATCATTTCCTCGTAATATTCCTGGTCTTCTCTTAAATATAGTGATATGGAGATTGGAGAATGTTTGGGAATTAGATTGAATTAATACCTTATTTCTGAATGGTATATTATATTGTAAGAGGATATAGTAGTTCCTCTTAAGAATGTTGTATTCTTGTTTCAAAGCAAATTCTCTTCTTAAAACTATTGACATTCAGGTTCAACAAAAATGTTCTTCCTTTTCTCCATAATCTTCTCAATAGCCATAACCGACTAGTTCTGAGACATATGGTTTTCAGCAACATAGAACCATTTTAAACCCAAATTTATCAATTATCCAAGGGATCCAATTTATTGAGGTGAAGTTTTTTATTTTTTATTTTTTTTTAATGGTAAACTTAATAAATTTGATCTCTGTCTTGCGTGATAGATCCGTGTTAAGTTTTATTTTTTATTTTATAAGGAGACATGGACTTTTTTAATTACTTTTCATAAAATAAAATAAAAAATTATGACCGGACATTAATTTTTTTAATTAGTTTTTATTTTTATTTTTGGTAACCTTAACATTATGTTAGGTGATAACATCTTCCCCATAATGGGCTATAGAGATGACTCATATTAGTGCAATAACCCCTCTGGACAACTAGTTATGATACATTTGATTTTGATAACTTGCCCTAGCTAGAATGTTTGTGTTTTTAGTGATCCTTATGCGTAAATGGACGTGGAGGGAATCATACAGTCCATTTCCAGATATTTCATAATTGAACAATAAGGACATAGTTCCTACATCAATATAAATATAAGTACTTTGTGTGGATTCAAAGTGAAGAATGGGACATTGTGGGAGGGTAATAGTCTAGTTCTGAATATATCACAATTGAACAATAAGGACATTGTTCTTGTTGAAAGTACAACTTTGGGAGTCATTCCCATGAGACTTGTGTTGTATCAATTCCATAATATATGTCATATTATGTTTAGATATTCTCCATGGAACTTATGTCATATTAAGTTCACTAACTTATGTTGTATTAAGTTAAAGAGCTTATGTTGTATTAATCTAGGACCTTGCCCTATTCGAGAGAGATTCTTGAACTGGGATCTTATGTTGTATTAATGTCATAACCTTATGTTTTATTAAGGTCGGAGACTTATGTCGTATCAAGTCAAATGATTCTCATAGACGGTACCCTATGAAATGGTTCTACTTAACTGGAGATGGACTTGTGTTGTATCAAATCCGGAACTTATGTTGTATTAAGTTCAGGGTATGGTCTTGTATCAATACAACATGACTTATGGTGTATTAAGTATCGAGGATATATTATGTGATGTATGGCTAGTAATGATCACCAGGTGCTACAAGTATCCTTTAGGGATTAGCTACCCCTAAAGTGATTTACTTTAGCATATGACTGTATGACCATAGGTAATACATATGATCATAGGTTCAGAGAAATTATTATGAATATGATATTATATAGATGATTAATTAATGCAACACATAGGGACCATGCATAATTAAGTAATGATAAACAAGATGAGCACATAGATACAAAGAGAATATATGTAATGTGTTGGGAGTTTTGGGTTGACTAGTTTTTTAGTAATGCTTAGTTTTTGAGTTCTTTTGGAGGTTTACTTTTAGGTATGAAGGAAATTTGTTATAATGATTTGGTATAAGTGAGTCGCAAGAGGTTGCAGTGATCTACAAGATTAGTGCACAGATATGTTGTAAAGAGAAGAGGAAAGAAAGTCTGTAAGCTATGTGCACAGACATGAAGTGCTAATTTGTTACGACTCATGAATAAGAAAAACACTCCTGTGGTTTTTTCCTAGTTGGTATTACACATAAAATCTTGGTGTTCTATGTGTGTGTTTAATGTTAATGTGTGGCATGTTCTTTCATTTCATTATGCATAATGATGGGTAAATGGTGTTTATCTACTAATATATTATGAATGATCAAGAGTACTTTGCAGTTAGTGAATGCATGTGATGCTTTGGTTATTTGAATTATGTGGAATATGTGGGAAATTAACTGATCTATTGAAGCTCTGATATGTTGATTGTAGTATATTTCAGTCACTCCCTTTCACTACTGTAAAAACTTAGATCTTGTAGTTCCCATAGGTACCTTAGGTGATACTTCATTTTCTTGCAGGTGATGCCAAAAGGGTTGGTATCTTGGGGTTTATTGGTGGGTAGTTAAATGAACATGGGTCAAAGTATAATTGTCCCAAAAAATGGTTTCGTTGTTGAGACCTAGATCTACGTTGAAGGGGGATGTGGCATCCATCTAATCCAGAGATAGTGGATTGCACAAATTGGAAGATGAGGGAATTTGTTGAAGCTTATATTCGAGATATTCATGAAGTTTTCTTTGCAGAGTTCCCTGTTATATTAGACGAGTGGTTGTCAAAGTTATCCCTGTAAAAGAGGTTTTTCAAGGGGGTGATCCCATGGTTTGGATACCTGAGCTAGTATGAACCCTTAAAGGTGTTAATAACAAGATATCCTTCGTTGTTGATTACTGGTTGGATAACATATTGGAAGGGTATGTTATTAAGTTTGTTGTAGATACTACTAAGTCTTACAATGAAACTGAGCAAGAATTGTTCAAACGACCATAAGAAAAGTATCTTAAGTATTTAAACTTGTGGCTTAAAATGCTTCTTTGTAAAAGAGGGGTTATGAGGATGGAGTTCGAGGAGTAAATTATTTGTGTGTGATGGATATACGTGTCAATAGGAGGATGCTATGGGAGCATGATGAAGAGGAATGAACTGAGATGATAAGGGGAGAAGAGAATGAGATGGACGAAGAGCATTGTTTACTTCAACGTGGGAGAATATTTCAGTCATGTAAGAGAAGGAGGAACGCGACAAGGAGAGGGGGTTGTAGTATGAATGATGTAATACCCTGGTTTTAACCCCGCTTACATTAAAAAATACATGATACACATATTGTAAATAATCTTGGAGCGGAGCTAAAGGCTAAGGCCCCACCATCGATTTGGTTATGTTGTGTTTCTATTTTGGGAATGGTCACCGATGGTATATCGGGACATACAGCATATATTTAATTATGGCATCATGTAAACATGCATTTTAATTGAATAACCCAACCAACTATGTTCGCGGCAACTAAATTGAGAAGGGGCATGATTCCAAAGGATAAGGAAAGGGGAATGTTGAGCATTGAGTCATGGGGGAAAGCCATGTGTCACCACCACCCTGTTTGTTCTTGTTGTTAGTTGGGATAGCAATTGGATGGTAGGAAAACTACCACCACGCCCACGTCGCTCAATCTCTCCCCACGACGTAGCTGTTGGTCTGTCCACTCGCCATATCGCAAGTCTGTTTAGTTCCTTCACGCGGACTGAGTTAAAAGATCCACAATTCATCGTTTGGGGGTTCGCCTTCCCTCTTTTTCTCACCGATTGCTAGTTTGTTGTGTGTTCATCTTCATGATTGTGCAGAGTTTTGGGTATCTTCTTCCACAAATTTCAAACTGTGTATCGTTCTATTATTTTCTATCGTTGAATCATGAGCTGAAGACTGCTACTCTATTATTGGGTCGTGACCATAATTTTCTTCCACATTGCGTTTAGCTATGTCTTTTTCCATCCCCAACAGTTTGGGAATTTTGTTCTCTTCCCATTTTCCAATCTGTGCAGTTACTCCAGTGATTGTATTAAGAATCGTTGCTGAGGTTTCATAGTGTTGCGGATTGCTGGTTGTCCACGATTGCTAGACTATGTTTTCCCCTGTAAAAGCTTGAATAACTCTGTTTGGCTACTTGCATGCAGTGGATTTGTCCTCAGACTGCTTTGGAGTGGTGAATGAGGGGCCTGAGGTGCTTGATAAACCTGGTGGGTTGAGAACCACACAGACAGAGCTACTGAGCTAGCTTTCTTCTCCACAACCCCTGAAGAGCACTGGAGGGAAGATCAGGGTATGAGGGACTACGTTGCAGAGAAGGGACTAACTTCATTATGTTGGGTGTGTGTGGGTGTTCTAGAAGCCAGGCTGGCTCTAGTGTTGGTGTCTGTAGCTCTTCAGTGAGCTCACCAGCTTAGCATTAGCCTTTCCCAGCTTTTGGATGGCCTGATAAACCCAACTTTGTTGGCTTGGCTGATCTGTTGTTCGCCTGATAAACCCAACTGTGTTGGCTTGGCTGATCTATTGTTAGCCTGATAAACCCAACTGTGTTGGCTTGGTTGATCTGTTGTTCGCCTGATAAACCCAACTGTGTTGGCTTGGCTGAACTGTGTACCCTTGTGGTGTTGATATCCATGGCTATGTGTAAGTATGTTTAAGTTCCTTATTCCTTGGGGAATCATGCCCGGCTTGGGGGTGGCAGCGTTGCTGAGAGATTAAAGAGCACGGGAGCCTATGGTTGGGTGGAACATTGTAGCGACATAGCTGGTTGTGGAACAAGCTCTTTATAAGATAAGTATCCTTACCTAACTTGTGCCTGCAATCATATTTAATGTTAATGAATGCTGATATACATGTTAAATGTTGATCGGTATATGCATGAAGTGTTGATTGATATGTTTTGCTTCCGTTGTGTATAATGAATGGTTATGCTTCGTGATATGTTTTATGATTTAAAGTATCATGCTTCAACATTATATGTATATGTATGTTCATGTTCATGGGGCTAGATCCCCACATGATTTGATGTATAGTAACGTCCTCTTCACCATTCGGAGGGTCAGGGATGTTACAGTGTGGTATTAGAGCCTTGGTTGCAGCATGGGCCTGAATGGGCCATGACAGATCAGTTAACAGAGGCAGGTTTCCTACTGCCTAGAAGAAAACTGCATGACAAGAGAATTTTTGGAAATTTCTTCTAAGTATTGGGATCATTGGATCATCAAAGGACTTAGTCTGAAGTCCTGCCGACGCATCGGATCATCTAGTCGAAAGACCACCCGACGAGGGACCTGCGGCAAGGAAATCGAGGAAAATTTTCCCAAGTGTTAAAAATCATCGATGATCAGTGCCACTATGATGAAGCGATTGCCAAAACGTCGGCGGAGGTTAGCAGATGATGCATCTGTCGTTGTAGATAGCTAGAGGACTATCCTTCCGACCGATAGAACATCCGACCGTCGACGCAGTAAAGAAAGTTCAAAATTTTTCCAAGTGATGAAAACATCGACCATCGAAAGAAGATAGTGGTTTGTGCACCCGTCGTTGTGGAATCCTAGGGCACTAGTCTTTCGACGAGAAGAGTTCCGACTGCCGATGTCGATTGGGTTATGCCTCAGTTTGCCGATCTAAATTCATTAGCAGGTTGGGCCACCGATTGAAAAAAGATCAAAGTTGATAAGCCGCAGTTGCGGCTGTTGATCGAACTAATCCACCAATATACTAGTCCTTCCAGTCGTCGATGCTGAGGTGTTAGTGAATAGTAGCTCCAGGCGGTGACGACGAACAGTTGTTTGGCTGGCGATGGATAGAGGAAGTTTTCACCGACATATAAGAAAAGGATCGACGGAAAATAGAATATCGTTGAGCCAATCAAAACGGTGAAAAGGAAGACTAAAGAGAAAAATTGAAAATTTTTCTAAGTCCCCGAATCATCAGCCATCGGCAATGGTTAGCTGATCACATTGCTGATACTTAGAGGATGCGGTTGTCGATGAGCTACAGCAAGTGAAGTTTGTTGAAGCGTCCGCCATTGTGGAGATCGAAGAGACTAACCGCCCGATGAGGAGTGCCTCCGAGCGCCGATGCCGCAGCTTCTAGAGGCTCTGACTGCCGACAAAGTCAGAAGTTGCGAAAGATTTAGTTTGATTGTGGATCACTGTTGCGGAAGGTTTGACGATTAACCGTTAGGTGCGTAGGGCACCCGGTCGCCGACGCAACAAGATAACCCATGCTATCGTCGACGAAATTCGGAACGATAGATGATTAAGGACCGATACGGCGAAAGGGAATAGACCAACGAATCACCGAAACACCGGGGAGTTAGCAGGGAAGAGACTCGACTTGAGGAGTAAGAAGGCATCGAAAAATTGTTAATGATCATATCGTCAATCGGAAGCTCAGCTGGTTCGCCCACGGGAATGATAGGAAGATCATTTTCCACTATTGCGGCTGCTCAGATGACTATGCACCCGATGCATAGTTGAATTGCTCGCTGATACAGATTGGGAATCTGGTCATTTTTTTCGCTGACACACCAGAAAGAAATCAGCAACAGACCGCTGATGAACAGTCGATCTGCTCGACGATGCAGATTGGAAGTGTAGTTGTTTTGACCCCCGTAGAATTGAAAGAATAGTTGGAAGAAGGTCCAATTGGGCCTAAAAAGATTTGGGTTTTTCGAAGGCATTTCTCAGTGATTGTTCGAGCAGTTTTCGACTGTCTTTTAGTCGGTTTTCAACAGATTTCAGTAGACTGTCCGTGGTCACAGAGCAGAATATGAAATAGGGAAAATTCTGTGTTTTAGCATAATTGTTTTTTTATGAGTTTCCAAAAGAAAAGGTAAGTAATTTTGATTTAAATTAATATTATGCATCTAAAAGTTTGCTACTAACACATTTGCAGAATTTTAGATAACTTCCAAGAGCAGTACTCCAGAAAGAATAGTGTGGTAAAGCAAGAGGTGGTTCAGTCATGAGAACCCATGATGGGTATGATGCTCGGGATTCTTACGAGTGAGCAGAAGATGCCATGGGAGAAAATGTCCGTAATGGAAATGAAGACATAGAGTCTAATCGAAGGAGATTCGAGGGGACATCGCCCGAGGTTGTAGCCACCATGAGAAGCTTGGTTAAATCCTAGGAAGAGTAGCATCAGTTGAATGCTACCATATTATAGAGTTTGATATATTTACAGAAAAAGATAGATTCTGGACAAGGTACATCAAGTCCGAAAGGCAGTAAGAGCAGCACTAGGAGAAGGAGAAGGACTTCCAGTGGACCATCAAACTCTGAAGAATCCAGTGGAGATACAAGTTCATCTTCTCATAAAAGGAAAAAGAGAAGGCACCATAGGGATCTCTCTTGAGATGAATTTAGGAAAGCTAAACCTCCTACATTTGATGGTGAGATAAAGATGGGAGAAGAAGTTGAGGCTTGGATTCTTGGGATAAAGAAGTACTTTCAAGTGCATGATTATTCAGGAAACATGAAGGCATGAGTTGCCATATTCAATCTGAATGGAAGGGCATCCACTTGGTGGGAACACTTCAAGTAGGTAAAGAAGATCAGTGAAAGGAAACTAAAGTGGAAACAGTTCAAGAAGTATTTCAGGCAGAAATACCTTTCTAACAGGTATTATGATGACAAGATCAAGGAGTTCCATGAGCTGAGATTGGGAGAACAGACCATGGATGAATATGCAAATAAGTTTTTGGAATTGTTGAGGTATGTCCGATACATCAAAGATGAAAAAGTGAAGATCCAGTGGTTTTTAAGTGGATTGCCTCAAGCCTACCAAGATAGAATTGAGTTCTATGAGCCAAGAACTCTCGAGGAAGCAATAAGAAAGGCTAAATATTGCTATGAGCAAAGCAAAGGTAAACCTGATTACCCTAAGGCATGGAATGACAAGAAGACTGAGAATTTTGACCAAAGAAATAAAGTTTTCAAACCTTCTAGATTCAGGAATCAGCAAAAGCAGCCATCCTAAGCTACGAGTAATCCAGTTGGAGTGACAGGTGGAAAGCCTAAAGAACCACATTAGAATAAAGGTCCACTCAAATGTTGGAAATGTGAAGGACCCCACTTGCGCAGATATTGTCCACTTGAGAATGAAAGTGCAAGGCTAGCTTATAACATTCAGGGAGCAGAAACAGTGGGTCAAGTAGCAAGGGTAATCCCTAGAATTTATGCAGCACTGGAGGACCACCAAGCAGATCACCAGTCAACTGTGGTTGAAGTTGCAGGTAATATTGTTGAACAATATGTTTCTATTTTTATTGACCCTGGTTCTACTCACAGTTACATTAATCCTAGCGTAGCGAAGAGTTGTGCTTTTAAGAAGGTAAAGCATAGAAAATCTTGGTTAGTTCAGCTAGCCACTGGGACTAAGAGAAAATTCAGTGACATGGTAGAGAAATGTCCATTGGTTATGGGTGGATTGATCACTTGTGTATATTTGAATGTTCTACCGCTTGGTTCCTATGATGTTCTCATTGGAATGGATTGGTTAGAAGCTCACCGAGTGAAACTTGACTATTATAACAAGACTTTTGAATGCAAGGATGAATAATTAAACCTAGTAGTTGTGAAAGGTATTTCGAAGGTAATTTCAGTAAGACAGGTTTCAACAATGAAGTTGAAGAATTTCTGTAGGAAAGGCTGCCAGCTGTATGCAGCTCATATTCTGGAACCAACAGGAGATGAAACTCCTAGGTTGGAGGACTATCAAGTGTTACAGGAATTCAAGGATGTGTTTCCCGATGAGACTCCAGGGATTCCTCCATAGAGGGACATTGATTTCACCATTGAACTTGTGCCAGGAGCAGCACCAGTGTCCAAGACACCCTATAGGATGAGTACACCGGAGATGCTAGAATTGAAGATGCAACTACAAGAGTTGTTGGAAAAGAAGTATATCCGATCGAGTGTGTCTCCTTAGGGGGCATCGGTTGTGTTTGTAAAGAAGAAAGATGGTACACTCAGGTTATGTATTGATTACAGACAGTTGAACAAGGTTACTGTGAATAATAAATACCCTTTGCCTAGGATTAATGACCTATTTGATCAAATGAGAGGAGCAAAGGTATTTTCCAAGATTGACTTGAGATCTGGTTACCATCAAGTGAGAATCAAGGATGAAGACATTCTTAAGACAGCCTTCAGGACAAGGTATGGACATTATGAGTTTGTAGTGGTACCATTTGGTCTCACAAATGCACCAGCTACATTTATGTGCCTTATGAACCGTGTCTTCAGTAAGTATTTGGACAAGTTTGTTCTTGTTTTCGTTGATGATATTCTTGTTTATTCTAAGAATGAGGAAGAGCATGAAGAGCATTTGAGATTGACATTGCAAGTGCTCAGGGAACATCAGCTGTATGCAAAGTTGAGTAAATGTGACTTCTACAGGGATAGAATTCAGTATTTGGGTCACATTATCTCAAAAGAGGGCATATCAGTAGACCCTGAAAAGATTGAAGCCATTATGAATTGGCCTACTCCAAGAAATGTGACGGATGTAAGATCTTTTATGGGACTTACAAGATACTACAGGAGATTCATTGAAGGATTCTCTAAGGTTGCACATGCCATCACTTCTTTGCAAAAGAAGGGGATGAAGTTCGAATGGACTTCGAAGTGTGAAGAAAGCTTCCAGCGACTGAATAATATTCTCACCAGTGCACCAGTATTGAAAGTTGTAGATCCAGAGAAGTATTTTGTGGTATGTACCGATGCATGTGGGCAAGGGCTTGGAGGAGTCCTTATGTAGGACAATCACGTGATATGTTATGAGTCAAGAAAGCTGAAGGTGTTCGGATATTTAGACACTTAGGAGTTAGTTAAGATTAATTTGTGTAACATATCCGTTAGGTAAAAGTGTGTTTCTTTAGTATGCATTAGTATGCATTTGTAAATATTCTAATCCGATCGTCATGATATGTTCTAGACATAGAGTGATCCAACGGTTCAACTTATCTTAGATCATACCTACTATTAATCCGTGGCTTAACACCTGATTGGTCTATGATCTCTATTTAAAGAGCATAGAGGGTCCTTGGCTAGTTGATTGATTATGATAAGCTCATATGTAACTTTATTTCTTTTGCATAATAAATTGCTCCAAGTAGCTATTTGGCTGGGGCCGTGGACTATTTCCCTCTCGAGGGTTTTAACCACGTGACAAACATCGGTGTGTTGATCTGTGATTTATTTATGTGAAGTGGTTGCTGAAGGTGTTCGGTCTTTTGGGAGTACCCTGTGTACCCGAACATGGTATCAGAGCTTTTATGAAGAGCCGCTTTCGATTTTGATCTAGATCTGGAATCGGTGTTGCTGAAACTTTGAAAGAGTTTCTGGTTCTAGATTTTCTGTGCATTTTTGGCTTGTGGGGGCTGTTCCATTGTGTCCGGAGTGCCATTTCCATTGGGAAATTGTTTTCGTTTCACCGAAAACCGTTTTCGTTTGTACCGGAAACACCCAGTTCGACAAATCTGAAGGTATAATGTTACAGTGACGGATTTGTTTTTTTTTTAAATCTCTCATATTTTATCAGTTTGTTATTAGATCTTTTCTGTTTTAGTCTCGGATTGTTGCCTTCCCTGACTGCGTATGCTCTTTGTCATGCATCTTGCGCGATCACGACGAATCGAAAACAGTAAGGGAAAGTTTTTTTTTTCTTGTCTTCTCGGCTACGTATGCTCTTTGTCGTGCACCTTGTGCGATCACGGCAAATCAGAAACAACAAGAAAACTTGAAAACGTAGATTTTCCAGGTAATCTAACCAAGATCTAACCCCATTGTGTGGAAAAAGTTTTTTTTTTTTTTTTGTGATTTGCAGGAAAAGAAAGCAAGCATGGAAAACGAGAGAGAAGAGTAAAATAAATAAAAAATAAATAAAAAATCCCCCTTCCTCTTTCCATAGTTTTACATACCTTTTAAACTTAGCTCACTTGATCCAAAGTTGCTTTACATCTTGATAAGTCTTGAGTTCAAGTCTTATCAAATTACTTTTTAGTGCATGCAATTTCTATTTTCAAGTTACTTTATTGTAAAAGTGCATCTCACATAAATAAAATAAAATAAAAGTGAGTCACTTAAGTCTTTTAATTTATTGTCGCACTATTTAAAAGTCACATTATTGTAAAAGTGAATATCACTTATTCTACAAAAGTGATTCACTTCAAAGCAACTTTATTGTAAAAGTGATTGTCAAAGGTTGATATTGGGAAGAGGGGGCTTCTTTTTTTAGTTGGTCAAGTTAATATCTGCCATGTCACTATTGGGGACATCTTCAACATTTTCTTTGATTAAGCATAACTTTATCATCCAGAATCAGTTTTAAGTGTCGTTTTTTTAAAAACCGCATATTTTTTCGAGCTCTTTGCATCCAGACAGTTAGTTTCTGTTTTTTCAGCCATTATTTTATAGTATGGCCGCCCTTTGTGATATTATATTTACAAGTTCTAACTATTTCTCATGGAAATCTCGTATGGAGGATGTTCTGTGAAGTAGGGGAATTTTCAGGATAACCTCAGGGAAAGAAACAGAACCCACTGATGATGATAAGAAAATTAAATGGGAAAATAGATGTGATGAAGCTCATGGATTGATTGGGCTGTCAATATCTACTGATTTGCGATTCCACATATCTGGAATTGATGAACCTAATTTCGTTTGGGAAAAGTTGGAATCTGTGTTTGGTAAACACAATGAAATTTGGGGTCATCAACTTGAGAATGAGTTGCTTTCCTTGAATCCAAATGATTTTTCATGTCAACTATTTATCTAAGTATAAAACTCTTAGACTATTATGTGTAGAATGCAAGATTAAGAAAGAAGACAAACAATGCATTTATCATATTCTTTCAAAACTTGGACCTGCATATTCTGTTTTTGTATCTACATTCTACTCCATGAAAGAATCCTTGATTGCAGCTAGCTATCAAGAGCCTAGCCTTGAATCCTTTTGTGATTCCTTAATTATAGAGAAAGATAAGCTCATTCATCTTGGAATAATTAACAATGCAAATACATCTAGGAAAACCTTATTGTCCCAACATAAAGAAAAGTCCAAGCCTCCCAAGAAACATAATTTTCGCAATAATAAGCCAAACAACAAGGGTCCCAAACCCTCTCAATCAACTCCTTCTTTAAAAAATGACAAAGGATCCAAGCAAAAAGGAAAGAAGACTAAGCGTCATTGCAATTTTTGTGGGAAAGATAATCATAATGAATCTAAGTGTTTTAAGAAGATGGCAGCCTTGGAAGCAGCAATGAAGAAGCACCACATCAACCTAGATTCGTTTTCAGAATCTACCTCTCATGGACATGCACTTTGTGCTTCTAGTTACTCTTATACTGCATCTTCTTCTTCTGCTTCAATTGAATGGCTCATTGATTCTGGAGCATATTATCATATGGCTAAAGATAAAGCCATCTTTTCTACTATGCATGAATGTAACATCAAACAAATATTTGTTGGTGATGATAGATCTCTAAGTGTTGTAGGATTTGGAACAATTCCAGTAGAAAATGGTCATTTTAGTGATGTACTATGTGTTCCAAAAATTTCCTGCAATTTGTTATCAGTCTATCAAATTACTCATTCAGGTGAAGGTAAAACTGTGACGTTTACACCTCACCAAGTTGTAATCAAGGATTTTAAAAATCCTCAAAATATCCTTGCTACTGGAACTGTTGATGATATTACTAGGTTGTACAAATTTAACAACTTTGGGTCATCACCTTTTCCTTCAGTTTTTGTTGCTCATAGTGATAACTTGAGCAAACTTTGGCATGAGCGGTTTGGTCACTTAAATTATCGCTCATTGCAACAATTATGTAAAGACAATATGGTGACTGGTCTTCCGCTAGTATCTTGCAAGGATGGTTTTTGTTCCGGTTGTGTACTCAGAAAACATCATCGGGACAGTTTTGACAAACGTGCCTCTTGGTACGCCTCGATTCTCTTGGAGCTTGTGCATAGTGACTTGTGTGGCCCTCTTCCATCTGCTTCATTTTCTGGTTTCAAATATTTCTTAACCTTCATTGATGACTACTCCAGACGCACTTGAGTTTAATTCCTAAAAATTAACAGCAAAGTATTTAACATGTTCTTGGCCTACAAGGCCCTTGTTGAAAAACAATCTGGTCATCAAATTATTAAGTTAATATCTGACAATGGAGGAGAATATGTTAACAACAAGTTCACTACTTTTTACACTGAACAAGGAATCAAACAACAACACACTGTTCCATATACACCACAACAAAATGGTGTAGCTGAACGGAAGAACCACACTTTAAAAGAAATGGCTAATTGTATGATCCAATCTAAAGGACTAAGTATTCAATATTGGGCTGAGGCCATAAATTGTGTAAATTACATAGTTAATCGCACACCCACTAAATTTTTACAGGGTGTAACACCGAAAGAAGCATGGAGTAAAATTAAACCAGATGTAAGTCACTTTTGTGTGTTTGGTTGTGAAGCATGGGCTCACATTCCGAATGAAAAACGGAAAGCATTGCAGCCTAAAAGTGAAAAGTGCATATTTGTTGGATATTTTGAAGATGTAAAAGGTTATAGACTTCTTCAGCCACATTCTCATGATATAATCATTAGAAGAGATGTTAAATTTGATGAAAATCTCTTGGCTTGCGAGCCCAACTTGGCTGGTGTGTCATCTTTGGCCTGCGATTCGGCGATTGTGCCTTCTTCTTCTTCTTCCAGCTTCCTTGACAGGTTTCCAACTCCAATTTCTGATGATGACAGTGAGGATGAAAATCCACCTCTGCATGCTCATGTTCCTCCAATTGCACCAGCACCAATACTTCCTCGATGGGTCCATTCAACATGTGAAGTAGCTGGTGATCTTGCCGGAGATCCTAGAGATCAACATCGAACACGTTCTCAGTTTCAGCGAGCCTCTTCTCTTCTGGCTCAAGTTTCTGAGAATCATGATCCAGAAACTTTTGCAGAAGCTTCAGGAAATCCAGATTGGTATGCAGCTATGGATAAAGAATATCGTTCCTTAATAGCGAACGATACTTGGGATCTTGTTCCTCTTCCAAAAGGAAGAAAACTTGTTAGATGTAAATGGGTCTACAGAACTAAGTATGCATCAGATGGAAGTGTTGAAAGACTTAAGGCAAGGTTAGTTGCCAAAGGTTTTTCCCAAGTTGAAGGGATTGACTACAATGAAACCTTTGCCCCTGTAGCAAAAATGAACTCCACCCGCCTTGTTCTTTCCCTTGCAACCTTACATAACTGGGAAGTCCATCAAATGGATTTCAAGTCTGCCTTCTTACATGGTGATTTACATGAGAAAATTTACATGGAACAACCTCCTGGATATGTTCAGCATAACTCTAGCCTTGTTTGTCTCCTTAAGAAATCCTTATATGGCCTTAAGCAAGCTCCTAGAGCTTGGTATGCCAAAATGGATAGCTTTCTCCTTGACACTGGTTTTTCTAGATGCCATTCTGATCCCAATGTCTATACCAAGAAAGTAGGAAACCATCTCATCATACTTCTTCTTTATGTTGATGATCTTATCCTTACTGGTAGTGACCCTAAACTTATAACCCATGTGAAATCTAGTCTTAAGCAAAATTTTGAAATGTTAGACTTAGGACATTTGCATTATTTTCTTGGTCTCCAAGTCTTGCAAACCAAAGAAGGAATCTTTCTTTCCCAATATAAGTATGCTTGTGACCTTCTTCGTCGCTTCCACATGGAAGATTGTAAACCAGCCCCTTCTCCCTTCCAGTCTGGAGTCAGACTTTCTGCCACTTGTACTTCCCCTGAAGTAGATGCCACCTTGTATCGTCAACTTGTTGGCAGTATTTTATACTTGACCAATTCCCATCCTGACCTTTCCTTTGTCGTTGGTCGTGTTGCCCGTTATATGTAAAATCCTCATGAAAGTCACTGGAAAGCAGCAAAAAGAATACTTCGATATATTCGAGATACAATCCAGTTTAGGATTCATTACAGTATAGGGGGGAAACCTTTGTTGGTTGGTTTCACTGATTCAGATTGGGCCGGCAATCCTGATGATCGAAAGTCTACTACAGGTTATGTTTTTAGTCTGGGATCTAGACCCGTCACTTGGGCTTGTAAGAAACAACAAGCTCTTGCTCTTTCTTCAGCAGAAGTAGAATATCGAGCTGCAGTTAATGCCAGTCAGGAAGCTTTAGGGCTTCGGCAGATCCTTTCAGAGTTTGGATTCGAGCAGCAGCAGCCTACTCCACTTTAGTGTGACAATCAAAGTGCATCAAGCTTGCCAAAGATCCAGTTCTACATCAGCGCAGCAAACACATTGAGCTACACATGCACTTCATCAGAAATCTTGTTCATGATAGTGTTATTGAAGTTCTCTATTGCCCTATAGATGATCAAGTTGCAGACATCTTCATCAAGTCTCTTACAGAAGCGAAGTTTTCTAAACTTCGGTCTATGTTAGGAGTTCAGGAATGTGTCCTTAAGGGGGGATAGGCTCTAATGCTTCCTTCCTTCTCCTAATAGTGTCACTTTTGTAAATCCTTCAATCCTATCCCAAGTTGTTCTTAAGGGGGGATGTTAGGATATTTAGACACTTAGGAGTTAGTTAAGATCAACTTGTGTAATATATCCGTTAGGTAAAAGTGTGTTTCTTCAGTATGCATTAGTATGCATTTGTAAATATTCTAATCCAATGGTCACGATATGTTCTAGACATAGAGTGATCGAACGGTTAAACTTCTCTTAGATCATACCTACCATTGATCCGTGGCTTAACACCCGATTGGTCTATGATCTCTATTTAAAGAGCATAGAGGGTCCTTGGCTAGTTGATCGATTATGAGAAGTTCATATGTAACTTTATTTCTTTTGCATAATAAATTGCTCCAAGTAGCTATTTGGCTGGGGATGTGGATTATTTCCTTCTCGAGGGTTTTAACCATGTGACAAACATTGGTGTGTTGATCTGTGATCTATTTGTGTGAAGCAGTTGCTGAAGGTGTTCGGTCTTTTGGGAGTACCCTGTGTACCCGAACAGAAGGAGCATGAGAAGAACTATGCCACTCATGACTTAGAGCTTACAACCATAGTACATGCTCTCAAGATGTGGAGACATTACTTGATGGGTAGAATATTTGAACTCAGAACAGATCACTATGGACTGAAGTACTTGTTTGATCAGCCTACTCTGAATGTTAGGCAAGCAAGATGGCTGGAATTTTTATGTGAGTTTGATTTTGAAATCAAGCACATAAAAGGGAAAGAGAACAAGGTAGTTGATGCACTCAGCAGGAAGGTACAGGAAATGCATGTGGCATCTCTTAGTTTTTGCCATTCAGATTTGAGGCAGCAGGTTGAAAATCATGTTGCCAGAGATGAATTGTACGAGCAAGTAAAAGACAAATTGCAACAGCAAAGCCTTGAGAAGAAGTATGAGGGATATAAATTGGAAGAAGATGGAATACTTACTTATAAAGAAAGAATTTATATTCTGAATGTAGCTGATTTGAGGAGAGTTGTTATGAATGAAATCCATCAAGCTCCGTATTCTGGTCACACAGGATATCAGAAGACAATTGCTATAGCTATAAAGCAGTACTTTTGGCCAAGAATGAAGAAGGACATGGCTGAATATATTTCAAGGTACATGAAATGTCAACAGGTAAAGGTTGAGCATCAACATCCAGCAGGTTTGTTGTAGCCTTTGCCAGTTTCAGAATGAAAATGGGAAGTTATTTCCATGGATTTTATTACAGAATTGCCGATGACTTGGAGACAACATGATTCCATCATGGTTGTAGTAGACAAGTTGACAAACGAAGCACATTTTATACCAGTGAAGTCTACGCATAAGACTGATGAAATTGCAAAGATCTTCATGAAGGAGATTTTCAAATTGCATCGATTGCCGAAGGCAATAGTTTCTGACAGAGATGTCAAGTTCACTTCCAATTTTTGGAAGGGGTTGTTTGCAGATTTGGGTACAAAGTTAAACTTCAGCATAGCATACCATCCTTAGACAGATGGGCAGACAGAAAGAGTTAATCAGGTGCTTGAAGATATGCTTCGCATGTATGTGATGGACAAACCAACCAAGTGGGAAGATTACTTACACTTGGTAGAGTTTGCTTACAACAATGGACATCAAGCATCCTTGGGGATGAGTCCATATGAAGCTTTGTATGGAAGAAGGTGTAGGAAACCGGTGACTTGGGATAATCCAGTGAACAGGGTTGTGATTGGACCAGAATTGCTCAAGGAAATGGAGCAAGAGGTTGTAAAGATTAGGTAAAATCTAAAAGCCGCATAGGACAGACAAAAAAGATATGCAGATAAGCATAGGAAGGACAAAGAGTTCAGTGTTGGGGATCATGTGTACCTCAGAGTGAGCGCAAAGAAGAGTTCCTTGAAACTTGGAAGTTGTGCCAAGCTGTCACCAAGATACTATGGGTCGTTTGAAGTGCTTGAAAGAATAGGGCCTATTGCATATAAACTTGCATTGCCTGCTAGTACTAGAGCTCATAATTTTTTTCATGTTTCTTTTCTTAAGAAATATGTACATGATCCTAACTATGTGATAAATTGGGATGTGATCCAGGTGGAACCCGAGGGAGAATTCCAAATCGAGCCAATGCACATCCTCGACAGGAAGGTCACAATGCTCCGGAACTGAGCCATAGGGCAGGTAAAGGTTCAATGGGAGCATTACAGACCTAAAGAAGCTACCTGGGAGCTGGAGGATGCCACGCGATTGGCACATCCATTTTTGTTCAATCCTGCAGAACACTGAGGCGGTACCAGTGTAGCATTTTGTTCAAATTGTGTAAAGTACTGAGGACAGTGCTATTGAAGGGGGAGGGGAATGTAATACCCCGGTTTTAACCCTGCTTACATTAAAAAATACATGATACACATATTGTAAATAATCTTGGTGCGGAGCTAAAGGCCAAGGCCCCACTATCGATTTGGTTATGTTGTGTTTCTGTTTTGGGAATGGTCACTAATGGTATATCGGGACATACGGCATATATTTAATTATGGCATCATGTAAACATGCATTTTAATTGAATAACCCAACCAGCTATGTTCGTGGCAACTAAAATCAGAAGGGGCATGATTCCAAAGGATACGGAAAGGGGAATGTTGAGCAGTGAGTCATGGGGGAAAGCCATGTGTCACCACCACCCTGTTTTTTCTTATTGTTAGTTGGGACAGCGATTGGCTGGTAGGAAAACCACCACCATGCCCACGCCACTCACTCTCTCCCCATGACGCAATTGTTGGTCTATCCACTCACCAGATCGCAAGTCTGTTCAGTTCCTTCACGCCACAGGGACTTCACTTAGTGAACCTCTCACATAGCACGTGCGATCGTGGGATATTAAAGAATACCCTTAATTTCCAGAGATATTGACCCAAAATCTTTTTGTTGAAACCCCCTTCCAATACTTAAAACCTCCTCCCCACCCCTTTTTATACCTCAATCCTTATAAACCACCCTACCCACCCCCACCTTAAACCCCTCATCCCCCCCAATACCTACAATATATTGGTTCAATTTTTTAACATTTTAAAACCCAAAAAATGAACTAATGTGATAGGATTTTGGTTAATAAGTGAAGCCCCCATGCTTCACGCGGACTGAGTTAAAAGATCCACAATTCATCGTTTGGGGGTTCGCCTTCCCTCTTTTTCTCACTGATTGCTAGTCTGTTGTGTGTTCATATTCATGATTGCGCAGAGTTTTGGGTATCTTCTTCCACAAATTTCAGACTGCGTATCATTCTATTATTTTCCATTGTTGAATCATGAGCTGAAGACTACTACTCTATTGCTGGGTCGTGACCTTAATTTTCTTCCACATTGTGTTAAGCTGTGTCTTTTTCCACCCCACACAGTTTGAGAGTTTTATTCCCTTCCCATTTTCCAGTCTGTGCAGTTACTCCAGCGATTGTATTAAGAATCAATGTTGAGGGTTCATAGTGTTGCGGACTGTTGGTTGTCCACGATTGTTGGACTGTGTTTTCCCCTGTAAAAGCTTGAATAGCTCTATTTGGCTGCTTGCATGCAGTGGATTTGTCCTTGGACTACTTTGGAATGGTGAATGAGGGCCCAAGGTGCTTGATAAATCTAGTGGGTTGAGAACTACACAGACATAGATACTGAGCTGGCTTTCTTCTCCACAACCCCTGAAGAGCACTAGAGGGAAGATCAGGGTCTGAGGGACTGCGTTGTAGAGAAGGGACTGACTTCCTTGTGTTGGGTGTGTGTGGGTGTTCTAGAAGCCAGGATGGATCTGGTGTTGGTGTCTGTAGCTCTTCAGTGAGCTCACCAACTTAGCATTATCCTTTCCCAGCTCCTAGATGGCCTGATAAACCCAACTTTGTTGGCTTGGCTGATCTATTGTTCGCCTGATAAACCCAACTGTGTTGGCTTGGATGAACTGTGTACCCTTGTGGTGTTGATATCCTTGGCTATGTGTAAGTCTGTTTAAGTTCCTTATTCCTTGGGGAATCATGCCTAGCTCAGGGGTGGCAGCATTGCTGAGAGATTAAATAGCACACGAGCCTATGGTTGGGTGGAATGTTGCGGTGACATAGCTGGTTGCGAAACAAGCTTTTTATAAGATAAGTATCCTTACCTAACTTGTGCTTGCAATCATATTTAATGTTAATGAATGCTGATATACATGTTAAATGTTGATCGGTATATGCATGAAGTGTTGATTGATATGTTTTGCTTCCGTTGTGTATAATGAATGGTTATGCTTCGTGATATGTTTTATGATTTAAAGTATCATGCTTCGGCATTATATGTATATGTATGTTCATGTTCATGGGGCTAGATCCCTGGATGATTTGACGTATAGTAACATCCTCTTCGTCGGTCGGAGGGTCGGGAATGTTACAAATGAATATTGTGACTATGACCAAGTACCATAGCTCAAAGAATAATCCTATGATATAGAGGAGGAATATGAAGATTACCAGCTTATCTTAAGAGAATAAATTGTTTATCGGTATTAGACTATACGTTGTGACATACCCATGACCCCACATTCATATTTAGAAATTGAAGTAAGAAACAATAGTTCATCACAGTTTATACAAGCAAGTAATAATAATGGTAGTAGCCAGGATAATGCTTCGACTAGTAATAAATTTGTAAGTGTGATACCTTTTGTTGAAAGTCAATCAATACCCCCGATGAATAGAATGGATGGGGATGATATGAAGTTACCTATTTCTCATGGGATTGGATTAGAAGATCCAAAACAATGTTGGTTTTTGCATGAAGTCATTTGGACTACTAAGCAAGTGCAAGATGAGAATGTGAAAAGAGAACAATTAATCATGACCTTTCGGGGTTGCGCTTTATATTGGTTCATGAAGTTTGCAAATGTTTCCACTTGAACAACACATAAAAAATTAGCACATATTAAATCTGTGTTAATAGATGAATTTCAGAATCCAAATTTAGAGTCATAGTGCATTATTGATATTAAAAAAATCAAGCAGTTAACAACTAAATACATGTGGGAATTCAACCACAGGTTTAAGACGTTGATGGATTGTGTGAGATTTTAGATGATATATGTTCAACACAAGGAATGGTTCATATATGATTTATTACCACATATCAGGGTTCCGCTGATGCAACAGAATATTGTGTCGGAGACCAAGGCTCTTAAACTAGCTATGAAGCTAGAGGCATCACCTGTTGGAGAGGCTAGCGTGGGTATGGCTCAAATCTAGTCATAGATGGAAAACTTGTGACTACAAATTCAATACAATAATAAAGGGAAATACATAATAGAATAAATCTAGTGTACCCAATGTAAAACAAAAGGAAAATATACGGACCAATGCCCAACGTTTTAGGAATATATGGCTACAGGAGCTCCCAATCCTTTGAACCATGTATCTAGAGTCTAGTGTGGGATCTATCATACTAGAGGACATCCACCAGAGGAATGTCATTTGTTGCAAAAAATTGTAAGTACTCCTAAGAATCTATTATGTAAATTCTATAGATCAATTGGTCATGATGAAAAATATTTTCAAGTATATTAATTTCTCTTAGAGTGTACAACAACTGCATATTGAATGAAATGGGAGGAGCACGTTGAAGGAAATGGGGAGAAATTTAGTAAGTAGAGAGGTGGATTTCAAGGATGAGGACGAGGAGGATTTGGTTGAGGTAGAGGCCAAGTAATCTGCTATGATTGTGGTTAGTCGAGACACTTCACTAGATATTTCTAGAACCCATGTTCAACATGTGCATATTGTAGAGCATTAGATCATACTACTGAATATTATCCACAACCCATAGCAAAGTGGAAAGAAAAAGGAAACAAAAACCAAATCAGAATGTTCAAAAGATAACAATGGAACAAGAGAGAATTGACCCATTGTCACTGTAGTAACACAGGGGGAGCTACGATAGGAGATGATAAAGGAATACATGGTAACCAATTTGATCCTATAATTCAACTAAATACATAGAGATCATTACCATTTGATCACTAGAAGGAAAAATAGACCTTCTTCAAAGCAAGGGGAGACTTCTCTATGAAGCATATGGGCGCATCGACATCTGTTCCACTGTAGTATATGACAAAACTCATGTATATGACATGCCACACTTATATTATTACTCAGTTCCAAGGAGGCCTCAAGGAAAGGTATGTCCCTGGAAATTTTTCTGAAGAGTTGTTTAGATTTAATAAAAGATGAAGAAGCATTGAGTGAACTACATAGTCTAATTGATCAATCAAAAAGAGAGGTGGTAGAGCCTATTCATGAAAGGGTTGTAAACCATTTGCAAAATAAAAGGAGAACATGAGGGGAAATGTGAGTAAGTGCATAGATTGGGGAGTATGACATGGATTTTATCATTATATATCTATGATCAAATGTGAATATCCTCACTAAACAGACATGGGAGAATATGGGAAAACCTAACTTAGTATGGTAACCTATTTAGTTAAGATTGACCAACCAATAAAAAGTGATTCCGTTTGGCAGAATGGTAGGTGTTCCTGTTGAAGTAGAGGTACTACGAAGTTATGTAGACTTCAAAGTTATATATATAGTTGATTATATCAATCCATATCCTACATTGCTTGGTATATATTAGGATATTGAGAACCATACTATCATAAATATGAAGAAGAGATTGCAAACATTTGAAGGGGGAAATATCAGAGTTCTCACACCTTTGAATCCTTTAGAGGGACATAGGTATGATGAACTTATCAGAGAGGAATATGATTCCCAAGATGTAGAGAATATTTATAATGTAACTTCAAGATTAGATGACAATGTCAACCCCGCAACAGATGGTACCTTGAGCTAGCACAACATTAGCTCATGTTCATCAGACTCCAACAAAGCCATGGAAAATTGGCAGGATAGGTTACATGAAGTATCCATGAGGAGTTGTTCTCATAGTACAAAGGCACTGCGTTGTATTGGAACAGAGGTATGTGATCACCCTACCTATGAGTGGTTACCAAATTTAGATGCTTTCATTGTTTATTTTGAACTCAAAGTGTCTGAGAAACAATGACTGCTAGCCTTAGATATAGCACTGAAGTCTACCCCATCTAGGTGGTGGGTTGTCCATAAAGAACATATAGAGGGTTGTTCGTAATGTAGAAGGTTATTGGAGATTAAGTTTTAAGAAGGGATTCCATATGTTGAAGTAAAATACAATGGGTGAACTATTCTTGTGAATCATTTGATCACATGTACTAATACATGGGTGGGTATACCTATGCAAGAGTGGATCCATATGTTTATCTATACCCTGGATACTACGCCTAGAAATTGGTATACAGCACTGGAAATTCAATGAGTCACAAGAGACTGAGATATTCTGGCCATGAATTTCAGAGGGACATTTAGTTATGAAAGTGGGAGTCTAATAATGGACGAAACCCTACAATTCATTAAGACTAAGATATTTTAAGAAGTACCCGTACCATTAACTAATATACTGCAATGGACTGCAACACTTGAGAAATATTTGGAATGCTAAAATATTAATGGGGACCCAAATGATGATCTGAGAGACTTACATATCCCAGAGATAGAAAGAAGTTGAGATCTGTAAGGCCCTGAGATTACATCGACAAATTCTTGCAACCATTGAAGACAAATAAAATAAATATTGGTTCAAAAGAAAATCCTAAATTTGATGATATCGGAGATTATTGGGATGATGAGACTATAGGAAAACTCATTGACTTACTGCATGGATATCAAGGTTTGTTCCCTACTAAGTTTTCAGAGATGAAGGGATTTGTTGGGGTTTTGGGAGAAATGAATATTTCACTAAATCCTGATGTAAAATAGATGAAGCAAAGTACTTATAAACCAAACCCATTGTATAAAGAAAATCAAAGGACAAGATCAAGAGAGTGCTAGATGCAAGCATTATTTATCATGTCGAAGTGTTTGAATGGATTAATCCAAAGGTGGTTCAGGACAAAATCTTAGTGAAATTCGAATTTGTATGATTTGAGAAAACTGAATGATACATGTCTACATGACCTGTTTCCTACACCTTTTACATATGAAGTGCTGGAAAATGTTGGTGGAAAGGAGGCTTATTCATTGACTAATGGGTTTTCTGGATACCACCAGATTAGGATTGCTAAGGTGAATCAACACAAAACCACATTTGCAATTGAATGGGATTGTTATCAGTACACAGTAATTCCTTTTGGATTAAAGAATACCCCAACTATCTTTTATAGAGTGGTCATAGCAAATTTTAAGGAGTTCATTCACAAATTCTTAAAGGTATACTTAGGCGAAAGGATGGTTTGTGGGTAACTAAAGAATCACATTGAGAGCTTGATATTGATACTAGATCATTGTAGACAGTATCAAATATAAAGGAATGTATTTTTTGTGCTCCTTTTGATATACTGTTGGGACATGTAGTTTGTAAACAATTCCTATTGACAGACCCTACGAAGATAGCTATCATAGTAGATATTCCACCACTAACATCAGTGCGATGACTAAGAACAACTCTGGGACATACTGGCCACTAAATTTTGTTTATTAAAGGATATGCACATATCACATATCCAATGGAAAAAATATTAAAGAAAGATATTAAGTTATAGTGGAATGAAGAATGTTAGTATAGCCTCTACAACTTGAAGGAAAAGATGGTGGTAGTGCCTATTCTGGTGTTTATAGATTGGCGAAAGGAATTCCATGTGCATGTTCATGTTTCATCAATTTCGTTGGGTGCAGTACTTGCTTAGCTAGGAGAAGGGTCTATTTATCATTTTATTGTGTTTTCTATTAGGAAATTGTCCACAACAGAGAGAAATTATACCATGACAAAATGAGAAGGATTAGCTATGGAATATTCTTTACAAAAGTTCATAGATTATCTGTTAGGAGGTCATTTTAAAATGTTGATTGATCATTATGTATTGAGGTACTTGGTCAACAAGCTAGTGTTGGGGGGGGGTGGGGATATGTAGTTGGATACAACTATTCCAATAATATGACTCTAAAATTATAGTTAAGCCAGGAAGGCTGAATGTAGGAACCGACCATATTTTGAGGTTGGAAATAGGGGAAGAACTAGTTAATCTAGATGACATCCTCCTAGATGTGCAACTCTTTTCAGTGAGGATGGTATATGAATATTTTGAAGACATTGTGAATTTTTTTACTATAGGTATGGCACCACAAGGGTATACCATAACACAAAAGAAGAAGTTGGTTTTTAAAGAAACCGATTATCAACTAATAGGAGGTCGATTATATAAACTAGGACCAGATGAAATCTTATGATGCTGTGTTTTAGAGCATGAGAACCTTATGATTTTGGTCGAAGCTCATGATGGTGTTGTAGGAGGCCAATACGAAGGAAAATCTATAATGCAAAAAATATTGAGTGCAAACCATGGTGGCATACCTTTCATAAGGACACCAAGGAGTATTGCATATCTTGTGATGTTTGCCAAATAATTGGGACCTTCAAGGACGGATGAGATTCCATTAGCACCATAGGTGACATTGCAATGTTTTGACAAGTGGGTTGTTGATTTTGTGGGACCAATTAACCCAACCATGAAGAGGACAATAGCGCGGTATATTATTATTGTAATAGATTATCTAACTAGATGGGCTAACGATGAACCGATAATAGACTGTAGTGTTGTGACTACTGCAAAAATTTTATTTCAGAATGTAGTTACTGGATATGGATGCCCTCGAATTCTATTGAGTGATGAAGGAAATCACTTTGTAAACAAGACTATTGAAGCACTTGCATAATAATTCTAGATTTATCATTGGAAGAGCACTCCATACCATCCATAGGCTAATGGAATTGCCGAATATTTTGACAGATTATGGAACATTCTTGGACTAAGGTTTGTAATGTGAACTGTGACGATTGAGATTTGTAGGTCCCTGCAGTTTTATGGGCTTATAAGGAAACTCACAAGAATTTGACAGGTCAAACACCCTTAAGGTTGGTATATGGGCAGGAGGTTGTTATGCCAATGGTGTATATGTACATAGTTGGAGAATTGTCTCCTTCTCTAAGATGTCAGACACTGACACAGTAGAACAAAGGTTGTCACATTTATTGCAGTTGGAGGAAGACAAATTTTGTGCAGGATTTCATTAGGAAATTCAGAAGGAAAGGGAAAAGTCCTAGCGTGATCACCACACGAAGCAGAATATTTCCAGAATGGGGATTTAGTTCTCCTATATGACATCAAGTTCTTCAAACATATAGGTACGTTAAGAACCCATTGGTTAGGACCCTATGTGATTAAGTATGCAATAGAGGGAGGTGTTGTACAAGTGCAAAAAATGATCAGGGAAATTCTGAAGGGGTTATTTATTAGAATCCAACTGGAAATTTATAGAGACACCGTGAGTTCCCTCATTGAGCATGGATGCATCTTAAAAAAAAAATAAAAAAAATTTCGTTTTCGTAGAAGTGAGGTTTGTATATATATAGTCTTGTTGTTATGTTGAAGTCGCTACCATGTCACAAATGACCAAAATGACAATTAATTACTGCATTAATGACGTAAGAAGTGGCGACGATAATGTAGTTACTATCACAAATGCATGAAAATACACACATATGTGAAAGGGTTGGACGTCGTAAACTATAATTTTTGCAATATATTTGGTTCAATCTCCTTGTAAGCGAAAATATAGGTAGGAGGTGTATTAGAAGCACATCGAGCTGAAGATTGGACTCATTATTTTCCAACATAATGAGTGGAGTAAGAGAGTTGAATCCGAAGAATTAGAGTGTTGAAATCACAGAGTCAAAGTCTATAATTATGGAAGCTAATCTATCAGGAGTGAGTGCATAACAAATTTTAGTTGAAGAAATACTCATGGAAGAAGGCATCCCGGTTGTCCGAGAAGAACTAGAGATTACGTCGTCGCAAATTTCAGCCAAGATACCAAAGAAGAAAAGGACATCACCTCGCAAGGAGAACCCAGAAGAAAGAACGAAGAAGATGCATGACATTGAAGCCTCAGGTTTCGGTTCTGTGATATCGCCGGTTTTGCTAAAGTGTGTACCACCAAGAAAGAGAAATGAGAAAGTAGTCAAGCTTAAAAAGAATACCAAGTATCCTTTGGTAACATCTGAAATTCTGAAAGGTGTCTTAATGCAAGGAGATATGATGGGAAGGGTCTCCAAGTTGTCATAGGAAGATCACGACCTTTCCAAATTTGCATATTTTGCTCCAACAAAGTACTTGAAGACATTAAGTTCCTTAGATAGATCCAGGGAAAATTTTAAGAACCATACTTATTTGAAAGTGTATAAATGTTGGTGAACCTTACCAATTATTAAAATGTCAACTATAAAATATTTGACGATAGTTTTTTAAAAATATTACAATTTATAAGGACTTTATATAGTCTGTATAATAATTTCGTTATTTTTAGAGTGGAAAACTTTTACCCCATCAAAATTGGACAAAACAGGACTTCAAAAAATGAAAATTGACACATTTTGTTTTGGAAAAAAAACATGGGAAAATAGCCCATGGGATAAATTTCGCCCCTAAATTTTTCCTTGGATAGATTTTCCATCCCTGTTGAGCCTAAGGAATGGGCATTTTGATTATAGAGGTATGATATTTTAGCATTGCTAGAGATACCCCATTTTCAGCAGACCGTAGAATTCGATGCATGTGTCAAACAATTGTTGCTTTGCATGCATGGAGGGTCTCTATGGCTAGATAAAAATATTTCAATTTATTCAAACTTGGGGGCAAGAATAACATGTCTACAAAAAACTAGGGTGTACCCTCCATAATTTTTATGGGAAAAGAGAAATATAGGGAGTTAGATAATATGATGAAAGACAAGTACAACCTAGCGAAGAACAAGAGAGGCTATGATGTGGTCTCCATTAACAATGATAGAGTGTGCTTCATCGCAAAAACATTGGCAAGTAAAGTGCTTAGGAAGTGTCATCCAAATAAAGTTCCTGCAACAGTGATTACAACGGTAGACTAGTGTGCAGAGGGAGTACAAACGAACTAGGCCACTTTCTTATTGAATGAATTCCTGATTGATTATATGGATGCACCAGATAAAGTTACAACATTCCATTATTCATGTATTTTAATCCTAATTTCATTAATTGCTTGGGAAGAATCGGAGGACTATCAGTTTGTGGAATGAAGTGGCCACTGTTTGGTTGCCAAGTATGAAAATTGGTGGCACTATGATAATGTGAAAAGGAAATGCGATAAGAATATTTATTTTTATATGCACAAGGAAGGAATGCAACCACATGTTCTATTGGTATCACACATGACGGTGCATGTGGTTTCTCGATTCAAGGAGATTGCTAGGTTCAAAGTGGTGCCTCACCACATGCACATGTAGGTGGGATGTGACCTAGATAGGCAGTGGTTGGTTACAATATAGAAACTAACAGAAGCATATGCTATTAGTATTGTTCAAGAGTGACTGACGGAGTAGAAGGATCCTGTTGAGTTTGAGTAGGTATAGCTAGATGTGTCGCATCAGGACCAACGATAGGAGAGAACCTCAAGTTAAAACCAAAATAGGTAGCATGAGAATAGTAGGGAATATCCTAACACCAAGGGTGGTGGTGATGACAATGGTCATGATCAGTCAAAGGGAGGAGGATGAGAATCAAGTCTAATGTTGATAGATCCTAGTTTCCATGACAAGAGGAAGCATGCAAGATGGTAAAAGGTAAAATTGTGGAGTTATTTGGAAGAGTGACATACCAGTTACCTAAACTCCATCAAGAAATTCATGCCATTCAAATAGCACTAGTTCAATCAAGGGGTGCGCAATAGAGTGCCGACAAGAAAGTTGAGGAAATAATACACCAGGAATCACTTGGTCCGATGAGCATAATAGTACAATTATTACCTCACACCTTTAGTTTTTTTGAACCAGGATTGCAGGAGTAGGATCATTAGTTGAGCTACATCAATTTGAAGTTACCAGTGTTACCCATGTTTATGTTGCAAAACCTTCAACATAATGTTTTTGAGGAGTTGAAGGTACACAAAGATGCCACATATGAAGAAGTAATTAAATTTTGTGCATAGAGAAACACCTTGCATGACCAATATTTGTATCTACAAAAGGAATGTGATGAAATTAGTGAGAAAAAGGAAAAGATGCAGAACATTGTTGTAGCAACTTGCAATGCGATACAAGAAGCAAAAGTGGCTAATTAGATGACAACTAAAGTGAATATGGCATGACTAGATGGAGTTATTATAGGATTTAGACAAAATATTCTAGAGTTGGAAGTAAATTTAGTTCCTAACACCCCACCAAAAGCCACATCGCAGAGGAAAACAAGGCTATCGAGAGCATTAAGGTTTAAGAAGCCAAGTGTGCACAACTCTCTAAGGAATTTTCACAAGCATGGGAAACACTATTAAATGATGCACCGCTACAAGATATTACCCCTAGGTTGGATAACATGGAGAATAAAATGTTAAGGCTGAAAGCCTTGTTAAAGAATCTATCACTAGTTGAAAGGATCGATAAATTTGTAGAAAAAAACCTTGCAAGCCGAAGTCAATCGCTTATGGATGGAGTATCAAAAGAGGATAGAGAAAGTAGAATAATTACAAAATTAAGTAGAGAGAGACTCATAGTTGATTGGAGGATCGCATGATGAAATCCGAAAACCAGTTACATGGACTGAGAAATAATCCTAGGGGCATATTATTGTGGAGTTAGTGGAGGAACTATGTCGATAGAAAGAAAATGTTTAGAGGACGATTGAAGAGGAGAAGCATATCTATGTAGAGTTTTTGGCACATTGGAAAACACCCTAGGAACATCCTTGAAGTGGATCGGGACGAGCCACATGTGAGTATAGGGGGACTGTTGGCCCTGGAAATTTTTGGTGTTTAGTAAGTTTTGGGAAGAAATTATGGTGTGAAAAAGGTCAAGAAGAAGTAGCTCATGAAATTAGGATAAGCTTCGACATAGTGGCTGAGAAATAAGGAAAAAGGGTGTTTGACTGCGTCAACCACAAAGTTAGTTGGGAGAAAGAATAGTTTTGTGTCCACTTACATTTATGAGCCTACTTAGTGGGTGTGACAGGGTTGTGAATAAGTCCTATATATATGTAATGGATTGGGGAGTTTTGGGTTGGCTGGTTTTCTGAGTAATTCTTAGTTTGTGAGTTCTAAGTTGTTGATTTATTTCGAAGGGTTATTTTTGGGTATGAAGGAATTTTGTTATGATGCTTTTGTATGAGTGAGTCACAAGAAGATGTAGCGATTTGCATGCTTACTATTAAGTTCTATTATAAAGAGAAGAGGAAAGAAACTCTACAGGATGTGTTCACATACATGAAGTGCTAATTTACTGTGACTCGTGAATAAGAATAGTGTTTCCGTAGTTTTTTCCCAGTTGGATTTCCACATAAAATCCTTGGTGTTTTATGTGTTTGTTAATGTTAATGTGTGATGTGTTCTTTCATTTGGTCCTGCATAATGATGGGTAAATGGTGTTAATATGCTACTGCGTTATGAAAGATTAAGAATATTGTGGAGTTAGTGAATACATGTGATGATTTTGTTATTTGCATGATGTGGAATATGTGCGAAATTAGCTGATCTATTGAGCTCTGAGATGTTGATTGTAGTATATTCAATCACTCCCCTTCATTGTTGCAGAAACTTGGTTCCTAGAGTTCCCATAGGTGCCTTGGGTTAGACTTCACTTGCTCGCAGATGATGTCGAAAATGCTAGTATCTCGGTGTAGTGGATATTTCTCTCCAGCTACGTGAAAAATCGCCTACCTTAGATCAACGGAATCTAAGGGCAGGTTTCATTCTGAAAGGGAAAAGATAAAACTTGACTTACAAACAAACAACAATAAATATATTTTAATTTTATAATTTTCTTCTAACTAATCAGACAAATGAAACATACCTTTTTTGAAATGGGCCATTGCTGCAGTTTGAGGATGTGATCCGACGACTCCCACGATTGGTTCTCTGATTTTCTCTACCAATGGTTGTCAAGGTGAATTTGAATCAAGGAGTGTATGGACTAAACTCAACATACAATATGGAAAGGTGTGGCAAAAAGGTGAGCAATGTAAAAGTTCAGGGAACAAAATTTCAAAAGTTCTAGAAATGAAAGTTGTAGGAATCCAAAGCTTGTGGGGAGACCTTCACAATGTATTTATAGGATGATCCAAGATTTTCTTTCCCATGGTTTTTCATAGTGTATGGTATTTGTGCATGGTTTTTGACCCATTCTCATTATAGGGTTTTTTGGTCCTTTTTGGGAGAATGGGGATTATGTTGCAATAAATGCAATTCTTCTATGTATTTATGGGGGAAAGAATAATGATGTTTTGGACCAATTTGGTTGGAATTTAATTGTGAAGGTCAAAATGGAGGGAATAATTGTGGGATTATGATGTATAATTATGGTTTGGACCATAGACAGCTATGTGGACAATTTTTTGTGTTAACATAGTTCCCCCTGATGTGTGAGGGCATGAGCCCATCATATGACAGAAAAAAATCATAGGATCAAGGGAGAAATAGTGACAATGGTGGAGAAACCGGAGAGGATCATGGAGGAGTGGAGTCTCCGCATTTGTACTGCAGTAGCTTTTGATTTGTATTACTTCTCAAAATGGATGGGGTACATATAATATCAGACATATATATGGACGAGGCATGCATACCCATGCTCGTATCAATGTCTCAATAGAAAAATGGGGATCAGGGCTCAAACAATGGGAACATATCAATACATATAATTAGTAGTACATAATGGTGGCATCAATAGGAGGATGAATACAAATACTGATATGGAGAACTAGTATTAGAAACAATGGAATTCTCTTGGAATTCAATATCACAATAATTGATGCTCTATTGAATCTGAAAGTGTGCACAACTTTATGGAATCAATTACTGAGAGTGAGAATATTTGAAGTAAAATAAACTACATCTAATACTATAGATATACAGAAGCATGATAATGAGAGGCTTCCGAACACTGTCTCCAATGCAGCTCGAATATCACAAAGGACATGGAACTGTATGGGTCCCAAATAGACTCACCAATGTGCTAGATCTAGGTGACAATATTGGTCTTCGACCAAATCATGAAGGAAGCAATACCATGTATGAATCTCAATAGTGTGATAATGTAGCTGAACTTGATCACGTGAGACATAACCAACCAAAAATGCACTAAGGGCTCCTTTCAAGTGGTCCAAGGAACTCATCAATGAGGTGGATGAAAACAAGATACATGGACCTCTAGGTCTATCCTCTTGAATAGATGTGTTGACTTTGACAGAGGGAGACCTGCAACTTCCAAGGAAATGGTGTTTCCTTTATAGAAGTGTGAGGTGGACAACTAGAGATATGGAACAATAATGGGATTGAGACATTGAATGGGGAACATGGGCATGGGAGTACGGGGGACTCAAACTTCCTTTGTTTAGAGTAAAATAGCAGATGATAGTGACTCATGTAGAGGGTATCATAGTTGTGGAACAGGGGAGATGACTACAATGGGAGATACTTGGGGAAGGCACTCGATAATTGATATCCAGGGGATCTAAGGGACACTCATCGCAAAGTACTCTGAACAAAAGCGGCCCAATTGGGGTAATTCTTCTGTAATGTGAGACTATATGCAATATGTGTGCGCACCGAAAGACACAATTTGGGCCTTCTTCATAGTTTAAGGAGTGCGAAGAAGGGATATAAGTATGCTTAGTATGATATTGTCTCGTGGATTTTTGTCGAGCCCAATATGGTAAATGCTCAATGGTGTTTTCATGTTTAGAGAGTTTGAAAACATAAAAAAGAATCCAATGAGTCTCGTTTTCGTACAGTAGTCTCCTAATCCCAAAAAAGGATAAAAGTGTACAAAGGATAACTCTCTCAGTCGAAAGGGGCAAAGATAATTTTTTTTGTAGGTAGTCCAACTAGGACAAAAAAGTATAAACTTATACTAATTGAATGGTCATTCAAATACTTTTACGATCATGAATGGAACCAACTTTTCTCGATGATCTTTTTTTTTATGGGAGGGCTAGAAAAGAGCTTAAATACAACCCATAAGTGAGATTTTTCATAAGTAACGTTCTCAATGTCCAAAAAAGCATGAAAGTATACAAAGGGAAACATTCCTAGTTGGAAGGTGCTAGGGTGGTCCTTGTTGATGTAATTGTAACTTCGGAATGTATTCACTTGTATTTCTTATGTATTGTAACCCGATGTTTATTCTGGGATGTATTTGTAATGTACTTGAGTCATGTCATACCCCGGTTTTCCTATTAGGAAGTTTCTATAATGTAAACAAGTCATGTCAAGTCAAGGTGGTTAACCCTCGTATTGTTTAAGGGTTAAAGTCCCTGCAGTTCCGGGGTACTAGGGTTATTAGACTCACCTAGTGAAGTCGACCCTAGTTGGGTTTAATCAAGTCAGGGATTAGTATAAATAGAGAGCTAGCCTCTCTATTTAACACACACTCACTCACACTCAGTTGTAGCGCATAGCTAAGGAAGAGAAAGACACTGGGACAAGGAATAAAGAGGTTACTGTTGTCGGGAGATCATCTTACTATTTTTGGGTTTCACTTTGGTGCTAATTCTATCTATGAGGAAGTTGCGAGGTTTTCTCCATTTATGGTTTCCCCGAGGAAAAACATTGTGTTCATTGTCTCTTGTGTTTGATTGTTGTGCTTGTTTGTTCTCTCAGTTAAAGATCCTAATGAAATGCTAGCTTAATGTTTAAAATTTAACATGGTATCAGAGCTAACCTGAGAAGAAAACACTGTGCAGCTGTGGGAACTAGGGCTTCCTATTTTGTAGATCTCTCTCCACAGATTTTCAGCAAAACTAGGGTGGAATAACTCTCCTCCCTAGGGCGCATCTTTCTGTCGAAGCAGAATCCAATTCTGAGGTTTTTCAGTTTTGGACCCAACATTGCTGCCGGAAATTAGGGACTTTCACATAAGAGGAATTTTTCAATGAGCCCAGGCCTGGATTGATCTCCTCCCCAAAATCGAAGTTAGGGATCAAATTCAAAGCATTTGGTTGGACAGAACTCCGAAAAAGAAAAACCCTAATCTGCTCCTGAACCAGCACTACAAGATTTCAGCT
The DNA here is from genome assembly GCA_001517045.1 of Pseudotsuga menziesii. Taxonomy (NCBI): domain Eukaryota; kingdom Viridiplantae; phylum Streptophyta; class Pinopsida; order Pinales; family Pinaceae; genus Pseudotsuga; species Pseudotsuga menziesii. The sequence goes on from LPNX010446290.1 coordinate 1,821,478, forward strand.
CCAAATCCAGATCCGACATCTTGACCTGGTAAGATCTAAATATTTTGTATTTCCATCTTAGGTTCTCAGTTAAGATGTCTCATCATACCAAGCTTGATGAAAAGCTTGAGGGAGCTGATAACTTCCAAGCCTGGAAGTATAGGATCTCCCTGGTCCTGGAAGAAAATGAGTTGGACTCCTACATCCATGAGGAGGTTCCAGTTCCAGAGGGAGATGAGACAAAGGCCTTACATAAGAAGAAGTTGGTTATGGCAAAGAGGATCATTGCAGATTCTATCAAGGATCACCTCATTCCACAGGTGTCCTCCCTCAAGACACCTAAAGCCATGTTTGATGCCCTAACCAAACTATTTGAAGGGAAGAACATCAATCGAAAGATGACTCTAAGGAACCAGCTGAAGAATGTCAAGATCTAGAGTGAGGAGACCATCCAGTCATACTTCACAAGGGTCTCCCAGATCGAAGAACAACTGGAAGCAGTAGATGAAGAAGTGGAGAATGCAGAAATTGTGATGACAACATTGAATGGCCTCCCTAGGTCATGGGATTCTTTCATCCAAGGAATCTATGCTAGGAAGAAGTTAGTCAAGTTTAGTAGACTGTGGGAAGAATGTTCTCAAGAAGAAGCTCGGATAGCAACTCGAGAAGAAAATATGGGAAGTGAAAATCAAGCTCTCAAAGCACACTCCAAGAAAGGAAGAAGGGAAAATCATCATCACCAAGGTAAGCATTCTCATCAGAAAAACAATCCTGTAAGAAGGGATTCATCCAGACTCAGATGTTATACATGCGATGAATTAGGACACTTTGCTAGAAATTGTCCCATGAATAAGAATGGATCCAAGAAGAAGAAGAAATCCAAAAGAAGACATCATGCTCACACTAGTTAGGATAATGATCCTCCAAGGAAGAGGGTAAAACAAGAAAGTGAAGACTCTTCAAGTGAAGATGAATATGTTCTGATCTTTGGTCTCACAGGAACTGTCACTCATGGAAGCAAAGATTGGCTTATTGACAGTGGGGCTTCCAAACACGTGACAGGTTTCAAGGAATCCTTTGAGAAACTATCCGAACATAATTCACCCCAAAAGTTGAAGCTTGGGGATGACTACCAATATCCCATAAAAGGTAGTGGTGAATCCTCCTACAAGCTAGACTCCGGAAAGTCTATAAAAATGAAGGATGTCTTGTTTGTACCAGGACTGAAGAAGAATATTCTATCCATATCAGCATTGGATGCAAAAGGCATAAGGGTTGCATTTTTAGATGGCCAAGTCCTCATGTGGCCAAGAGGAAAGACTGTTGATTATGCAATAGTGATTGGAGAACAAGAAGGAGGTTTATACAAGCTGAAGGGCCATCAAGAACAAGCTATGGTCCATGACACAATAGAGCCAAATGAACTTTGGCACAAAAAGCTTGCACATGAGCATTACAGAGCACTACCACTTGCAAGCAAAGTTGTTGAAGGTCTTCTAGAAATTCAAGCAAAACATGAAGGGGTCTGCAAAGGATGCGCGAAAGGAAAGAATACAAAGAAGACATTTCCAAGTAGCGAGAGCAAGGCAAAAGGAATCTTGGAAATCATCCACTCCAATGTATGCGGACCAATATCATCAAATTCACTAAGCGGGTATGTATAATATGTTTCTTTCATTGATGACTTTTCTAGGAAGACGTGGATTTACTTCATGAAGAAAAAAGATGAATTTTTCAGCAAGTTAAAGGAATTCAAAGCCTTGATTGAGAACCACACAAAGAAGAAGATCAAGACCTTTCGATCAGATAATGGAGGAGATTGCACATCAAATGAATTCAAAGACTTATGCAAAGAATCAAGGATTAAGAGGGAGTTGTCCATTCCTTACAACCCACAATAGAATGGGGTTGCAGAAAGGAAGAATAGAACTATCATGGAAGCTACAAGAGCAATGCTTCATGATCAGGATCTTCCTATGCATCTATGGGCAGAAGCTGCTAGAACAACGGTGTATGTATAGAACCGTACTGTTAGGATTATTAATCCTCCCTTGTCCAAATTTGGTCATATGTCTAAATCAGGAGTCCATCCAGTCTAAGTATAGTCATTAGCACCATTGGTTAAACTTGACCTAATTGGGGCACATGTTTCAGTTACCAAAGTGTGGGGAACACTAATTGAGGCTCACTGCCACTTATTGCACTTGATTGCATAAGTTTAGGAGTCTCCTAGATCAATCCCTACAATTGAGGAAGCAACTGGGAGTGCCAAAACCAACCAAGGTCAGTTCACTTCAGTTAATGACTAGTCAAGCCAAGTTAGGAATCAATTACATTTAGTTCTAGCCCTCTACATTCAGTTAAATAATGGTTTAATTAATTGCACACATGTGGGGCGCTTTTCTCACCTACCACAGTCAGTTAACCATTATTTAATACTAAATGTAACACTTGGTTGTGTTTTAGAACTCCGGTTATGATTTAGACAACGACAGTTAACTACTGGGTCCTCCAATTGTGATTTAGACAAGTCTTGGTTACCTACAGTCAAGTAAGTCTAATCAATTTGAACTTCCTCATGTGGATTCGAATTGCTTGTGGCTATTAAAGCCATTTTACATTATTGTAATTATTATCTGGATTACTTTTTTTATTAATGAAAGTATTCATAGCTGCAAGCCTTTTGCACTGTTTCATTCTTCAATGGCTGAGTAAATTGTGAGATCTTCTTTGTGAGTTGTGTGTTTGTCTACAGATCTATATGCTCAAATTTAACATGGTATCAGAGCCTCGACGGACAAGGCACTTCTCCTCCTTGGATCTCCTACAGGATCATTTTTTTTGTTTTGCAGGTACAACTTCGAAATGAATTCATCAGTTCCTCTTCTCACCCGATCCTCAGACTATTCTGAATGGAAGTTGAAGATGATTATATGTCTGAGAAGACAAAAACTCTTTTCGGTATCTGATGGATATGGTAGACATAATTTTGAGAGTGATAATGACTGGCTAAAAGCAAAGGATAAAGCTTTTGAAATAATGGAACTGGCTCTTTCTCCTAGCATGCGCTACCACAGTAGATCTATTAAAGATCCACATGAACTCTGGGCAAGATTGGACAGAACCTTTGGAAGCACATGGAGCACACCCAGCACCATAAGCATCCTTGATCCAAAAAGCTCGGCCTCCACTCTCTCTGATGAAGTTGTTCAAGATGAAGAAGAAGTAGAAGCTTCTACACAGTCAATTCGAATTGAAGACAATTTCCATGCGGTGACTCCTTCTCCTGATGCTCCGGAAGTTCATGAGATCTCTAATATCTCATCTTCTCATATTGCTGAAACAGAAGAATACATTCAAATCTCTGATATTGAAGAAAAACTCTGCTGCACTTCCATGCAAACATTCACCGGTGATTTTCCTTTAAATTCTGTGCAAAATTTACTAGTAATTGCTTCCGAAAGTGAAGAGAAATTTGATTTTTCTCCCTCTAATGTTGCTGATGGTGTGAAAATATGTGATACCTTGGATATTTTGGAAGAAATATCAGATTACCAGAGTGATCCATTCACTCCCCATGATCTAGTTTTTCCAGCAAACTCCTGCAAGATTGCATGCACCAAAATTCAGAATTTTGAAGAAAAAAAAAGCTGTGCATCGATCGTCACGGTTAACCATTTATTTGAATCTGATATTAACTTTATTGGATCTGATATGATCTTATTTAGATCTGATCTGATATTGCTTGGTTTAATATATCAAATTCATAATCTTTCAGTACTGCTTGTAGCTGTTCTCATCAACGGTGTGAAGAAACAAGTACCGCAAGTCTCCTACAAAACTACTGCTGGGGATTTGATTCCATTTCACAGTTTTGGATCTATTTTGAACCTGTTTAGATCTGATTTACTTTCTGATATGATATTATTCGGTTCATATTTTAAAATTCAAAAGCATTCAGTCATGCTTGTAGCTGCTCTCACCAATTCCGGTGTGAAAAATCAAGTACCGCACTTTCTCTTCAAAACTGCTGATGGGGATTTGGTGTTAGTTTCCTCATATGAGGTTGCTGATATTTTATTATGTGATTCATTATCTATTTCAGAAGCTATATCAGACTATGGAGCTCCATAATTCTCTCTCAACAGTCACAGTGCTTCTCTACCATTGATCACATGCTCATCTTCTCACAGAACTAGTAAAGAGGAAGATTTTCTGCATCCGCCTGGACACCTGCTCCTAACACTTGGGGATGTTCTTACCACTCATGGTTTTCTGTTCATGGCTGCAACATATCAGTTTCTTGAGTGTTCTTCACATTCTCTGAATTCTCATGAACCGTTCCTCACTTTTCAGTTGACTTCAGTTGCTCTACATGGGTCTAGTCTTCATCCGGTAGCTGTCTATATTTCTGATTTAGTTGAGCATATCATTCTTCTTCCAAAGA
>LPNX010446290.1:1833893-1942042 GCA_001517045.1 Pseudotsuga menziesii
ACAAGTTTTTCCCGTTCGGTATGTCCTTCTTCTTCCCCTCGTGGAGAAGACATGGTTCTTGATAATGTTCTCCTGGAGCCAATCTTAGGATCTCCTTCAACTAATTCTCCTTCACCAAGCTTTAACTTGGACCTGGTAAGCATTCACAAACTTGCACAACAGTCAACCAGCTCTGATATCAAATATGATCCGTAGGACCTCAACTTTAGTGCATTAAAAGTTTGTTGTAAAAGAATGCGTGCAACAGGTTAATTAATGGATAGTATTAGTAGAAATTAAATGCTCAGAACAGGAATGAAAACCACAACACTGATAAACAGATGCCAAGAAGAAAACACAGAAACAGAGAGTCACAAACAGAAGTTGATAACGGAGTTCACCCCCTCCACTGGGCTACGTCTCCGGGTCCCTCTCCAATGGGAACTGATCCAATTAATCTCTTAAAATGGTACAAAAGGGTTCTAGAAACAACTTCAGCAACTGTAAAACAGAATGCTGGACATAAAGTCTTTAAGACTCCTCTCTGAAAGCTACAAAACTGGACTTCAACAGACAAAAGAAGCCAAGTTATAACTGAGAATAGTCGACTTCAAAAGGAACAGCACATGGACAGTTTTCACAGAAAAATGCTCTCTCCAAGCTTCTCATCACAGAGAAACGTTGCCCTACCATTCTCCAAAAACTCCTCCAATCCTCTTTTTTTTCCCCCCGAAACCATCCCTGGTTCCTCTCCTTTATTACTCATCTTTGCCGTTACAAAGGAGCCAAAACGTCAAAGAAATGCGACTGTTCACATCCCATGAAATGCGGCATCAAGACATCAAGACTATTCATATGCCTTTCGTCGTTATTCCATCTATGGCATAACTGCCCAGAAAGCTTTGCCAAACTGTTATAGCTAAGCCGTGCCATGCGCATTGCAGTGTTTGAAGCGGAGGTTGTAGTCATCTGCTCGTCTGCCGTTGCGGAAGAGGATAAGCAATGGGCTCCGACGGTCTCAATCGCAATCGGCTGTCGGTTGGTTTTTCGAGTCAGAGGCTTTAGTTACTTTGGTTTCCGCAGTCGCAGATGGTGCACCACTTCTTTTTTTAATTCCGTCGAGTTATTTTGCCGATCTTTTAAGTTTTGGGCTTCCGCCGTTGCGGCTGTTGGAAGCGTTGTTCTTTCGATCAAGCTAATGGTCGTCGTTGCCGACTGCTTATCGCTCCGACTTCCGATCCGTTCCGAACATCTTTAAGCTTCCACCGTTGCGGAAGGGAGAAGCCTTTTATCTATCCGTCGTTGCGGCTCCCAAATTGCTCCGACGTCTGATCCATCCGAACGTCCGTTAAGCTTCTGCCGTTGCGGAAGGGAGAAGTCTTTGTGAGCCCTGCCGTTTCGGAAGAGGAAAGGCTTCCGGGCCCCGACGTTGCAGAAAGGGAAACTCTTCCCACCTCCGATCTACGCGGCTTCTTGGTGTATCTGTCGTCCTATTTTCTTCACGCGTGGCTTCTATGAACCATGTACCATATTGGATCTTCAAAGAGGAATAATCCGCCGGATCACTTCCATCAGATCAGTACTTGCTTTGGCCGCAGTAATGAAATGGAAGATACACCAAATGGATGTCAAGACTGCTTTCTTGAATGGTGTAGTGGAAGAGGAAGTGTACATAGAACAGCTCGTCGGTTTTGAGACACATGACAGGGAGTCTCATGTGTGCAGATTGAAGAATGCCCTGTACGATTTGAAACAGGAACCCAGGACATGGTACGACAGAATTGACAGCTTTCTATCCAGTTTGGGCTTTACCAAGAGTAAAGCAGATTCCAACCTTTACTACAAGGTTGAAGATGGCAACCCAGTGATGCTCCTACTGTATGTAGATGATCTATTTGTAACACGTATGGATGGGTTGATTGCTGATATGAAGAGAAAGATTGCTGCCGAGTTCGAAATGAAGGACTTGGGTATGATGCATTACTTTCTAGGTATGGAGGTGTGGCAGAATGTGGATGGAATCTCCCTCGGACAAGGGAAGTATGCAATAGAGATCCTGAAGAGGTTTGGGATAATGGACTGCAAGGCCATGACCACACCTATGGCATCGAACCTGAACCTATTGGGTGATGCTTCATCAGAGATGGTTGATGCTATGATGTATCATCAGATGATTGGGTCCTTGATGTATCTCACGAACATGAGACCAGAAATTTGCTTTGCTATGAACACCTTGAGCCAGTTCTTGACAGATCCGAGACATGTTCACTTGATTGCTGCAAAGCATATTCTGAGGTACTCGAGGGGTACAATTGATTATGGGCTCAAGTATGAGGTGAATCATAAGATTAACCTGGAGGGTTATGTTCATTCAGATTGGGCAGGCAATGCCATCGATAGAAAGAGCACTTCAGGTTGTTGCTTCAGTATGGGATCAGGTGTGATCTCTTGGTTTAGCAGGAAGCAATCCTGTGTGGCATTGAGTACAGCTGAAGCAGAGTAGGTCGCAGCTTGTTCAGCTAGTTGTGAGGTAGTATGGCTGTGGAAGCTACTGTCTAATTTATTTGATCTCTAGATGGATGATACTTGTATACATTGTGACAACCATAGTTGCATGAAGTTGTCAGAGAATCCAGTGTTCCATGACAATTCAAAGCATATCGAGATCAAGTATCACTATATTAGGGATATGGTGCAGAGGGGAGCAGTGAAGCTCCACTATGTTGCGACGAAGGAACAGATAGCTAATGTGTTGATGAAGCCATTGGCTAGGGTGAAGTTCGAGTACTTCAGGGAGAAGCCTGGTGTTCTCCAGATTGAGGTTTCCTCCAAGGGAAAATGATGAGACCCATAGCCATTTTGACATGGTGAGAGGACTGGTTCCTTCCATGGTCAGATGTAAGGGCTGAGCCATTATGTCATGGTGAGAGGATTGGTTCCTTTCATCTCAGATGTGAGTGCTGAGCCATTCCAATGTGACTGTAGAATTGGTTCCTACATGATCAGAAGTAAGCATTGAATGCCATTCTGGGAATGGAGGCGCCTGGTCAGTTACCAGGTAGCTCAGTCTGGGACTGGGGGCCATTCTGATAAGACTGAAGAATTGGTTCCTACATGATCAGAAGTGAGTGCATGCCTTTTCGATCATTGGTTGAATGGATGTAAGTGCAGAGCCCTTTTGGCATGAAGGATTGGTTCCTTGCATGGTCGAATATATGTGCTGAGCCTTTCTGACATTGGTTGTCATATGTAAGTGCAGAGCCTTTTGGCATGGAGGATTGGTTACTCACATGGCCAAGTGTAAATGCTGGGCCTTTCGGATCATTGGCTGAACGGATGTGAGTGCTGGGTCTTTCTGACAGGGTTGTGGGAGGTGTTCCCACATGGTCAGATGTGACAGCTGGGCGTTGCCTTTCTGATATGATTATAGGATTGGTTTCTGCATGATCAGATATAAGTGCTGGGTGGGCAATTATGACTTAGGGTCAGATATAAGTGCTGAAAAAGACCTGCACGGAGGGTAGGCCTACAACGAGCATGAAAAAGGGTTGGCTCTGTAGAACTTCCTGTGACGAGAAGAATTATGAGATAGCACCTGTGAAGATTCAGTGTTGATGATCCAGCAAAGATGATCCAAATCAAGGGATGATCCAGATCTAGAGATGATGCTCTAGAGATGATCTAGATCGAGGGATGATCCAGATCCAGTGATGATGATCCAGATCGAGTGATGATCCAGATCTAGATGAAGATGACTTGAAGATAGAGATGACTTGAAGGTGAAGATGACAAAGACTCGATGATGATCCAGATGATACAGAGAAGAATACTTGTGCTGTTAAATTGTGTCGAGAGAACACCTTCCTAGTTAAGAGGGAGTGTTGATGTAATTGTAACTTCGGAATGTATTCACTTGTATTTCTTATGTATTGTAACCCGATGTTTATTCTGGGATGTATTTGTAATGTACTTGAGTCATGTCATACCCCGATGTTCCTATCGGGAAGTTTCTATAATGTAAATAAGTCATGTCAAGTCAAGGTGGTTAACCCTCCTATTGTCTAAGGGTTAAAGTCCTCGCAGTTCCAAGGCACTAGGGTTATTAGACTCACCTAGTGAAGTTGGCCCTAGTTGGGTTTAGTCAAGTTAGGAATTAGTATAAATAGAGAGCTAGCCTCTCTATTTAACACACACTCACTCAAACTCAGTTGTAGTGCATAACTGAGGAAGAGAAAGACACTGGGGCAAGGAAGAAAGAGGTTACTGCTTTCGAGAAATCATCTTACTGTTTTTGGGTTTCACTTTGGTGCTGATTCTATCTCTGAGGAAGCTGCGAGGTTTTCTCCATTTATGGTTTCCCTAAGGAAAAACACTGTGTTCATTGTCTCTTGTGTTTGATTGATGTGCTTGTTGTTCTCTCAATTAAAGATCCTAATGAAATGCTAGCTTGATGTTTAAAATCTAACAGTCCTTTCCTTTAATTAGTCTACATAGTCCGAAAAAGGGATAAACGATGCCACATAAACGCCCTTTCAGATACTTTAGCAATTGTGAAAGGAAGCAAGCGTGCTTGACAATATTTTTGTTCTTTAAGGAGTTAAGAAAGATCTTAACAAAAACTTCGTAATGGTCAGTGAAGATAGGAGGAAGTGTTCAGTGTACCAAAATGGGTGATGTTGGGATCATGGTTGGAGGGGAAAAAAAATAACATTTGAATACTCATGGATCCTTCTTGCAGGACGATGAATGGTGGTAAAATAACACAATTTTTTTAGTATGCATGGAGCAGAGGGATCGTGAACATGCCAATACCGAAAGGGTTCGACTTTCTTGGTGGCACACAAATCAAGGTAACTCTGGGAAATGGTCCAAAAAAATATAGGGATATCATGAGACGCGAGTCCCATAAGTGGATAGGGTGTAAAAAAATAAACCTGTCAGTGCGAATGTCATGAAAAATGAATGCCAGATGACTCTATGGCGAACAGAAGAAGAAATTGACCAAATGGAGGGATATAAACAAGGGGGGACCTCACGAGCCTCATATGATGTGGTGGTGTGAGATGATGATATGGGAGAGAGGAGGTCTAGTAGGCCATTTCTTCCCTCGAGATATATTTGCGCAGTGGTGGCATCTTTCGATGCTCATTGAGGATTATCCATATGTAGGCATGGACTATGGGGGAGATCGAGAGATGCCTTGACCTCCTGGACAGGTATGGGTACCAGCTAGTATGTAGAATGTTTGTGGTTTCAGTCATATATTTTGGTTTACTAGTATATATGGTAGTTATATTATACATTTGATTGATGTTGACGACATAATGTGTGCATGTACACATGTGGGACAACATCCTTCAACAGGATATCAATGACGCAGGGGAATAGTGGAGGGATTAGATCCACCTGCTCATTGGAAAAGGAGGTGAAAGAGTGCTACTTCAGTATCACTACGACGAGATGTGGAAAGAATACTGGAGGGAGTCACTGACTATGGGTGGGAGTATCTAGACGATGACTTGATCACCGCATGATATTGAGCCCCTCATGAGTGGATCTCTCTGATGAGGAGGACCATAGTGGATGTTGAGTATGTCAGAGTGATGACATAGGGAGATGTTTCGATGGAGTGTCACATCCCCTCCCTCCTTGGAGGAGGAAACGCGATCATTTCTTCTACCTGAGTTACGCATCTCTTATAATCAATGGATTCTTCACACGTTTGATGATTCTTGTTTCTTTTTTTTTTCTTATACCTCTTTCAAATATACACAAGAAAGAATTTTCCTCCTACTAACATTCTGATCCAGACCATGTATTGATTCTTTATCTTCCCTAAATCATAGAAAGATCAAATGGTCGAGAATAACTGCAGCGGAAATCAACGGTCTCTTTCAATTCCACATCCGGAGACAAATCAACCGCGGAGAAGCATCCCGCAAAAAATCAACGGTGAGGAGAGCTTCACTTGTGGAATCGAAAACATATCAAAATTTCACTCTCGTACCCCTCATCCTGCATGCCACATTCCACATCCCGCATGCGGAGCGGCCGTTGCAAATATTGAAAACCAGTGCTATCCCTCTCCAGTGCTATCCCAAGTGTACAAAGAAGAAAACCAAAACCCCATATCTATCTGTGAGGTTCCTTTTTACACTAGGTTCATAAGGCAGGTCCAGCCTCCATTTCCATTTCCCCAAGCCAGTTCAGATACCACACAAGGATGTACATACAACGATTATAGTTCTGTGATTAAGGAAATGTTACAGAGGCCAACAAGGATGTACACAAAGTGATTACAGTTATGGGATTAAGGAAACGTTACAGAGGCCAACAAGGATGTACACACAACGATCAAAGTTCTAGGTTCAAGAAAACATTACAGAGGCCAAGGAATGCACACAGACACAACAAGTACAAACTTCTGAGCATTTCCTGATCCAAATCGGCTAATACAATCCCAAAATCCAAATCTTCTTGTTCGTTTATCAGTTCATAATGAAAAACATGGTTTTTGGATATGTGTGTTCAAGAAAACGATAGACAGACAAGGAAATCGTGGAGGAAACAAAACTAACATGACACGAAAAAATGCAAAGGATGAAACTTCGAGAGTTTTTCTGCATGAGTCTGCATGCTTGAATGAAAACAAACGAATGAATGAATGAATCCATGATCCATCAACAAAACGTCCTGTCATTTTTCCAAAACGTGAGGGAAGTTGAAACATGAACGCATGATGCAATGACATGCGTTTTTGGGTGTTTTTTCTTTCCCATGCAATAAAAGACATTATTTTCAAAAATGGTGCTCTACCCATTTTTAATTTCTGCCAAAGCAGCTCAAGGTTAAACATCCCCCCCCTTGTGCTTAGGAAAATCATGCCCCCATCTCTTTAACCTTTAAGGTGCATAGCTGGCTGTAGGTTTTTAATTAATTTGTATTTTACATGATGTCGCAAGCATACCGTTCCTGGCTAGCACGTAAACCATCGGTGTTGATTCTAACCGTTGAACACAAACACAAAATCAATGGCAAGGCCTTGGACTTGAGCTCCCTGCCATGATTTAATACAATATTCACATCATTTGAAATTTAACATAACGGGGTCAAAAACCAAGGTGTTGCATTCCCCTCCTCATTCAATAGCACTGTCCTCAGTGCTTACCAATTAAAAATATATATAAAACTACACTGGCACCGCCCTTAGTGCTTTTCAAAAATTGAACCAACAATGAATGTGCCAGTCGCATGGCATCCTCCAGCTCCCACGTTGCTTCCTCTGCACCTTTTTCTATACAATGGCATGATCTGGAGATTTTCTAAGTCCTTGCTTGCATGCATCAACACACACCACATGATCTTCTTCTGGGTCTTGGAGAATCATTCTCCTCAGCTTGGAACATTTCCAATGCCTTAGGCATCTAGCCAAACCTATTCCCAAGCCTCAAGAAATCAATCAATTCTTGTGTTAGTATTCACAAGATTTTCCAAAATCATAAATGAATCACATGCACATGTATATTGACATAGAATCAATCAAAACAAATTGTCAAGTGAACCAAATACTTATCTGCATAAGTATCTTCTCTTGGTTCCACAGGTATTCGACTTGTATTTATACAACCATGGCGTTCACAACCTTGCCCCACCCCATTCATGTGTATGCATTAAAGGGTAGCCAAATTTCTGCAAGGCTCGGATTACCTGCAAATATCTTTTAATCGATATCTGGAAGCTCTGCTTCAGAGCCTAAAACCCCCTCTAGGTTCTTACTGTTGAAATATTGTAACTTCAAAGAATATTCTATATGTATCTTTTGTGGTCCCCGATGGTCCTACCGGGAGAACCACTTGTATTACTTTGTACCCCGATGCTTCTAATCAGAAGAACTAATAAGAGTCATGAGGTAGTCCCCTCTAATTGTAAAGGTGGGTCATTAGCACCCCAGTGTGGTTACTTGAGCCTACATGTGTAACTCGAGCCTACGTGATTAACTCGAGCCTACATGTCGGAATTGATAATTAAAGTGAACAAATGAATATAAATAGAGGTGTGGCGCTCCTCATTTGTAACACACACTCTCACTTGCGTAGCGCATTAGTGGAGAAGAGAGAAGTAGCTGGAGAAGGAGGAGGATCAAGCTTTGATCTCCTTGTTGGTTTTATCTTTTATCTTTTGGGGCATCTATATTGAGGAAGCTTTTGCTGGGGTTTTCCCTTTAGGGTTTTCCCAGGATAAATCTGTGTTGTTTTTGTGATAGTGTTCCTTTCAGTGATCCTGTTTATATTCTTTTGTTATGAAAATGAAATGAAATACTGATGTTTTAGCTAAGCATATGGAAATTTAACATGGTATCAGAGCTAGCCTGAATAAGACAACCTTCACAAGGAGAAATAACCTTCTCTCTCTCCCCGGAAGAAATTAGGGTTTCAGGAAAATTTTCAAGTTTCGGAAAACTGTTTGCATGGAAAGTTGCACCCTCCCAGAGCGCTTCTTCTGAGCCTGGAATCAATGTTTTTGGATGTGTGAGTCTCCGAAAAAGTCAAACCCTAGTTTGACAGCTACACCAGAAAACTGCAGAAGCTGAATCTTGCAAGTCTGATTCGGAAGGTGAAGATTTGAAATTTCCAGAATCCAAGTACACTAGTTAACTCACCTCATTCAAGCGCATCTCCTGGTAAGGTCAGTTTCTCATTCCGCAAAATTTCAATTTTTTGTGATTTTCTAGACCAGATGGCCCCAAGCATTAAGCTTGAGGACAAGCTAAAAGGCATAGAGAATTTTCGAGCAAGGAAATACAGGATTGGTCTCATTCTCCAAGAGAATGATCTTGATATGTATGTCAAAGAAGAAGTTTCAGAACCTGAAGAAGCTGAAGCCAAGGAGAAGCATAGGAAAGACATGATTAGGGCACAAAGGATTATTGCTGACTCCATCAAGGATCACTTGATCCCTAAAGTGTCATCCAAGAAGACTCCAAAGGAAATGTATGATGCTCTATCCAGAATGTTTGAGGGAAGAAACATTAACAAAAAGATGAATCTAAGAGCTCAACTGAAGAGTACCAAGATGAGTCATGGAGAATCAATCCAAGACTATTTCTCAAGGGTTTCTCAAATCAAAGAAAAACTAGAAGCTATTGGAGACAAGCTTGATGAAGATGAGCTAGTTATGACAGCATGAAGTTTGATGTGGTATGGGAAGGCTACATTCAAGAGGAGACTAGAGTGGCAAATAGAGAAGCCTTACTAAAAGAGGATGATCAAGCTCTAGCCACTCATACCAAGAAAGAAGAAGGAATCAACCCATCTTCAAGAAGGGAAACCACAAGGAGCATCAACCTCCTAGAAGGTTCCAAAGATCAAGAGAAAGTATAGCAAATAAGGACTACTCTGGTTTTCAATGTTTCCATTGTGACAAGATAGGACGCATTTCTAGGAATTGTCCTATGAAGAAGCAAGAATATAAGAAGAGGATCAACACCAACAAAAGATATCATGCTCATCTAGTTGAAGACGAGGATGAAGAAGAACAAGAAGAAGAAGAAGAAGGTCCTCCAAGAAAGCAAGCAAGAGAAGAAGATGCAGAAGAGTATGTACTATTCTCTGCACTCTCTGGGTCTATAACACCTAGAGAAGACACTTGGTTGATTGATAGTAGTGCTTTAAAGCACATGACGGTACAAAAGAAAATTCTGTCCAAACTTTAAGAAAAGAGCTCTCCTCAGAAAGTACCCCTAGGAGATGACTATCAATATCTGATCAAAGGAGTTGGTGAAGCAAGTTACAAACTTGATTCAGGTAATCCCCTAAAGATGAAATATGTATTATATGTACCTGGTCTGAAGAAGAATTTACTTTCTATTTCAGCTTTAGATAAGAAAGGATTCAGAGTTTCTTTCATAGATGGTCAAGTACTCATGTGGCCCAAAGGAAAGAATATTGAAGATGCAATCATCATTGGTAAAGAAGAAGGAGGCTTGTATAAAGTCAAGGGGCACTCAGAAACAACCTTTGTGCATGAGTCCACTGACCCTAGTGAACTATAACATAGAAGGCTTGCCCACATTAATTACAAAGCTTTACCTCATGTAAACAAGGTAGTGACGGGATTACCAGACATGAAGATCAAGCATGAAGGCATTTGCAAAGGATGTGTGAAGGGAAAGAACATCAAGAATCCATTTCCAAAGAGCGAAACAAAAACTAAAGGTATGTTGGAATTGATTCATTCAGAAGTATGTGGTCCATGGCTTCTACATCCTTAAGTGGCTTTGAATATTATATCATGTTTATTGATGACTATTCAAGAAAGACCTGGATATACTTCTTGAAAGCAAAGAGTGAAGTGTTTGAGAAATTCAAGGAGTTCAAAGCCTTGATAGAGAATCTTTCAGACAAGAAAATAAAGACACTCCGATCAGACAATGGCGGAGAGTATACCTCAAAAGAGTTTGAATCTTTTTGCAAAGATGCCAAAATCAAGAGGTAACTAACTACTCCCTACAATCCTCAACAGAATGGGTTTGCGGAAAGAAAGAACATAACCATCATGGAGGTAGTGAAGACTATGATATATGATCAAGATCTTCCAATGCATCTATGGGCAAAAGCAGCAAGAACTGCTGTGTATGTACAGAATAGAATATCTCGCAGTGCTCTTGGGTTCAAGACTCCAGAAGAGATGTTCACGGGAAAGAATCCAGAGTTAATTCACCTCAAAATATTTGGTTGTCTAGTATTAATTCATATACCAAAAGAGAAAAGAACCAAGTTAGACCCTTCCAAAAAGAAGGGGATATTTGTTGGATATTGTGAAGTATCCAAAGCATTTAGAATTTACATTCCTGGATTCCATCACATGGAAATCAGTCAAGATGTGATATTCGATGAAGAGGCAGCCCTCAAGAGATCCAGGAATTGCCAACATGAAGAAGTGTATGAAGAAGAGACACCTCCCAGAAATGAAGAAACTACATATCTCCCTGAAGATGAAGCTCCTGAAGAGCATGACATGGTAGAACCACAAGAACCCCCTATGATGGAGATATCAAGAAACAGAAAGCCTGCTTGGACAAGAGAAATTATACGAGAGGTAGAAAGATATGGAGCTCCTGAAGGCTCCACAAGGGAAAGAAAGAAACCTAAGACTTTTTCCAACTATGTAGCCTTGATGTGTGATCTTGTAGATCAAGAACCTACAAACTGCGAAGAAGCAGTACAGAAGAAAGAATGGGAAGAAGCAATGACTAAAGAATACCAGTCAATAATGAAGAATGATGTATGGGATATAGTTCCCAAACCATAAGGAAAGAGTATAGTAAGAAGGAAAGAGTATAGTATCCTCCAAATGGATATACAAAATAAATCATGCAACTGACGGAAGTATCGAGAAGTATAAAGCAAGATTTGTGGCCAGAGGGTTCTCTCAGAAAGAGGGAATTGATTATGAAGAGACATTTGCCCCAGTAGCATAGTATACTTCGATTAGAGCTATCATGGCATTTGCATCCATGATGAAGTGGGACTTACACCAAATGGATGTGCAAACAACTTTTTTGAATGGTGTGATTGAAGAAAAAGTATAAATAGAACAGCCATAAGGATTTGAAGTTGAAGATAGACATACTCACGTTGAATTAGGTTGTACATCCTCTTGTTTTCTTAATATGGTAATTGTTGGGTGAATTGACCATTGTTGAGGTCGTACACATTATCCCTTTCAACTTTTTCCCAATTTGTTGACCCTCACCTCTAGTCGGGTGTCGCTTTATGTCATTTTGTTGAGAGTGTTTTTGTAATACCCCGGTTTTGACCCCTTGGTATGTAATTGTACATAATGTTATATTGTATTGAGATCATGGCATGGAGCTCAAGGCCAAGGCCCTACCTTTGATGAATGTTTTGTGGATAGGTGATCAAGGTTGATACCTATGGTAATAGTGCTAAGTTAAGCACAACAGATTTATTTTGATATATCATGTAACTATGTACAAATTAATATAAAACCACAACTAGCTTGGGACTGCAAACGTTAAAAGAGATGGGGCATGATTCCACAAGGGATAGGGTGGGGAGTGAGTCAACCCTTGAGCCAATAGGGTGTGACCATATGTCAATGAGGGAACCTTGAACCCTCAGCTACCTTCGTCCTCTGTCCTCAATCATTATTTCCTTCTAGAAATCGGATGAGGCATTTAATGCCTGGGGCATAGCAGACTACAGTCTGCGGAGGCCTACAGCCTAGGGAAGGACGCGATCTTGCTTCTTTAGGAAGAAAGCGTGTGATGCATGCCAGTCCATCAGGGAATATTCCGTTGGGGTTTTTTGCTCTCGCTCCTCAATCATTCATTGAGGCATTCGAACTATTCCATCATTGGGCATGCCTTTATTTCATTCGTGCTACTATTCGAGCTCTCTAGTTTTTGGCTCATGCGCACTATGCATTTACCCTATTGCAGAACTATGGTTTTTGCATGTGATTGTCGATCTGATGCTCAGCGTTCACCATCTAGGTCATTCCCTTCTCCCTGAATAGGAAATCATCTATTTACTAAGTGATTAAGCGATGAAGATCACTCAATTTGGTGAAAGAGAGTGGTTTTCTGTGTTTCCTCGGCATTGGTGTTTTCCTCAAGTCGAAATCCTAGTCACAGAGTGAATGCAAGCCTGATAAACCCACTGTGAATGTAGGCTTGGCAGAGTGCCTGATAAACCCATAAGGTGGCTGGGTTGAGTATGGTTGTGTTTTGGCCATGTACAATTATTGGCGGGGCAGTCTGATCAACCCACTGTGAATGATGGCTTGGTTGGGTGCCTGATAAACCCATCTGTGGCTTGACTGATACCTATTTTGGAAGTTGGATTGACTGTAAAAAGTCTGGTAAACCCAATTGTATGTTGGCTTGGATGAATAAGCCTAATAAACCCAAAATTTCTTGGCTTGTAAGCCTGCAGCATGACAAACCCATTGTGAATGATGGCTTAGCCGAGTGCCTGATAAACCCATCTGTGGCTTGGTTGGATAGTCTAATAACCCCACTACGAACGATGGCTTGGATGATTTCCTTATAAACCCATATGTGGATTGACTGTGTGTGTGCTATGATCTGGCTGTGTATAAGCTTGGTGTTTCCCTAGTTCCTTATGGAAATCATGCCCAGCTCGGGGGTGGCAGTGTGTTGAGAGATTAATGAACATACTGGCCTATGGTTGGTTGGAACGTCGCAGTCGCCTATCTAGTTGCGGGATGACTTAATCATCAATATAAGTATCTATGTTATGCTTGTTTTCGCCATGTATTGTCTATGAATTCCTATGGTCAAGTTGAATGCTTTCTAATGATCAAGTAGAGGTTATCGGTGCATGAATGTCCTTATGTTTGCTTACTCATGCCTTGAATGTTTATATATTTTACCTTTGTACACAATTTGTGTTTTATGATGCATTTTCCTAAGTCCATGGAGGCTAGAATCCTGGTAAGAGTCCAAAATGTGGTTAAGTAAAGGAATTATGTGTTTTTCCGACTTTTGGAATCTGCTCGCAGAAGGCGGAAGTTGGAAGTCGAGAAGTGGAAAATGTTCAAGGCATAAAGTCGAGTTTTTGATTCCCAAAACCGGAAAGCAAAAGTCAAGAAGTCGGAATTCAAAAGCAGAAAGATAGATAAAAGTTTCAAGTAAGGCTGGATTTCTGATTCCCGAAGTTGGAAAGTGGAAGTTGGAATGCAAAAAGATCACTGAAAACTCTAAGGAAAGTTGGATTTCCGATTTCCAAAGCCGAAAGGAAAAAGTTGATAAGTCGGAAGTAGGAAATAAGGAAACCGAGAATAAAGGTAAGTGTTACATGGATTTCCAATTTTCAAAGTAAAAAATCGGAAGGCGGAAAGCTGGAAGTCGGAAGCCAGAAATCGGAAAGGTGACAGGAAAACACCTTGTATTGCTGGATTTTTTATTTCCAAGGTCAGAAGTCGAAGGTTGGAAGTCGGAAAGGTCAGTTTTAGATCGGAAGTGGCCACTCTAGACACATAATGGGTAATTGAAGGTCGAATCAACTGTAATAGTGATTCCAAGCTGAGATGAAGGTTGGAGATTAGGTTAACGTCCATACCTGGTGTTTATCAAAAGAATAAAAGAGGTTATTGTAGCAAAATTTTTAAATAATCTGCATTATGGGGTATGGGGATGTTACATTGTGGTATCAGAGCTTATGGTTACAACATTGGGCCTTGATGGGCCAAGTTGAACAGTTAATAGAGCTGTTGGTAAAGGGTTCCAATATACAGTTAGTTACATAACAGAGAAAATTGCCATGGGCAGTGGGTAAGTGGTTTTGATTATGAAATTATCTAACAAATGATGTGTTAACACATTTTGCAAAGTCATAGTGTCATTTGGAAAATTGGGTTTTGGCTCAACCATGAGAACCTATGACAGGTATGTTGCACAAAATCCCTATTAGCACGAGGAGGATGCTATGGGGGAAAATGTCCAAGTTGTAAATGATGACACAGAGTCTAACAGAAGGAGATTTCAGGAGACACCGCCTAAGATTGCAACCACTGTGAGAAGCTTGATTAAAGCTCAGGAAGAGCAACATCAACTGAATTTTTCCATGTTGCAAAACTTAATAGACATCCAAAGGCGAATGAGCTTGAGGCGATGTACAGATAAACCAGAAGGAAATAAAAGCAGTGCCAAAAGAAGGAAGAGGTCTCCTAGTGGGTATTTTGACTCTGAGGAATCCACTGGGGAATTGAGCTCTTCACCCCAGGGAGAAAAGAGAAGGAAGTGATACGGAAACAACTCATGTGATGAATTTAAAAAGAAAAGACTACCTACCTTTAATGGTGAGATCAAGAACGATCAGGAAGCTGAGGCTTGGCTTCTTGGAATGAGGAAATATTTCCAAGTCTAGGATTATTCAGGAAATATGAAGGCAAGAGTTGCCATCTTCCGCCTAAATGGAAGAGCATCGATTTGGTGGGAGCACCTTAGGCAAGTAAAGAAGATCACTTGGAAACACTTCAAGAAATAATTCAATTAGAAGTACCTAATTGACAGGTGTTATGGTGATAAGATCAAAGAATTCCATGAGCTGAGGTTGGGACAGCAGACCATGGAAGAATATGCCAATAAGTTCTTGGAAATGTTAAAGTATGTCAGGTATATCAAGGATGACAAAGTAAAAATCCAATGGTTTCTGAGTGGGCTGCCTCAAGCATACAGAGACAGAATTGAGTTTGATGAGCCTAGAACTCTAGAAGAAGCCATTATGAAAGCTAAGTATTTCTATGAGAAAAGAAAGAGCAAACATAATTACCAATTATGGAAGGATAAGAGAAATGAGAAGTATGACCAAAGAAAGAAAGGTTTAAAACCTTCTAGCTTCAGGAATCAACAAGGGAAACCATCACAGACTGTAAATCAGCCAGCTAGAGTGATGGGAGAAAAGCTGAGAGATCCACAACTAAGCAGGGAACCTATCCAGTGTTGGAAATGTGGAGGACCCCATCCACATAGGTACTGTCCACTTGAGAATGGGAGTGTAAGGCCAGCTTACAACATTCAAGAAGTTGAAACAATGGGTCAATTTGCAAGGATAGTACCTAGGATCTATGTAGCTCTGGAGAACCTCCAGGAATACCATCAATCAACTGTGGTTGAAGTTGCAGGTAAGATTGCTGAGCAATCTGTCTCTGTTTTTATTGACCCTGGTTCTACTCACTGTTATATTACTCCTAGTATTGTTGAGATTTTTTCTTTTAATAAGTTAAAGCATAGCAAATCGTAGTTAGTTCAACTAGCCACTGGAACCAAGAGAAAGGTCAGTGAGATTGTAGGAAAAGGTCCGTTAGAGATGAATGGGTTAGTGACTTATGCAGATCTGAATGTTCTGCCACTTGGATCCTATGACATTCTCATTGGAATGGATTGGTTAGAGGCTCACAGAGTAAAGCTTGACTGTTACAATAAGACTTTTGAATGCATGGATGAAGAAGGACACCTGAGAGTGGTAAGAGGCATTCCAAAAATGGTTTCTGTTAGGCATATTTCATCCATGCAACTGAAGAAGTTATGTAGGAAAGGTTTCCAACTATATGCAACCCGTGTTTTGGAGGAAACAAAGAATGAAACTTCCAGGTTGGAGGATTTTCATGTGTTGCGGTAATTCAAGGATATTTTCCCTGATGATGTTCCAGGACTTCCTCTAAAGAGGGATATTTATTTTAGCATTGAACTTGTGCCAGGAGCAGCACCAGTGTCCAAGACACCCTACAGGATGAGTACACCACAGATTTTTGAGTTGAATATGCAGCTGCAAGAGTTGTTGGAGAAGAAGTACATCATGCCGAGTGTGTCTCCTTGGGGAGCACCAGTGTTGTTTGTAAAGAAGAAAGACGGTACACTCAGGTTGTGTATTGATTATAGGCAGCTAAATAAAGTCACCGTGAAGAACAAGTATCCTTTGCTTAGGATTGATGACCTCTTTGATCAACTGAGAGGAGCAAAGGTGTTTTCCAAGATTGACTTGAGGTATGGTTACAATCAGGTAAGAATCAAGGATGGAGACATTCATAAGACAACCTTTAGAACAAGGTATGGATATTATGAGTTTGTAGTGGTACCATTTGGTCTCACAAATGCACCAGCTACATTTATGTGCCTTATGAATAGTGTTATCAGCAGGTATTTGGACAAGTTTGTTCTTTTCTTCCTTGATGGCATTCTTATCTATTCTAAGAATGAGGAAGAACATGAAGAACACATAAGAATTGTTTTGCAATTGTTGAGGGAGCATAAGCTGTATGCCAAGTTGAGTAAGTGTGACTTCTATAAAGACATAATTCATTACTTGGGCCACATCATATCATAGGAAGGCATATCCATGGACCCTGAAAAGATTGAGGCCATCATGAATTGGAAAACTCCAAGGAATGTGACAAATGTAAGGTCTTTTATGGGACTTGCTGGATATTATAAGAGATTCATCGAAGGATTATCCAAGGTTGCACATCCTATCACCTCATTTCAAAGGAAGGGCATGAGATTTGAATGGACACATAAATGCGAGGGAAGCTTCCAACAGTTGAAGAATCTTCTTACAAGTGCACCCATTCTAAAAATTGCAGACCTAGAAAAGGACTTTGTGGTGTGCACTGATGCATGCAGTCAAGGGCTTGGAGGAGTTCTTCTGCAAGACAACCATGTGGTATGTTATGAGTCTAGAAAATTAAAAGATCATGAGAATAATTATGCCACTCATAACTTAGAACTTGTAGCCATAGTACATTCTCTCAAGATGTGGAGGCATTACTTAATGCATAGAAAATTTGAGTTAAGGACAGAACATTGTGGTCTGAAATATTTGTTTGATCAGCCAACACTAAATGCTAGACAAGCTAGATGGATGGAGTTTTTATGTGAGTTTGATTTGAAATCAACACACATAAAAGGAAAAGAAAACAAAGTGGTTGATGCACTCAACAGGAAAGTGCATGAAATGCACGTGGCATCTCTTAGTGTTTTCCAATTAGATCTGAGATAGCTGATTGTGAATCATACTGTTGAAGATGATTTGTATGTGCACATCAAGGATAAATTGCAGCTACAAAATCTTGAGAAGAGATATGAGGGATATAAATTGGAAGAAGATGGGTTTCTTACCTACAAGAACAAATTTTATATTCCACATGTAGCATATTTGAGAAGAGTTGTTATGGATGAGATCCATCAATCTCCATATTCTGGTCACCCAAGATATCAGAAGACAATTGCTACTACCAGGAAGCAGTATTTTTGGCCAGGAATGAAAAATGATATTGCTAAATACATTTCAAGGTGCATAAAATGTCAGCAATTGAAGGTTGAGCATCAACACCCGACAAGTTTGCTGCAGCCTTTGCCAATTCCAGAATGGAAATGGGAAGTCATTTCCATGGACTTCATTACCGGTTTGCCAACGACTTGGAGACAACATGATTCTATCACGGTTGTGGTGGACAAGTTGACAAAGGAAACACATTTTATACCAGTCAAGTCTACTCATAAGACCGATGACATTGCAAAAATATTCATGAAGGAGATTTTTAAGTTGCATGGATTGCCTAAGGCAATAGTTTCTGACAGGGATTCCAAGTTCACTTCCAATTTTTGGAAGGGGTTGTTTGTAGATTTGGGTACAAAGCTCAATTTTAGCACTGCTTACCATCCTCACACCGATGGTCAAACAGAAAGGGTGAATCAAGTGTTGGAAGACATGCTTCGCATGTATGTGATGGACAAGCCAACCAAGTGGGAAAACTACTTACACTTGGTATAATTTGCATACAACAATGGGTAGCAAGCATCCTTGGGGATGAGTCCATATGAAGCTTTGTATGGAAGAAGGTGTAGGACACCTGTGACTTGGGATAATCCTATGAACAGGATTGTGCTTGGGCCAGAATTGCTCAAGGAGATGGAGCAAGAGGTTGCAAAGATCAGAAAGAATATGAAGGCAACTCAGGACAGACATAAGAGCTATGCTGATAAGCATAGAGTGCACAGATAATTATGTGTTGTGGATCATGTTTATCTGAGAGTGAGGGAAAAGAAGAGTTCTTTGAAACTTGGAAGTTGTTCCAAGTTGTCCCCTAGATATTTTGGACCCTTTGAAGTGCTTGAAAGAATAGGGTTGGTTGCAAATAGACTTGCATTGCCTGCTAGCACTAGGACTCATAATGTATTTCATGTTGCTTTGCTTAAGATATATGTACATGATCCTAACCATGTGATTGATTGGGATGTGATCCAGGTGGAACCTGAGGGAGAGTTCCAAACCAAGCCATTGTGCATCCTCGACAGGAAGGTCGCCATGCTCGAAAATCAATCCATTGGGCGGGTAAAGGTGCAATGGGAGCACTATAGCCCCGATGAGGTTACTTGGGAGCTGGAGGATGCCATGCGATTGGAACATCCATTTTTTTTCAATTTTGTGGAGCACTGAGGGCAGTGTCGATGTAGTATTTTTGTCCAAATTGTAAAGCATTGAGGACGGTGCTATTGTAAGGGGGAGGGGATTGTAATACCCCGGTTTTGACCCCTTGGTATTTAATTGTACATAATGTTATATCGTATTGAGATCATGGCATGGGGCTCAAGGCCAAGTCCCTACCATTGATGAATGTTTTGTGGATAGGTGATCAAGGTTGATACCTACGGTGATAGTGCTAAGTCAAGCACAACAGAAATATTGATATATCATGTAACTATGTACAAATTAATATAAAACCACAACTACCTTGGGACCGCAAACGTTAAAAGAGATGGGGCATGATTCCACAAGGGATAGGGTGGGGAGTGAGTCAACCCTTGAGCCAATAAGGTGTGACCATATGTTAATGAGGGAACCTTGAACCCTCAGCTACCTTCGTCCTTTGTCCTCAATCATTAATTCCTTCCAGGGATCAGATGAGGCAGTTAATGCCTAGGCCAGTGCAAGGCATGGAAGACTACAGTCTATGCAGGCCTACAGCCTAGGGAAGGACGCGATCTTACTTCTACAGGAAGCAAGCACGTGATGCGTGTCAGTCAGTCACATAATATTTCGTTGGGGGTTTTTGTTCACACTCCTCATTCATTCATTAAGGCATTCGAACCATTCCATCGCTGAGCATTCTCGTCTTTCATTCACACTGATATTCGAGCTCTCTAGTTTTTGGCTCATGCACGTTGTGCGTTTACCTTGTTGCAAAACTATGGTTTTTTCCTGTGATTGTCGATCTGATGCTCAACGTTCACCATCTGGGTCATTCCCTTCTCCCCAAACAAGAAATCCTCTATTTACTGAGCGATTGAGGAGTGGAGATCACTCGATTTGGTGAAAGAGAGTGGTCTCTTGTGTTTCCCCATCGTTGGTGTTTTCCCGCAGTGGAAATCCTCTATCACGAAGTGAATGCAAGCCTGATAAACCCACTGTGAATGATGGCTTGGCAAAGTGCCTGATAAACCCATCTGGTAGCTTGGCTGAGTCTTGTTGTGTTTTGTCCATGTACAATTATTAGTGGGGCAGTTTGATAAACCCACTGTGAATGATGGCTTGGATGGGTGCCTGATAAACCCATCTGTGGCTTGAGTGATCCCTATTTTGGAAGTAATTGGCTTGACTGTAAAAAGTCAAATAAACCCAACTGTATGCTGGCTTGGATGAATAATCTTGATAAACCCAACATTTATTGGCTTGTAAGCCTGTAGCCTGACAAACCCATTGTGAACGATGGCTTGGTTGAGTTCCTGATAAACCCATGTGTGGCTTGGATGGACAGTCTGATAATCCCACTATGAATGATGGCTTGGTTGAGTGCCTGATAAACCCATATGTAGCTTGATTGTGTGTGTGTGCTCTGGTTTAGCCGTGTATAAGCTTGTTGTTTCCCTAGTTCCTTGTGGAAATCATGCCCAGCTCGAGGGGTGCCAGTGTGTTAAGAGATTAATGAACACACTGACCTATGGTTGGGTGGAACATTGTAGTCACCTAGCTAGTTTCGGGACGACTTAATCATCAAGATAAGTATCTATGTTATGCTTGTTTACACCATGTATTGTCTATGAATCGCTATGGTCAAGTTGAATGCTTGTTAATGATCAATTAGAGGTTACTAGTGCATGAATGTCCTTGTGTTTGCTTGCTCATGCCTTGAATGTTTATATATTTTACCTCTGTACATGATTTGTGCTTTATGATGCATTTTCCTAAGTCTATGGAGGCTAGAAGCCTAGTAAGAGTCCAAAATGTAGTTAAGTAAAGGAAGGCGAAAGTCGGGCAGTGGAAAAATGTTCAAGGCAGAAAGCCAAGTTTTCGATTACCGAAACCGAAAAGCGGAAGTCGAGAAGTCGAAAGTCAGAAAGTGGAAAGATAGCTAAAATTCCCAAGTAAGGTTGGATTTTCGATTCCCAAAGTCGGAAAGTGGAAGTCGGAAGGCGGAAAGATAGTTGAAAACTCTAACGAAAGTTGGATTTCTGATTCCTGAAGCTGGAAGGAGGAAGTTAGGAAGTCGAAAGTCAAAAATAGGGAAACCGAGAATAAAGGTAAGCGTTACGTGGATTTCCGATTTTCAAAGTCAGAAATCGGAAGGCATAAAGCCGAAAATCGAAAAGGTGACAGGCGAACACCTTGCATTGTTGGATTTCCGATTTCGGAGGTCGGAAGTCGAAAAGGTCAGTTTTATATTGGAAGTGGCCATTCTGGACGCAGAATGGGTAATTGAAGGTCAAAACGACTGTAATAGTGGTTCAAAGCCGAGATGAAGGTTGGATATTAGGTTAACATCCAGACCTGGTGTTTATCAGAAGAACAAAAGAGGTTCTTGTAGGGAAATTTTTAAATAATCCGCATTATGGGGTATGGGGACGTTACAGTTTTAATGATTGGTAGGCATATCACTCATTGTTGAGGTTGTTCACAATCAACAAGGATTTTGGCCATGTTTTAAATGACTTCCTTATTTGTTGGTTGTGTGTAGAAGTTGGAGTCTAGATTGTATAGTCGGTGGGCTCAATTAGGTTCATGGTTGCCTTGTGTGTTGTTTAGTTGCATAGATTTCTTGGTTAAGTGATGTAAGGAGTGAAACATTATTGGATAGAGCTCTCTCTCACACATGAACCCACTTGGACAAGATCATGGAATCATTAAGATTATTAACTAACTAACTTTATTATATATATGTATAAACAAGATATAGTCATGTAACTTTGTGTCTTGAGAAAAATAGTACTATATGTCTATAATTGATAATGGTTGAGTGAGAGCATGAGGTTTTCTATCTTTATGAGAAAAAGAGAATGAATTGAACTGGTATCAGAAGTCACCCAGTAAGTAATTCGCAATAACTTTTTGTGTTGGTCTCTGGGTTGCTAACATTGATGTAGAGAATAGGGGATACATGATGGTGAAACAAACAAGCTATGATCCTGTCATTTATGGATTAGGAAAGTTGCTAGATTTTGGGTGAGGATTAAGGGCATTTTTGTTTAAAGGGGGTTAGAGATAGTAAAAACTATTTTTTAATTGATCACTCCTTCATCTCAGTCGAAGTTGATCATGATTCAATTAACTCCACAAGGCACTATTCATGTGCCTTTTGTTCTAATTTAGGTGCGATAGTGATCAACGTAAGCATATTTTTGTCTTAATAGTTTAGATGTACCCTTGAAATGGATTCCACATGTTTCATGTCTTTGATTGTATCTTTAGTACAACAACTTAAATTTAGTATATAACCAATCATTTGATTTATTGAACATGGGGATTTTGTTGTATGGGTATCCTATTTGGTACAAATCTCTATCTTATGGCTATGTGGTATTGTTGTCTTCAAAAGTTACAACCTAAGTTTCACCATTGGTAGTACAAGGGTTTTCCATTCGTGGGAAAGTTGAAAATTATTAATAAAATTTTACAAGCCTCGCACTTTTATTGTGTTTCTTGTTGGTAACCTATCTAGGCTTAATTTGGTAGGTTTGAAAAAATGTTAAGGACCTTCTTGTGGACCAATTTTGGATGAAAGAGGGGATTTCCTATGGTCCTATGGATATATGCATTCTATGTAAGGAGGAAGGTAATTTGTGCTTAATATTTGTTGCTTCTCATGGAAAAATCTAACAACGAAGTGGATTGTGAGGTGCTTGGAGTATTCAAATACTTGCAAGTTATTGAGATACATGATTCTGCAAGCATAACATATTCTAAAGGTTCATGGTTCCTTTATCATGTGTGATATTATTTATGTTCCTCACTTGTTCATTATCTGAGGCTCCTTACTTTAAAGACTAATTGAAATACAATGAGTTTTGTGTCTAGATTTCTAAATTGGAACATTTTGGTAGCATGTGTGGTTGGTACCTAGATTTGTGCCTTATCTAGATCTGTAATACTCAAGATCCGTCTGTTGCTATAATCCTCACCATGAAGCTTTGAGGCTAAGTAAGAAAGATATCAACTTCCTTTGGAAAGACTTGTGGGTTTCTAACACCAAATCATAATTAGAATGGAGGTTGTTACCTTGTAAAAGGGATCTTTTTTTCCCAAGGAAATCATCTCAGTGCATGCTCACATGTTTAAATGAAGAATGTGCATGTTTGTACCATGGCAACCCTCTCAAAACTCTTCCCCGTATTCCTTAGAATTTCTAGAGGGAAGGCACATCGATTGCCAACGCCATAGGTGATTGGTAACCTCCAAGGGATTGATGAGTTTTGATCTCAAGACCTCTATGGAGTTAGCACGAAAAAATCTACCAATTGAGCTAACCCTTGGGGATTATTAGAAAGCCGCAATACTTCATAGAGATTGAAAAACTTATCCCTTCACGTGTCGTTCAAAATGAAAATCTAGATGCAAGGTCTAATCAGGAGAGACCAACACCATTCGTTTAGTAAAACACTTGGAAATTATGAGATGGACACAAAAGCTTCATAACATATGGTATTTTGAATTTATAAATTACTAATTTTATTTGTGTTAATCATTTATTAATTACTACTTACAAAATCTCATTAAGTAAAAAGTGGTTTATGAATGATCGATGTCTAATATGGCATGGTAAAATGAAATTTCTAAAGCACATTTTGTGGGAGTGTCGATTAGCAGGCTTAAAGGCATATTCCTTATTCCTTTTATCTTCCATGGAAATATCCATTTGTAAAGTTGCATTGTTATTTTATCTTCCATAGGAATATCCATTTGTAAAGTTGCATTGTTGATTGGCTCTAAACAATTGATCCTTTCAATTTTCATGTGTTTTGGGAATTGCTATAAAATTCTACCTTATATTCTGTACGAAACCTAAGATGTAAATATATATTTATATTCTGTATGGAACCTAAGATGTAAATATAGCTCGTCTTATTTCTATATCACTATGAAAATTGCTTTTAATTTTCTTTTTTATACCTACTTTATACTTTTCAACATATATTAAAAATTAACACATCCACATCTATCTACTTTATACTTTGAACATATCTTAAAAATTAACACATCCAAATCTATACCTTTCAAAGAGAAAGTCATCTCTTATAAGATTTGTAAACACACGTATTTATGATAAAGCATTGCCATACATTGCCATTGAAATGCATTAGATTCTATCATTTTATGGTTTTCCATGTATTTTTAACCAAAGGTATTAAATGTTATATTATTAAAAACACATTGTAAAAAGCGAAAACAAATATATTATTAAAAACATAATGTAAAAAGCGGAAAAATGGTCATGTCATTTAAGTTTAGTACAAAGATTTCCCGCGCCGATATGTATGGCACTTCTCACGCCTTCAATCAAGGGATTATAAAGCATCTTGTCTAAGACTTGTCACAAAACCTTGGCACCTAGCGAACTCTTGTCCCCTTTATGATTCATAATTGTGTGTATCACTATTTGCTTTTCAATGCATCATTAATCCAAATGCAATGCTTTTTCACCGAATTTTTTTTTTATAGTTTGAATCAAAGAAATTACAATAAAGATTATTTTAAGAATATAGTTTTTGTTTCATTATATTAATTGTGTTGAAAATTTCGTAAAAACTCCTATTAGTATATCATTAATCATATATGGCCATAAAACTAAAAACATGATCGAAACTCTATTTTCATCCTTATATAACATAGATCTGCATTATGCTAAAAAAAACAATAAAAAATCTGCTCAGAAAAAGAGGCATCACAACCAGAAAATAGGTTGTCGCCACAAGACACATTATGTTGCAGAAACACAACTGAACAAAACCGAGGCACCACCGTCGCAGACGTTGTTGTCGTCGCTGCAGGACACTACGGGGAACCAAAAACCTGTTGCAGATGTTGTTATTGCCACTATAGGTCGTGCTGCAGAGGTCGAGAGCTGTTGGAAAATTCGTTTAGCTGCACTACCTAACTACTGACAAGAACACCGTTGCCTCCAAAAGTAGCATCGTCACTGCCAAAAGTTCAAGCTCATGCACCTGGCTACCTTGTCGTCTGAGAGCTGAAGGGAGAGGAGGCGACTAGGGTAGAAACCGTAGCTGCTTGAGTCGATGCACAAAAAGACTCTCCCCCATCCAAATGTAATGCTTGTCTGTACAATGTGCAATTATTATTTGATCTTCAATGCACCATTGATCCAAATACATTGCTTATCTATATGGTGTCAATTTATAGATTAGCATGTAGTTGAACATACCATTTTAGTGTTAACTTATTAGTGTATGTTAATATGATGTGGCAACCCAAAGTTGTGTGATTAATTTCGATTAAATTTATATACACATAATTTAGCATGATTTCAATAAATAAAGTTAGGATTGTTCATGTATGTAAGGTCAACCTTTCAAAATTGCCTCTCTTAAGCATTTGATCAATCTTATTTTATGTATATATCTAGCAATAATAACCAATTACGATCTTAATTAAAAAATAGAAAAACATGGATCGAGTTTTGAACTCGCATAGCATTTAGGGAATATAATGGCACAAATATGTACATTATTATGTTCTCATTTTCTCTTTCTTAAATTATAATATTCGAGGGGGTCAAATCCACAAAATTGTTCCCTCGCATAACTATAGTACAACTTTCTCACATCACTTCAATCCTGACCAACATTATAACTCAATTCCACATCAACAACATTATGTACGTCTAAACAATATATAATATTTTTATTCACATTATCTAATGTAAGTGTCTCTTTATTTCTTTACCAAGTTTACACACTCACAAATATATAATAGTTAAGCTCATATTTGATGCATTTACAGTTGTACTTAAGCTCTTAAATTGTTATTATGCATTGTTTTATAATCATACCATGATTTGCTATATTTTGCATACAATATAGTTTGTTTTATTTTTTATGCACATTTTTTAGGTTTTTATACACCAAGTAAGTACGACTTAAATTTAAATTGCTCATATTTCTAGCATCTTCTCAATGTAATTTTAGTTTAATTTAATTGTTGCAACTTGTACAATCTAAAGCCACAAGTTTATCAATTCAAAACTACAAACATGGTATTTGAATTGACCTAAAATATCTTAATTCCAATTTGAACAACATATTGCTTGAATTAAAAATAAAAATTAATTTACTAAATTCCAATCAAAGTGAACAAAAACTATTAAATCCAAATTTTGAAGCATGATCCCAATATATACAAATAGAGTGGGATCAGGGGATTTGGGAGGAACTAAATCTTTCTCCGACGAAAAAGTAAGAGACATTTTAATATAAAAACAACTGTTCTTAAATCATTTCACACTTCTTTATCAAATCATCCATTAAACCGCTTTCACATTTTTTTTTTAATCCAATTATTTACTTCTCATTTTCAATCCAAAAGTATGCTAATTTGAGTTCCTTAAAACCATTAATTCAATTAAACATTTCATCCCAAACAATTAAACATGTATTTCCACATACTTCCACATACTTAAAACAACTTGCATCTCAGGGTTTCAATCACCCTTCTTGAGATAACTCCATTAACATTGGCCTCTTCATGTCTAAATCAACCTTCTTGAGATAATACCTTTAATCTTATACTCTTCATTAGCCTATGCCCGAAACTTTGCTAGGTATATTATAATATATGGAATAAATAAATATTTTTATTTATATGTCAGTAGTTATGAATTCGATTTCTATATTTCCATGTAGATCTATTTTAATATAATTTATGTTAATTTTATTTTTTTAATAGTTAAAAGGTATTTAATTATTTAAGGTGTAATTTTTTTTGCTCCATCGAAAATATATTGCATTTTCCATTTAACCAATCGATGATCAATTTTGAGTCTCTCATGACTTGTAAATGTTGTACATGGTTATCGATTACCACCTTAAGCAAGACCCACAAGGCATATAACTCCAGCCAATTATTTGTTCCAAAGCTGACTCTAAGCATATATGTGAGATAGTGAGAATGTTTATGAAAAGAATAGCACTTGCAAAACTCTTAGCACCACCTGACTGGCTTCGTCGAAGAAACCCAGGGTTCCATATAATCGATGTTTGGCATAATTAGAGGCCAAGGAACCAAACCTTGTGTGCATTTGAGCCTTCCCCAAAGGAAAGTTGAATTTGAGGCAATAAACTACCCAAATCTCACTCTTTTCTATAAAAAAACATTTATTTGTGTTAAGACAAATGCCCCAAGAAATGTAGCTCGGAAGGGCTTTAACAACAACTATCGATCTATCCATCATCGATGTCTATAAGCATTCTGACAGGGAGGGTTTATTCCATTCTACATTTATGGGGAAACACCATTTGAGAATAATTCTCATGTGAAAGGACAGTCAACCAAAAGATGTTGAACATATTCTTTATCATGCTTGCAAAGATAACACCTCCTAGGCCTGATCCAATTTTGTGTTTAACCATTGTCCCACATTAATATTTTGTTGGCTAATGTCAACCACATGAAGATTCTAGTCTTCATCCACATCTCTAAGCATTATGACATAGAGGGTTTATTCCATTCTACATTTATGGAGAAACACCATTTGAGAATACTCCCTACTTCTCATGTGAAAGCACAGTCAACTAGAAGATGTTGAATATACTCTTCAGCCAGCTTGCAAAGACAACACCTCCTAGGCACAATCGTATTTGGCTATTGTCCTCTGTTAATATTTTGTTGGCTAATTCCAACCACATGAAGATTCTAGTCTTTAGTGGACAACTTAGCTTCCATACGGCTAATCGCCACCAACATTGATCCACACCTTAAGCCACCTAATAGAAGCTTTGTAACCTAGTTTACAGTAAGAACTCATATCTCCCAATTCTTGGACCATTGTATAACATCGACCTCCTCATCCGAAAGACAAATAGCATTGGGTTTGAGACAATGTATGTATAGAGTCCATTCATTGTCCATATCACCATGCAATTCCAACATCGTTGCATATTTTCACTCTTGAAATCCTACACTAGGTATCCTCCTAGTCGACACATTCACCAAATGGTGAAGACTCTAGCTTGTGGAGTTTGTGTTAGAGAGGTCAGAAATATTATATATACCACCATAGTTGATATAAGGCTCTTCTCTAAGGAGAGTCTTATTATTGTTACCAATATTCCATGCCATTTTTACACATATTTCTCGTCAACACCATGTTGTGAGATAAAAATCTTAGTTTTTGCCTTGAATTCCTCAAAGGTTGAAGTTGGAAATAAGAAAGGATGAATAATTTAATAGTTTTGGCCACCACCGCACTTTACCTATGAGAAATTCACGGTGCCCATCTCAGTAACGCTTTTCTTCTATCTGCAAAAAGCAGTGCCACCGCCTGCTGCCCATTTACAAGGTGTGGTGCCCCCTTAGTACCGCCTTTTCTCCTTGAACAAGGTGCAGTGCTTGACTAATGAAGGAAACAAAGGAAGGTTCAAGAGGCTTCTCGAATCTAGCCTTCGCGGAGCCTCATCCTTTGATTCAGGACACCTGGAGCTCGATATCCCCCATCCTAGGATCACCCCTCCACCTCTCCCATAGAATCCTCAACCTATCCTATCCTCTTAACCCTTTATATGCTAGCTCACCCCTCATGGAAAAAAAGGGGAAGAATGTATTATAGCATCCAAATTCTAGCCAAACTTGGTCATAATATTGTTTTATAGTAGGGAACTATTAGGGTTTGTATTGATTTTAGGGATTTAAACAAAGATTTTTTGAAAGACAACTTTCCTACTCCCTACATCAATCAAATAATCGACAATTGTGTTAGAAGTGACATCTTCTCCTTTATGGATGGCTTCTCTGGCTATAATTAGATCGAAATATTACCTATTGATCAGCATAAAACGACATTCATCTACCCGTGGGGAACCTTCGCTTACCTTAAATTACCTTTTGGCTTGAAAAATGCTGGAGAAACTTTCCAACGAGAAATGTCCTATGCTTTTCATGATATTAAACACATAGTGGAACCCTACCTAGATGACTTGTCTGCTCATTCACGATGGTGGGAATATCATTCAAGGCACCTTAGGGACATTTTTCTTAGATGTCGTCACTGTTATATTCGGCTCAATCCACATAAATGTGTCTTTTGTGTAGATATTGGGTGTCTACTTGGATTTGTTGTTTCCAAAGATGGAATACGTATTGATCCTTTGAAAATTGTTTCCATTGTGGCCTTAGTCCCCCCAATCGACATCACAAAACTCCAAAGTTTGCAAGGGAAGGAAAACTTTCTTCCTCATTTCGTGTGCAACTTTGCAGAAAAAACGCATGGCTATATACGCTTGTTGAAAAAGAACACTCCATTCAGCTGGGATGATCAAGCTCAACAAGATTCCGATAATTTAAAACACGCAATAACATGCTCACCTGTGTTACACCCCCCTAATTATTCGAAAGATTTTTTGTTTTATATTGCTTCCTCCACTAGAAGAGATTACCAAGAGGAAGAAATTTACATATTGGTAATTTCTTGAGGAGATTTGTACCAAGCGGAATTTGATAGGTGCCACCTAATCCAACGGCTCACAAATAAAGGTTGATCGCATCTACGGCTGTGGGCGATTCCGGAACATGAAGTTGCACGAAAGATAAGGTCGGGAAACTCAGCGGAATCGAATATCTCCTTCCCGATCTGACGGCGGAGTAATGAGAAGCCTTTTCATCAATGCTTGGAGAGGTTTCCGGGGTGGAGACTTACACGTTGTTTATTACCAAGGCACCCGACGGAAAGAGGTACGTGGCACGTGATCCAAGGGTTAGAAATTAAAGAAGAATCAGATGGAGGGTCTTGAATGAATCCGGAAAATGGAAGTGCGCGGCGGATAGGAATAGATGGTGGTTGCGGAAAATAAATTGTTGTCCACGTGGCGAATTGTGGTAGGCTCCGAAGACAAAAATGGTTTACGAAAAGTCGGTGGGGTCCTATAAAAGCAAGGTTGACTTCCATCATTATTATTTTATTTGTTTGGGAAGGGTGAAAAGGACTGGCCGGTTCAACAGCTTCCATTTGTCAGTTTCGGGCACGCGCCTCTACAGTCGACCAGGTAAGGCTTAAACCCTATAGTTCCTCCATCCAAATTACCTTTGTAAATTAAGTAATGGACCAGGGGAAAGAAATTCAAGTGTCTGGTCAGGTTGTAGACGATAGAGAAGAGTTTTTAGTGGACAGAGATAGGTGCGTGTGCGACCCCTTCCTATCCATAGGGAGCGTGTCGGTCAGCAAGGAGAAATTGTGGTATTATAACTCACAGGGGAACGATGTATTAAATGTCTGTAAGTCTTTCCTGTATTACTTCTCTCTTGAGAAAACCCTCCCTTTCCCGGAATTTGCAGAGTGGTGTGCCGTAAACTACTCTCCCTCCCAGAGAAGAATTGTGAGCCGGTCTGCGTCCAGAATTCTTTGTAGAATTGATGCCATAGTCATCAAAGAAAATCTTAGTCTGCCTAAAAATTACCCTGTTAATCATGAGTCGATAAATGAGTCAGTCCTTGCTGATTTTTATAAGAATTGTGAAACTGAGAATCGCTGTCATTTCCTGTCTAACATTTTAAAGGAAGGTCAATCTCTTGATGGTTTTTTCCTGCCCTACCCCGTGCACATTTTCAAAAATGAAGTCCAAATGGTCGTGTCTCTGGTCAGTCAAGTATTAGGTCTGAGTGATAATTGTTGTGTAGGCGATGTCATCCTTGGTTTTTTATTAAGGATAAGTTCCTTAAGCCCTGAGTCCCAGTCAATTCCTGTGTTTAATTTTGATGAGTATCTCGCTGAAATAATCCATCTACAGTTAACTGAGTTCCCAAAAGTTCGTTTCTTTAAGTTTCAAACCTACTTGCTCAACATTCTGTTGTGCTCCAATGTCACCGAGTTGAAATTTTTAAGTACTCTGTGCTCTTCTGATTTGCCCAAGCAAATCAACATGTTCGAATTTGCTAATTCGATCATGTCGGAAATGTACAAAATGTTATTTGATGAGGATTTGCCCCGTGTTCTAGATGAAATGAAGTGTTTAATGCAGTCTTCACCCGAAGATCGGGTTGGAGACTGGTTTCTGTACAGGGATTACACTGTGTTAAGAATATATGGGTTTACTGGTCAGCCTTACAGGTTACCTACCTTTTTGACCCCGAGGATTTTCGCACTTGAGTTTATGAGGCAGAGGTTGTTATCTGAAGAAGAGAATTTTGGGGCTTTCAAGAAGTCTTCAAACATTAAATTTCCACTTAAAGTCGGCTCTTTCATTTTTAAAAGCAAGGGCACCTTAATATTCATAGAGAAGTTGTTAGAGAATATGGATTTCCAAAAGGAATCAAAAGTAAATTATGATCCACATCATGTTATATCCCTAAGGAAACAAGCCAACAAGAATAAGCCATTTGAGCACCAGTCTGTTGAAAATTTGGCTGAAACAGCCAATCTGTTACAGTTCAAGGAAGATCCACATATTTCACCCATTACAGTGTCATAAAATACTAACATTTTAGCTAAGCGAAGTCTCTCTGAGACTGAGAGTATGGAAGTGGACGAAGATGGGTCCCACAAAAGGGAAAAATTGCTTGAAGGTGGTGAAATGGTAAATGAGGAAGTTTCTGATGGTTTTAAAAAGGTTGCCCTGATTCCCATGAAGACCGTACAAGTAAATCAATTATCTTTTAAAAATGTAGAGGGTGATATAGACAGTTCAGAATCAGGCCCGGTATTTAAGTCGAAGGAAGAGCTCAAAGCCAGCTATACAGAGAAGAGGAAACAGTCTCTAGAGGAGACAAAGAATTTGCTCCCGAGAGTGAGGAGTTTATACAGTTCAAAAACCTCTCTAGTTTCTGCTAGAGATGCTGAGAAAAATACATTTAAGATGGCTATAGTAAACGACAAGAAGATGTCTGAAATGGAGATCCGGCTGGACAAAATCAATACTCCGGATAAGATACAACTGCACAAACAGACCAGTGACATCATTT
The DNA here is from genome assembly GCA_001517045.1 of Pseudotsuga menziesii. Lineage (NCBI taxonomy): Eukaryota > Viridiplantae > Streptophyta > Pinopsida > Pinales > Pinaceae > Pseudotsuga > Pseudotsuga menziesii. The sequence continues at coordinate 1,865,816 of LPNX010446290.1, forward strand.
ACTCGGACTTATTGCAAGCCATGGTAAGGATTAATAAATTGCAAGTTTTGATAAACAATTTAGAAATTCAATTGAAGCATGAGAGAGTTGAGAATAAAGCAAATGTCATTCAGATTAGAAAGCTGGAAACAGAGATTGTTAGTTCAGATAACACCCAGGCGGTCAAGAGGATGCTGGAGGAAAAAGACAATGCACTCCAGGTCTTAAGGAAAAAGATGAAGATTCTAGGTTCAGAGCACGCCCAATCAGCTGAATTAATGGCTTTGCAAGAGGAAAAGGATAAAGTCCATCAAGAGATGATGGAATATAAGGGAAAAGCTGTCAAACTACAGGAAGAAAAGGACATGTGGGAGGCCGAGCGGGATGAACTTTTATCTCAGATTTCCTTAATGAAAAAAGACCAAAGTGACGAGAAGGAGATTATGGAAGAGTTAATGAGTCAAAACCCAGTTGATGAAGACCTGTCCGTTGTAAATATCCATAAGCCACTGGATGATTTTTCTGCAGATGATTTGTTGGTACCTATGTCCCAGGTGAGCTTGAAGGATGAAGCAATTAAAGAGTTGAAAGCAGAGAATGAAAAGATAAAAGATGAATTGGCCAAAGTAAGTGAAAGTAAAAAACAAATATTGCAGGATAGGAATCTATTGGAGAAAAAATTCAATGAGCTAAAAGAAAAAAGCATTGGGAAAGGCCCCCTTCAGGGGGCAAAACATATCATTTGGGATACCTTGTGTGTAGAGATTACCAAGTTCAGACACTATCTAAATTTTATTGATGATTTGAATAAACTGATAAATTTGGCTCACCAGAGATTAAAGCTGGTAAATGAACATATGGAGAAAAGACCTCTTACTACAGCTCAGAACACACTGAACTTTCTGAATTCACTGACATATAAAAAATTGCACGATATGGGCATAAAAGACAGAGTATCAATAGTGCTGTGGGAAAAGAAATTCATCCACAAGCATAACTTAATCAAGACGGTCCAAGATAAATTGGAAGGATTGCTTTTGCAGGTTAATAATTTCAAACAGGATTTTAAAGAGCTGTTTGAAGACGGATTGCCTTCTTTCTGGGACGAAGAGGGACGGATGTTATCACAGGAACATTATCATAACCTGCTTGTCCAGTGCCGCATGGACCACTCCAAATTCAATGATTTGGAGAAAAGCCTGACAGGGAAAACCATTGTGGATATGTTAACAGAAGATTTCGAAATTCTACAGAAGTTCGCCATTATCAGAAGCAGATTGCCCAGGAAGTCCTATGAAGCATATATGGAGCTCGAAGTATTAATTCGGGAAATGACAGAATGTGACACCCCAAGTTCGGAGCAGTGGAAAGTTGTGGAGCGGTTTGGAAAGACAAAGTATATTCTTCATTCCTAGAAACAGGTGTCATGCACTGAGGAGCTGATGGGGCAAAGACGTGGAGCTGATGGGGCAAAGACGTGGAGCTGATGGGTGAAAGTTTGTTATCAAGTTGATTGTTACTTTGTGATCTGTTAGGATTGGAGTTGTAACAAACTTCCTAGGGTTTAGGAATTCAGTTACAAAACTCTAAATTAAGTTGATCATTCAGTTATCAGTCTTCTTGGACGACCTATTGTTTTATGTATAAATTTGCATGTCTTTTAAGAGATGGGAGGTTGGAACCCATCGAGAGAAAGGATTTTGAAGAACATATCTATTTTTTGAATACCAAAGTGAATGCATGAGAATTTTGTCAGAGATTCCTGTATCATTGATATTGCAGTCTGTGTTTCTTTCTTTATGTGATCGTATTTCCTGTGTAACACTTCATTTTGTGTCTTCTTCATATCTGTAATATAGCGTTATGATGATTAGAATTCATATGTTTATGCTTTAGTCATCTTTTCAGATATTTTATGATCTTTTCTGCTAAAGTTGGTATAGAATTCGTCTTTGACGCTCTGTATTGATGGGCTGTTTCCTCGTCTCTTCCGTTTCATCTGGATCAAATTAAATGACTGTGATGATGTGATTACCTTTCCTTTGATAAATCTTGTGTATACATCTTTGTAATCTCTTTATATGCATATGACTCCATGCCCAATGGTTATGTGATTGTTTCAGCCAAATACACAAATCATTAAATGTTATTTTATATATAGTCCTGTTAAATCTTTATTGAGAGACCCCTCTCTGGAAGGAAATACCGGTTTCTTCCTAAAGTGGTTTTTCTATTACTTGGAGTTTACCTCTTACAACCTGGGTACATTCTGAGTGCTAACAGGGAACCTTCGCTTACCTTAAATTACCTTTTGGCTTGAAAAATGTTGGAGAAACTTTCCAATGAGAAATGTCCTATGCTTTTCATGATATTAAACACATAGTGGAACCCTACCTAGATGACTTGTCTGGTCATTCACGATGGCGGGAATATCATTCAAGGCACCTTAGGGACATTTTTCTTAGATGTTGTCACTGTCATATTCGGCTCAATCCATATAAATGTGTCTTTTGTGTAGATATTGGGCGTCTACTTGGATTTGTTGTTTCCAAAGATGGAATACGTATTGATCCTTTGAAAATTGTTTCCATTGTGGCCTTAGCCCCCCCAATCGACATCACAAAACTCCAAAGTTTGCAAGGGAAGGAAAACTTTCTTCGTCATTTCGTGTGCAACTTTGCAGAAAAAACGCATGGCTATATGCGCTTGTTGAAAAAGAACACTCCATTCAGCTGGGATGATCAAGCTCAACAAGATTCCGATAATTTAAAACATGCAATAACATGCTCACCTGTGTTACACCCCCCTAATTATTCGAAAGATTTTTTGTTTTATATTGCTTCCTCCACTACTACCATTGGTATGGTTCTAGTGCAGGGAGATTCGAATAGACAAGAACATGTAATTTATTATCTTAGTAAGAGTCTACTGAAATCCGAAACTCGGTGCTCACATGTGGAGAAGTTAGCTTTGGCTACGGTCATTCTTGTACAACATTTTCGTCATTAAATCCTACTTCACACCACTACCGTTCTCGCGGATCAAAACCCCATGTACTACATCCTGAGTCGTCAGGTACTAGAGGGGAAATATTATCGTTGGATTGTTGTCCTACAAGAATTTTACCTCGAGTTCACTAAGACTACTTCCAAGAAGTCCTTAGTTTTCGTGGAGTTGATGTGTGATATTCCCCAAGCTGTCATAGAAATTGATCCCAATGACTCATTACCATATGAGTTCTTGTTCCTAATTCGCACGACAGACCCGTGGTATGGAGATTTGATCATATATTTCCAAACTCAACATTTTCAGCTTGACCTATCTCGCGATGATCGTTGACGCATTTACCATCATGCCAAATATTATCTCATCCTCAATGATACCTTATACCGACATGGTATTGATTTCATTCTTCGACGATGTTTAACTCACGACGAGGCTGAACAAGTATTGAATGATTTCCACTCTAGAGCATGTGGCTGTCATATTTCTAGGATGGCTACAACCCATAAAATCCTTCATGTTGGTTATTTTTTGTCGTCGATATTTAAAGATTGTCATGAAGCAGTTCAAAAACGCCCACCCTGCCAACTATTTTATCCAAAGAAGCACACCCACCCTGCTCCGCTACACCCCGCCATTGTCGTTGGCCCTTTCGCCAAATGGGGGATGTATTTTATGGATTGTAAGCCTACCTCAGCCGAGGGGCACAATTACATCATTGTAGTTGTTGATTATTTTACAAAATGGGCTGAGGTGATGCCTACATATGCAGAGGATGGTAAGAATGTCGCCCTCTTCCTTTTTAATCATGTCATTGCTAGGTTTGGGGTTCCTCGGGCCATAGAGACGGATCATGGATCCCATTTTCATAATTCGATGATGACCGAGCTGAGCACCAAGTTGGGGTTTTTCCATGAAAACTCAACCCCCTACTACCCACAATCTAATGGCCAAGTCGAAGCCATTAAAATTTTTTAAAATCATGCTTCGTAGGATGGTTGGGGAACACAAATCAAACTAGAACTTAACTATGTTCTCGACACTTTGGGCTTATAGAACTTCTGTAAAAACAACAACCAGTTTCACACCTTTTCAATTGGTCTATGGACTGGAAGTCGTTTTACCTATTGAATGTGAAATTTCATCAATGAAACTAGCTTTTGAGCTTCTACCCAACACCTCGACCGAGGAAGAACGCTTTCTTTATCTAACCAACCTTGACAAAACATGAAGAGATCCCACTTTGGACAATGAGTCACATAAAAAATGTATCAAGGCCCAATACGATAAATCGATTCAACCTTGTGTTTTCAATGAAGGAGACCTTGCTCTGACATATAATCATAAACATGATAAACTGGGAAAGGGGAAGTTTCTTTATATTGTAGTTGTTTTGTTCTAGTGTTGAGTGTTTCAATATAGGGAAACAACATCTGTCAGCACTGGTTGAGAATTTCCAATAACAACCATCCAAGGTTCAAGAATGTCATGGGATTTTAATAATCCTTTCCACACATTTGACAACCCGATCAAGGATTTATGGTCCAATCTAATCCAATCTTCTGAAGCTTTTTTATCCATATATTTAGTTCTCATGATTTTCTTCCATAAACCCTAAGTTTACAAGAATATCCATAGACTCTTGGCCACAAGGGCACTTCTAGAAACACGTTTTTTCTTTATACCCTAGCCTCCTAGCTCCTTGGGTTGTGCTAGATGATCCCACTTAACTAATGGGATACCTTCATCTTTACATCTACATTGGAGAAAATGAAAGCATTTCCTTCAAATTTTCTCCAGAATTTTTGTAGGGATAAAAGTAATAGACATCCAATAGACCATAATGCTTTGAAGACCAATTTAACAAGTACCAAGTGATCTCCACATGATAGCCATCTATGACACCAACAATTGATATGATCCTCTATCTTTTTTGTGAGCCACAACCAATCCTCCTTTTTATATGAATTTGGTTTTAAATGGAAATTGAAACATTTCACACCAAATTCCATATCATTTGTCCTCTTCTCAAAGAGTTGTTCAATGTTTTGTTGTAGACCATCACACACGCCATTGACAATAATAACCAAATTTTGCAAATTGATATCCATACTTGTTGCACGACATAATAGATCCAACAATGATTCGAAGTAGGCTAATTCTCTCTTGTTTTCCTTACTAAATAGTAAGATATCATCAATGAATAATAGGTGTGTTACCACCACATTACCTGCCACTCTAAATCCACGAATACACCCATCTCCACAAGCTTCTACAATCAATATTGTTAATCCCCTGACCATAAGTAAGAATAGGAAAGGAAACAAGGGACAACCTTATCGCAAGCCCCATGAAGTCTTGAAAAAAAGTTGAAGTTTCGAGCCATTAATCAATACCCCATAAATTGCATTTTCGACCCACCCCATGATCCAGTTGACTACAAGGAGAGACAAACCCAACCGCAATACTACCAATATGAAAAACGTCTAGTTTAATTTATCACAAGCTTTGGAAGATCAATTTTAAGGAATTTAGCTTCCATCTTCCCCAATTTGATAGAGTGGATCCCGTCTTGGGAAATACTAACAAAATCGTGACTATATCTTCCATATTCCCTAATTGGAACCCCTCTTGGGTAATACCAACACCATCGTGAATTTGTATGTTCAAAATAAAAGCAAACTGCTCCTCATAAATTGTAGATGACATAGATATCTTCAATCGATTTGTGACGATTTTTGAAAAGGCCTTATAAATAAGATTACAAAGAGGAATATGCCTTAATCATTGAAAGATATTGGGTAATTTTTCTTTGGGATTAGTGCAATGAATGTTGAGTTCAGATATCCCAAGGTTTTTCTAGACCTCCTAGTCTCTTAAATCTCCCTTAGAAGGTAATCTTCCAACAAATAATAAAACCCCAAATAGAACTCCTTGCCTCTAAACACCCTCGACTAGACTCTTAGATTTCTTAAAAGATACCAAAACATGTTTGAGCTCCTCCTTAGAGATCTCAATTTCTATACTTGCATTCATCTCATCATTGGATAAATGTGAAAATAAGCTTACAACTTTCATAACACCTAATGTTTGATTCAATCTGCTTTTTAAATAAAGAGTGAAACTGACTCTTACCAGTTGCCACACGATCTGAAAAAATAAGTTACCCACATTCCTTCCAGAGTTAACCAACTCCCAAATTGTGTTATAGTTCTCCCTAACATTGGCGTATTCATGGAATAACTTTGTATTATCATCCCCTTCTTCCATCCAAGTTGCATGACTCTTGAGCCAGCAATAGGCCTCCTCTTGTTGAAGCATAGATTTCTTCTTTTCTTCAAGGGGCTTCAACCTCTCAACCTCCTATTCAAAGAAGATGCCACTACGGTTATGATTAAAAAGTGAATGCAATGCTTCCTTAGACTCCAACAAATATTTTATGTTATCTTGAGCACATTTAGGTTCCCACGTGATCGCCATATTTTCTATATTTACCAAATTCTTCAAGAAATGATAATAACTAGCCCGCCCAAAGTTTCATCAAATTTCTTTTAGTTCGAAATTACAAGAGTCCTAAATCCATCGTCATTCAACCAAATGTGGTTGAATTTGAAAGGCGTTAGGTTAGAATGATGTACTCCATCCATTTGCAGAATAATTTGAACATGATTGGAAATCCCATTGTAACTGACCCATGACTTATAACATTTGATAACATCCAAAAAATTATATGCCACAAGGATCTTTTCCAAGCGCTTGGATTTCCCTTCTCTTCCTTGAAGAGAGTTTTTCCAAGTTGGAACAATCGTGTGAGGTTCCACATCAACCAAAGCAAAATATCCCAATAGCTTTTAAAATAATCAACAAGTGGGTCCACTCTTGCCACCTCTCCCTAGATTTTCTTCGAGGATAGAGCAAAGTTTAGGTCACCTCCCACTATTACATTGTTACCACTTAGTAATTGTTGATCCTTGACACTATCCTAGAACTCCTATTTGTTGGAGTATGACGCACAGAGATTGACAAACTTGCATACACAATCTAGATCCTTTGCCTTCCCCTCCAATATAATGTCTGCAAGAAGGAATACATATGAGGAAATGTTTATACTACCATTCCAAGCAAAAATTATGTTGCTACATTTCCCTTGGGAATCACTAGCACAAATCTACCAATGCTTCAGAAAGGAGGATAGAATATCAATAGCCTTCGCACTCGAAAACATAATCTCATAGATCATAATAACATCCAGCTTATGGAACGATAACATTTGCTTAAGGGAAATTTGTTTGAGAGTGCCCCCAATCCCCCACACATTGAAGGATGAGATTATAATTGGGGGATAATGATTTAGAGGTATTTAGATCTAAGGGTCCTATTTCTGGTATGTTGTTTACCATCCCTAACTTCAAGTTAGGATTTTATTTTTTCCTTCGAGATGTAGGATTTTTTGTTAACGACCCCTAACTTAGAAGTTCACAAAGATAAACCACCCTTAAACTCCTCCATGCACTCTTCTAAACACATCTTTATGGAACATAAATGGAAGGGAGAGGAAGGCCATAAATAATCCTTATCATGTTTCCTAGGAGAAGATAGCTCACTACCCATATAAATCCTTCCTAGCATCAAAACAATATCCTCAAACAATACTACCAATTGAAGATTTTAGACCAAGAGGATTTTACCCTCCCCATCTTAGATGTAGAATCGGATAAGACCCTCTTTTGAGGAATATACACATAGCTCATGTTCATACCTTTTTCAGAAGGGACCTTTGGAGGAAGTGGGCATCACTCCTCAATATTATCCATAAGCCTTTTCTATAGAAGTGAAAATAATATTGACTAGTTATTGTGAGACTTGTGTGCCTCCCAAAAATTCAACATCCTAAGATTTCCCCAATTCTTTGACCAATGCCTTATTCCTAGGTCACCAGTGTGACACTGACTTGTCACAATCTTTCCACAAATGACCCAATTTATGGCATTTTCACAATGAAATATAATCCTCTAGTAGTCTATCTTGGACAATGAATGTGCATCCCCATACAATCTCAATCTCCTTCAATAACCTATCTCTTAAATCCACTTCAACTAACAACCAAACCATTTTTTGTTTGAAACCTCCCAATAGTTTTCTTTAATGACAATGAAATAACCTAATCGCCTACTAATCTCTTTTAACACAGCTTTACTCCAAAGTTCTAGTGGAAGCCCCTATAGAAGAACCCATACATGTTGTATATTCATAGGAAATTTATGGGGTTGAAACTTGACTGACGTTGAGAAAGTACCAGGATGGAGGCCCCCATAACCAGTTAATATTTATAATAATCTCCACATCTTTGACCTTCTAGAGTTCAAAGAAATATGCCCATGCATGAACATATGCAACTGAGGGACCCAAACAAACACTGGAATACTTAAACTCTAACCTAAGGCCACTAGGTGGCAAGCTATAGTCAAAGGGTGGTGTGGGTACATACCTGCTATAAAGGCTTGTAAAGGCAAGTGTTTACTCCCACATTTGAGAAAGATCCTCCCACATTTTACCATCTATAGAAACCCTAGAAACATACTCATCCTTTAAAGCTTTGTCCCATTGAAAATATGTTATTCTTCATGCCACCACCTATCCAAAAATATTTGATCCTCTTGGAACCCTACTCCCTATGAAAACCCTAGGAAAGAATCCCATTTCCCAAGCATATATATGGTCATGAGCCAGATGTGAGATCCCTCCCTCGAAGTTGGCTTCGAGGGAGATCACTCTGTTGATCCTATAGGGTTAGGCTCTTTACCATGTTCCCATTTACCATTCATGAATCATGGAGAAGTACTTTGAGGGTTTTATGTGAGGTCATTCCACACACACACCCATTCCCATTTACCATTCATGAGTCATGGAGAAGTACTCATAGGGTTTTATGTATATATACGTGTGTGTGTGTGTGGATTAATCTCACATAAAATCCTTCGAGTACTTCTCCATGATTCATGAATAGTAAACGAGAATGGGGTAAAGAGCCTAACCATATATGTGTGTGTGTGTGTGTGGAGTAAGCTCACATAAAAGCCTTTGAATACTTCTCCATGATCCAGGAATAACATATGGGAACAAGGTAAAGAGACTAGCCCCTAGGGGATCAAGAGAGTGACCTCCCCTGAAGCCAACTTTAAGGAAGAGATCGCATGTCTGGCTCATGATCACTTGAGCTAACCATGGAGACTATTGCCCCACCCCACCCCACCCCACTATACATGCAAATATAAATAAATATAAACAAATTTTTTTATTTAAGTATCATATATATAATATAAATATAAATGATATTTTTTATTTAAATATTATATATGTAGTATTCATAATTATGTTTAAATCTCATATCTTTATTTATTATTTTTTTATATAATAGTTTTCATATTAAATGTACATATTTAAATCTTTCTCTTTCATAAATATATAGTTATTTTTAATTTTGTTTGCATATATGTTTATATATTTTTATTTTTATTTTTGTTTATATATATATATTTCACTTAGTATATAGTTTGTTACAAATAGTTTTATTTTGAAGTTAACATTTGATAAGTGTCACCTACATGAAAACATCTCATTCATATGGGCTATAAATCTAACATAATAAGATATTCATTTTATTTAAATTGTGTACCTTAAATACTTTACTAGTAACTTTTGGTAAAATGTAATTTTATAAATTAAATTTGAAGTATATAGAAAGTGATGAATTCCAATTCCACATCATATGCTAATGGACTTGAGTGATGAATTTTAATTCTAGATTCATATAACTAGTGTAAAAACATTAACATCATCTATCAAGTACTCAGATGGATCAAATCATTTGAGGTGTAAAGTTTTTGATCATGTAAGATTGGTCTAGGTTGGATGTAGCCTCACTCAACTTCGCACTAAGCGATCACATATAAATATGTAAAAATACAATTTTGATTATTTTTAAGATATTTATATCTACACTCTAACAATATTTCTCTGTAAATATCATACTATAGTATTTCTAATTATAAATAAATATTGCATCCCTCTATATATCTTATTTTATTAAGTATACACATCAACTCTCTTTTATATATAGAGATAAGTTGTTGAAACCATCATATAATGATAAAGGTGTTACCCACATAACTATTTCTCTATTATACTAGATTGTAAATGCACCTTACTACTCTCAACATGTAATCCACTTTAACAAAGACACCTTTAAGTTGACCTTCATACCTTATTCATATCATACTCCACTTTAACATAAAGGATTTTAAGTTTGTCTTTGTAACTTTTACTGGAAGTTAAATAGTTTTTTTAATCTTTGCGTTGGAAGTTAATATTTATTTTCAAAGCCAATCCTAAAGCTTGCTTAAAAAATGTATTTTTTTTGTTTTTTTCAATGTCTTTACAATATTATGGGGTGTAATTTTTTTTGGAAATGAATAAATACTAAAGATAAATTAGTAGTAGTATTTTTAGGTAATTTTTAAAACTAGATTTAATGAAAATTTAAAGTATAATTAAAGTTTTATTACGATTGTGTTTAACATATGTTGGGAAATTTTGGAATTTTATTTTAGGGTTTTGTCCATTCTAAATTGACTTAAATATTTGAAAAACCAATTAAAATTGTTTGAGTCGCAAAATTTCTAAAAAAATTATTATGCCTGAAATTCATAATAATAAAAAAATATATATGATAAAACTTTTAATATACAACACATTTTTTTCAGGTGGTTCACAACCTCGAAAATAGAGGTCTATCCATAGTAATAACTGGGCCCACTCAAAGGGGTCGCACCCTATAGGCTCCAGTTTTGGGAGCCTAACCCCAAAGGACCTAGAGAATTGGATTTGTGAAAATTGAACCCCCAACCTTAATATCAAACGATCTTTAAATTCAAATTCCAAACATCTAAGCTACCTCTTAAAGCTAACACATATAATATATATGATTACAATATTTTTAAAAAGTAAAATATAATTTCCTCACAAAAATCCATAACCAACAATAAAAAAAAAAAGTCTAACACATTCCTACTAGGACTTATAAACATTTTACAATTAAAAAAACAAAAAAAGCTATAACATATTAACTACTTCTAAACCATATAACATATTAAGTACTTCTAAACCATTTGCAAATTGCATAAGTACTTCATTTTTTTTAAATGTATAATTGAAAGTGATTAGAACATCATGGCAAAACATTAAAGGTACAAATATGAACATGATTTTGTTTTTTAAGTCAAATATTTTATGTACATAATATTCATGACTTAGAATCAAATATCTCATGACTTAGAATCAAATGTTATTAGTTAAGATACATTTTAAAAGTGATTTTGTTTTTTAAAGTAAAATATTTTATATATATAATATTTATTTAAATATTTATGATTTAGAATCAAATCTTATTAGTTAAGATGCTTTCTAAAAGCAATTTGCTTTATTTTTGAAAGCATATGGTACAAGTCAACATATTCATGAGGTAGAATACCTTATAGAAATCCAAGTGGTTTGATAGTAGAGATGATTTTCTATAAAGTGGTTTGATAGTAGAGAAGATTTTCTATAAGTCATTTTTTTTAGTTATGTTGTTGTTGAAGGTAGTTTATAAGTTTCAAAGTTCAAAAATAAGGGTTTCTTCCAGGATGCTTTGTATTTTATTTCATTTTTAATGATCAATTTACCACTTCGGTTGCAATTTGTTTGTGACATGTTAAACAAAGACTACAACGTATGATTTAGGAAGCATTCAATAATTCACTTTTAAAACTTTAGAATATAAGTTGCTCGAAATGATCCTTTAATTGTAATGTATTTGCTTTAATTAGTTGAAGTAAAACAATATTTTTTCATGATTTTCGACTTGACTCTCACAAGGAAGGCATTGCTAGTGGCAATTAGAGGAAGAAGAGACACGTGGACGACATGGGTGATATGATAGATTTTAATTCTATACTTAGATCCTACATACCATTATTATGTTTGTGATTTCATTTCACATTAATATTCTCATTCTAATTGTGTGTGTTGTGAATAATGTATATATAGGACAATTTCAAAACAAAATTGATTTATAAGACATTCTTGCACCAAAAGCTTTGCCAATTTGAAAGTTAAATTCTCCAAGTTAATGTGATAATATATTTCCTCAATATTACTTGTTCTTGTCCCTTGTATGTCATCTTTGACTTTTTTCCATCATCTATGATATCGTAAAAATTACACATCATATATATCAACGTGATTTCATTTGCACCATAATAGTCTCCTTTTATACTAACGGTCCCTTTCAATTGCTAATGAACAACTACCAATTTTGTATCCTTCCTCATTGTTCAATCTTCTTTGGGGTTTTTATTATGCTCTTGTTGGTTAATGAACAATGAGCAATCCTATGAAATATATCTTTCGAGAGGATTAAACAGATGGAGTGTTTTGATAAAATGCTTAATTTAAACTCAGTTTAAAAATGATTTTTGCAAATAGGGCATGTCACAAAAGCAGAGATCCATAAGCATGAGTGAAACACTTAGAATCTAGAACAATGATGCTCAATAGAGATTTGTGGAAGAGGTTTCTATAGAGCCAATACCACCCTTTCCAAAAACTCGACCAAAAGACAAGTTGTTCTTGCAAAAAACAATGGATGTTGACTGCATAATAAGTCAGAGACAAGGCAACAAATTAATCCGTGTCAAGTCAAATGCAAGCAACCCTAGGGCACACATGTCATGAGCAAGTGCCTTGCAGGAAGATCCACATACCACGCACGATAAGTATTGGGAGAAAATCTCCCATAGGTCTAGAGCTAGAGATATGATTGCCATAGTGAACACCAAGGTTAACTCTGAGCAGAGAAGGAGAGAAACACCAAGCACCCTCCATGTGATTAACCAGAGAAGCATCACCTCCTCTTTGCAATTCCAATCCGCCATCACCCTGCATAAGCCAATGATCCATTGGAATTTTCTCACCTTTCATGGATGAAACCCTAAGAGGGTTTGGCATAGGGATGATGGGGTTGAGAGGGAGGACCGTGCCTTTCCATCCCATTCCAATGTCCCATGGTGAATAATGGAGTATTTAATAGTTAACTCATCCGTTGTGACTTATTTCCCATGAATGCCACTCATTAGTGATCAAATTTGTGATGAGTTGAATATTCTACTCGACACTCACAAGCTCAAATAGTTCATATGCTACAATACTTGCTATGTTTTGAAAATAGGACAACATGTTGAGGGGACTTGACTATGAATAAAAACTCATGGTCATAAGCGCTTGAACTATAATCATATTGAGTTGGCGTGACCTTCCCAAGTATCCCTATGTGTAAAATTATTCAACCTCATCAAAAAAATATCTTATTCTAATATAATGAATTGAAAGGAAACTATTCAAACTCACACACTATCCAACATGGAGTATAGGTCATAAATCACTACTCATAATAAATGAGTTGAATATTAAATACCTTATACAATATATCATTTTTAATGCATGTCATAATGAAGACCTAAAAAATTATATACATCATATCACTTATATATAAAATTCAATATAAAACTTAAATACATCTTAAATTCTAAATACCACTAATAGTAAAATACAACTTGAATAGTTTTTAATGCATGTCATAATATAGACCTAAAATATTATATACTTCATACTACTATATATAAAATTTAATATAAAACTTAAATACATCTTAAATTCTAAATACAACTAATCTTAAAATACAACTTGAATAATAAATATATTATATTATATAAAAAAAATCATATTTTTTTTCTTTTTATAATATTCTTTTAGATAAGAGTCAACAAACTAACTATCCTTCTTGATATTCAATCTCATTCAAAATTAACAATTTAATATTCTTTATTCATGCAATTAATGTGGCTTCGTCCTAAAACATTTTGTAATATATTCAAATTTTTTATATACATTGGAATATGAATAGAATTGCTATGATTTTTTTAAACATTTACACTTCAATCTCATTTCAAATTAGCAATTTAATATTATTTTATCATATTATTACTCTGATTTCCTAAAACATTTTGTACTCCATTCAATTTTTTTTATATACATTGATTTTTTTTTCAAATTAGCAATTTAATATTATTTTATCATATTATTACTCTGATTTCCTAAAACATTTTGTATTGCATTCAATTTTTTATTATTATATACATTGAATTTCTTTTATATACATTGAGATATGAATAGAATTGCTATAATTTCTTTAAACATTTACACTCAATTTTTTTATATACATTGATATATGTCCTTTAAATATTATATATAACATTCTTTAACTTCTTCAAGTTTCAATACTATATTTAATGATATTTATACATTAAAATATAGATCTTTGAACATAATAACATTGTCACATCACGCTTCGTACACAGGCATATAGATCATTAAACACTATAATATAGAGTACATAATACTAACCATATATGATGCTCTAAAATCTCTCAACATATTTGATCACTGTCCCCACTCTCCCAAAGACTCTTCCTCTTATTACATCCAAAGTTTCATCTTGACTTTTCTACAGCCAAGTAGTTTGCTTCACAACCATACCAACTGGCAAAGTTTTGCCTTTTCCCAGCGTGCATGTGGGATTTCCCTGGAGTTTTTGTGCCCTTGGAAAAAAACGCCCTGCAATCCCCTGCCCCTCTGCTGTACACACCTGCCAAAACCACCCAACACTGGACACTTATACCTTTCAGGACGTCAGCAATCCTCCAATAGCTGTAAAAACAGCCAACACCCCAACGAATGGCAGAAACTCTATAAGCCTAATCCAAAAGCCCCTGCCAACGAAACGAATGGGCACAGAGGCTATAGACCTAATCCTATGGGCCACCTTCTCATATCCCAACCATAATATGGACAAATGAGATATGATTATATTTTATTTGCAGCGGAATCCCATTGTACTTGTAAAACCGGCATTGCATCATATATACCATCATTCTTCAAGTTTGATGGGCAGTTTCTCACGGCAATAAATGGGTGGTTTCTCTTGGGTTATCCTTGGATTCTTCCAGTTTGCAATCTGAAAAATGAACCGGTCATTTCCCCAATTTTCCATGCCCACAGCTGGACTGCCTGGGATATTGAGTGATTACATGTGCAAACAGCTGGTACCCACATTCCCACCAATCACTAATTACACTTCTCTATCTACCACTACTACTTCACCGTTCCCACCATTGTCATCGAATCGATTGCTTACTGCAATTCCTTCAACTCATGCACGCTCCTTGGATACTCTGCTGCTGTTGGTGATTTCTTTTATTTTGCTGTGCATTCAATGCACATTTAGCCATTTAATCCCAGCTATAAGAGAAGTCCAGTCCTAATCTCAAAAGCCCGTTCCCCATATAGGTCATATGGTCTGCCGGCCTCCTTTTTTACGAAAAAGGCCAAGACCCACTTAACCGGTGGTAGAGTTTCTGTTAAAACAGGCTTCATTGATGGCCCAGAAGTCTCTTTATTAGCACGGATTTGCACCAGGTTGATACTACACTATATTCATTTACAGCGCAAATGTATCCCATAATGTACCAGCTAGCATTATTTTTCCTATCTGCGTTGCTTCTGGGAAAGCCTTTTTCTTATACTGCAAGTGCTAGAGAGCATTCACAAGACTCTCTGAGGCTCAAGCTTACACACAAAAACTCTCCCCATTCTCCCTTGAGGAAAACATTTTCTTCCAAACAAGAGCACCTGGAGTACATTCTTCATGAGGATACGATACGTGTTAAGGGCTTTCAACGAGCACTGGAACAGCATCTCCCCGGACCTCCAGAGTTCGAGGCTTTGTCAACATTCAAACGGTCGACTCAGAACCGCAAAAAGGGCTACAAGGCCCATGTAATCTCTGGTGCTTCGGCAGGCTCTGGGCAGTACTTTGTGGACTTCTACATTGGCACTCCGCCTCAGAAATTCATGCTGATTGCAGATACAGGCAGCGATCTTCTTTGGGTACGTTGTTCTGGTTGTAGAAAATGTCTTAGAAAGCCTGGATCAGCCTTCCTGGCCAGGCATTCCACAAGTTTTTCACCAATACATTGTTATGCACCTGCCTGTGAGCTGGTTCCCCCACCCCTAAATTCTTCATGTAACCTCACACGCCTTCACAGCTCGTGTATGTATGATTATGTTTATGCAGATCTGTCTGATAGCACTGGGATTTTCTCCCATGAGACCGCAACCCTCAACACAAGTTCAGGGGTCACTACCCGAATTGAGAATCTAGCTTTTGGGTGTGGAATTAGAAGCACAGGGCCTAGTTTTACTGGCCTAGCATCCAATGGGGCGCATGGGGTAATGGGGTTGGGGAAAGGGGATATATCGTTCACTTCACAAATTGGTAATATGGTTGGAGACAAGTTTTCCTATTGTTTGGTGGACTACACTATTTCACCCCCAAAGACCAGTTATCTTGTCTTGGGCAAGTACCCTTTGAGGCCTGCATTGAGGAAATCTATGAGATTTACGCCCTTTTTGAGGAACAGATTTGCAGAGACCTTCTATTATGTTGGGATTGAGCAGATTTTGCTTGAAGGAGCACTTATTCCCATTAATCCCAGGGTTTGGAATATTGATGCTCGGGGCAATGGGGGCACTGTCATTGATTCTGGCACAACCTTGACCTTCTTTGTCCGGCCAGCGTACAAAAAAGTACTTGCAGCATTCCAGAAGGCTGTTGAGTATCCAAGAGTGAGGTCTTTGCAGGGTTTAGATATGTGCTTCAATGTCTCAGGTATTGCCATGCCCAAATTGCCAAAGCTTACTATTGTTTTGAGAGGCAACGCTCTGTTTGAGCCTCCTCCTTCAAACTATTTCATCGATGTTGCCGACGATATCAAATGCTTGGCATTACAGGGTGTGAATTCCCCTTCCGCTTTCTCCATTCTTGGTAATCTTTTGCAGCAGGATTTTTATATTCAGTATGATAGGGAAAATTCTGTACTTGGGTTTGCTCATACTGACTGCTCCTTATCCTAGAGCTTTTGTCACGAAGTTTTCATCTTGTGTGATTTATCTATCTCGATAGTAAAACGAACAAATCCTAATTTTTCTCTGATGATTCTGACCAGGCTTTGTGGTCATACTTCCTAGCCATGGAATCCATCAGGCAAGAAGTTTGTCTGATTGGCCTACATTGGTTTTACTCCTCATTGTTTTGTATGTGAATCTCAATGCTGAATACCAAAGCTGTTAGGTGGGTGTTGATGATGATTGCAACTCCATTATTGTAAAACGGCCTAATTCGGCATTCTATTAGAGTTTTTATGGTGTTTTTGAGTGGCAAGATAGCTGGCGATTATGTGATATCTTGCCATTTGAGTGATGAAAAAAGAATGCAATGTTCTTACTTGTTTTTTGCAATGCATGGAATGTTTAAGGGCTTGCAAGTTGAAATTAATAAAAGCAGGCCTAGACTCAATTGAACTTTTGAACCAAGCATTCAGTTTAGGTAAGTGTTTGCCATGAGTACTGAAGTTAGAGTTTTGATGATGATGTTACGTGTTACTTTTTTTTATTAGAACAAGGGTAGCTTTAGACACAACTATATTTCTGCAAAATTTCATAAACTATCTTTATCTAGTAACTTGTGGAAACAGGAACATGCACAAATTCTCATGAAAATATTAGTTTAACTGATCGTAAGATAATTGCTAGACAGAATCCAATGTGAAGTAGCTAGTAAAACAACAAATAACTAGTTGTAAGCAGCAAAAGGAAGTGCCCCTAAATCTGTGAGGTTTGAAGATTTTTAATGTATCTAAACTTCAAAACAAATTACTTGGAACTGCATTTTTTTTTAATACACTGAACCAGAAGAAATACCAATGCAAGAAGTTGTTTGCAGGACTTGAATCTTTAGATTGTGTCTTAAAAATAGAGGCTAAAATGCCATTGGATTTCAACATTAAAGAAATGAGGGCTTGTTTCAGATTTAAGTAGGTTGCTTAATTACATTTTGATCTATAAGTTTTAGGGCACATTTTTTTCTGTCAAGATGATAATAATAATAATAATAATAATCTATTTTTAAGGTCACCGCCAAGCGAGACACCAAATTGGTGTATGAGACCCCCTTGTTTGTGGGACAAGGGACCCCCNATTAGGCCCACTCATGCTGTTTGGATTCTGTCTAGCAATTATCTTACGATCAGTTAAACTAATATTTTCATGAGAATTTGTGCATGTTCCTGTTTCCACAAGTTACTAGATAAAGATAGTTTATGAAATTTTGCAGAAATATAGTACCTTGTATCTGAAACTTCTGCAAGTGATCTGTAAAAGGCTTATATATCCTTGTGGGTAGGAGTCTAGATTATTCTGAGTATACCGTAGTTTATCTGGGGAGTTCCAGCCAAATTCAAGTTGAATAGATTATCTCAAACACTGGCATATTGCCAATATTTGTCAGAGGAACATACAACATTGAAATCGGATATCTTCAAAATACTCTCACACACATTGGCCTGCAACTCTTTTTCACACATTGGCCCTAAACTCTAAAGTGGACACTTTCTTCTGTTTTCTCAGATTTGTCCAATTTTGTTATCTTATTTAAATGTTATTTAAATTTTGCAGTCTTGTTTGAATGCTGTGCAAATTAAGCGAAAGGGTAGTTTCCTTTAATACAATTATAACCATCCAATCCGTGTGAAAAATTAAAAATAAAAACAAGCCGAAGGTGAATCATTTTCATGAAAGCAACATTAAAAATCCTACCTGCTCAAGAGGCCCATATGATGATAACTTAAAAAAAAATGGTATTTTGCTCAAATTCAAGCACATTAAAAATCCTACCTGCTCGAGAGGCCCATATGATGATCACTTAAAAAGAAATGGTATTTTGCACAAATTCAATCCCTCCCCACCGCACAAAAATACGTAGTTTGAGAAGGGTAAGGTAAAGATCATTCAAAATGTTCTGTGTGCACTTGCCTGGTATTTTTGTTGCTGGCCAGATCGTTGTCTTGAGCTCTGAGATGGAGTGTGGGAACCTGGTCGGATTTTACTGGCTCATCATACTGGGTACCATCGGTACCATTCCAATACTCAAGCAGCTATTATGAATCCCCAAGATCAACAGCCACTTTTGAAAATAAATATTATTCATCCTTAGCAATTTATCAGAGCCACCAAAAATCCTGTGCAACCTCAGCGTTCTTGAATTGCAATCATTCAGGCATTTTTCAAATATGAAACAAAATCTAACGCTATGCAGCATCAAAACCCACCATTCCAGAAAAATCTGCAGCCCAGTCCATGGCGACTTCCACTTTTTGACATAACTAGATCAAGTGCTTGAATATCTGGAAGCCACCATCTGGGTTTCTATACTAACATAGAAATCTAAAAATGTAAGAATATTTTCAGAAAGTCATAGCAGAAGTAACGGGCTCATACCCGCAACACCCGTCTATGAGAACCCGTGAGCAAATTCAATTTGCTATCAGAACAGAACTCGTCAGCAAATTCAGTAGCCAAATGAGTCTTTCCTATTCTTTGCAAACCCGTTGTCGTAGTTGTTTATGCCCATTTATTTGTCTTGACAGGAAATAAGTCTGTTTTTAATATGAAAAAAAGTTTTTTAATTAAAATTATTATATTTAAAGAGGTGCATTTTACAATGAATTTGCACCCGGACTCACTCTAAGCTGTCCAGTAATAGCTCACTTTGTTACCTTTCTCTGTCTTAATTTTGTCTTACTTTCTGTAATCTTGTCTTAAAATTGTTTTGCAGGTATATTGTCTCAGATTACTGACTACTCTCTTATTTATAAGACACATGATATTAAACAGATATTCATAAATCATTAATCGTCCGGTAGATAGCTTACTCCTTTTACAATCCAATAAGAAAAAGATGTGTAACTTTTTCAGTGCTCTTAAAGCTGACACATGTTTTTTATAAAAAATAATAATTCCTATAAATAGTAAGAAAAAGATATGTAACTTTTTCAGTGCTTTTAAAGCTGACATGTTTTTTATAAAAAATAATAATTCTATAGATATTTGGTAGCTTTTAGATATACTAGTTTTAATTGGCTTAACTATATATTAGTGATAAAAAAAATTATAGATATTAAATTTAGGGTTGAAATCCAATGATTGTAATTAAATTATTTTAAAATAAGTATAATAGTTGTAATTAAATTATTTTAAAATAATTGTAATTTATTTATTTAAGTGGATTAGGTTGAATCTTTTATTAAAGCTACCAACATTTATTGTGATTGGGTTGAATTACTATTTATAATTTATTTTTATATTAAAATTACTTTTTACAATTTGTATATGATTTTAATATATGACATCATTGGAATTAATTATTATTCATTAAAATATTTTAATAAAATCAAGAACTTATGTAATTTTAATTATAGAAAACTTATAACTAATTTTAAAAAGAAAAAAATCGTATTATTAATATAGTTTCTTATTAATATTTTAAATAGAGTGAAGTTCATTAATTTGAACAGCTTTAAATATTATAACTTTTTAGAAAACCATTACATAAAATGGTGGATAAATTAATATAATTTCTTATATTATTTTAAATAGAGTGAAGTTCATTAATTTGAATAACTTTAAATATTATAACTTTTTAGAAAACCATTAAAAAAGTATATATATGAATAATTTTAATTAAAAATAAATTATAATATTATAGATACTATTTCAGATTTTATTTAAAATATGAAATTTAACAATTATATATATCAAGTTTTGATCATTTAAAAAAAATAATTATAATCATTTTTAAGAAACATACATTATATAATATAATAGAGTTTAGACAACACAAAACTTAATGAATATGTACTTGTAAAAACATGGATATCTGGAGTCAAATTCATGAGTGCTTGATCTAACCTCGAGGCTAGGGAAAAATGATTTATAAAGATGTATTTCTATTATTTTTAGAAGCAATGATAAATTTGGTAAATATTGGTCACTTAGACATTTTATAGTGAAGCTCTTCAAATCTTTAAATGTTTTTTTATCACAAAGCATTATTATGAATAAATGCCACAAACCGCCTCATATCATAAATTCAAATCCATTAATAAGGCTTACAATTCCAGGGGCAAAACAATGGAGGGTTTAGGGTTTATGTAAGTTTTTGTTTTGTCTTTAGGTTCTTTTTCGCAAGGTTTAGTAGGTTTCCTTGAAATCGATGAGGACTAGGATGATTAATTTCGCTATTTTTCAGGGTATTTGATAATATGGAAGACATGGAGTGCTTCTATTGGTTGGATAATGACGAGGGGTGGAAGTAGGCAAATATTTTTTATCTTTGATGAAGATTTAGCGCTAATCAACAATCTATCAAATCAAGCTCGGCTAGTTGTGCAAAGGATGTCTTGGTGGATGCCTCGATGTTAGGGACAATTGTTGGTTGCAATAACTTTTGACAGTCAAGGTTTGGTGAGGGTTGGTTATGAGGGGGGAAAGACTCTCGATGTCTTCTGTCAATTGGTAGATGCTAGTGCGGTGAAACAAAACCATTATGCCCTTCAAGGCAATCCTTCTGGACTTGTGGTTAAGGCCAAAAGATCTACGGAGACTCACAAAGTTAGAAACAAGAAAGTGCCTTTTGTATTGGGAAAGGATATTAATATGGATAGAGTGGAAAATCTATTTGCCTGTGCATTGGTTGGAAAGCTAGAGTATGGGTCTTTGAATCAAATGGAGTGTGTCCTGGATTTTGGATAGATGGAAGCCCCTTTTGGGTTGTTGCCCTCGTTTTTATGAATTATTGAATAAGTGGTTATGTTTTTGCTTCCTTTTAGAAGATGATTTGGCAAAAGTTCTTGAGAAGCCTTAGATCATGGGCAAGGGGTCCCTGGAGCTAACCGAATGGCACCGTGCATTCAACCCTTTTAAAGAACATATGGAAAAAAGACATCTTTGGATGTTAATGCCAGGATATCCATTGGAACTGTGGACAAAGAACATTTTTATTGAGGTGGCTAATTCGGTTCGCAGATTAATTTTCTTTGATGAGAAATCTTTGCTTTCTGTAGATAGGCGGGTTGCTTGGGTTTTAGTAGAGCTAGATATGTCTTTGGGCTTACCTAAGGAGCTTGAGATTCAGCGGGGAGACTCTATATTTTCTTAGTGGATGGATTTTTGGTGTGTCATTTTTAGATGTCACTTGTGCAAAATGACGAGACATCTAAAAACCAAATGATCATTTTCAAAAAATATTTCTCTAAGAACCAGAAGGTTCGCTCAGGCAAAAAATGAGTCTTATAGGGGAAATGGTTTCTCTACAAGGATCGCTTCTTTTTGGAAGACTTTGATTATCAGAAGCTTCAGATGGATACTTCAACATTGAATATTGGTGGTGATGGGGTCATTACTAACCCTATTATCAATGTTTTTAGCTATAATGAAGATACTTGGAACTTAAATTTTTTTATCAATCAATCACTGCACATTTGAATCTCATAAACAAATCAACCACATAAATCATTCAACCATATGAGACAAGATGTGCCTTGGGAAAACCCTCCAAATACAAAGGATGAAAAGCCCAACAATTCTTTGAGTATAATTTTATTTTAACAGAAACTGAGAAAGACATATATTAAAGGGGTCGTGCACAACCATTCAATACAAAATTGTAGTAGTAGGTAGATTCTAGCAGGAAAGTAGAAATTGAAACAAAAAATGGCCAAAGAGAGGGCCTTATAGAGCCACTGTAGTAGTTCCTATTCTGAATATTCACAGTAATAGTATATATTCGAATAAACTGCTGATTTAAGATTATACAAAAAAAACATAAACTATTTAGGAATCATTTAGGTTTGCTTGGAAACCCCACAGCTGGGTGACTGAGTCTTCTTCCATTCTCTGAGTAGCTGGTACTGGATTGTTCTTGATGTGGCTTCCCTGGTTTAGCTGCACTAAATTCTGAAGATCTTCCTGCATACGATCAATCTTGCCCATCATCTCTTTCATGTCCATATCGTGGTCATTGATTCTTGAGTCGTGGCAGCTGGTCTGGTAGGAGACATAGCGCACATATTCCATTAGCTGCTTAACCTCCTTTGCAGTCTCCATGTTGTCAGTAATTCCAACATCAACGAAATCTACCAGACGTTGTATGTTGACCTTTAAATCATCAATGCATTCCTTGACAGTTCTCTGGACCGGGTCCATACCTCTGCGCTCCATATCAGACATATGAGGGGTTAACTTCCTGCGAGAATTTTGCCTAAACTCGAATTGAGGATTGTTTTTACGTAACTTTCCAGGATACAAGAGATCCCGCTCAATAGAGACTACCAGGCTCTGAATGGGGCCGACATACAAGAAAGAGGGCCTGCTCTTTGAGTCTCCCAGACGCAGAAACGAGAGTAGACGCCCAAGCTCACCACTGTCCAAAAAGAAAATTGCAGGCTCAATACACGCAGACAGAATGAGACCCCTTAACACATCAAAAAAACGATACACAGGCGGGTATGCACCAGTGTAAGGTAGAGACAGTTCACTTACCAAATCAACCGGCCGAGAGAAATGCAGGTAGCTTGAGATAACTGTGGGGAAGAACGACCCAACTACGAGCTCGGAGTTCTGCAAGGGGGACTGCTCCTCATCGCCAGGGGAACTCTCACAATCTTGAAGAGACAAAGATAAGCGCAAGGGAGGGAGACAAAGTATAAAATCCCGATGAAGAGCCATTACGCGTGTGGAGGGAAGGGCTGGAGCGTGAGAACTGAACATGGTGCTGGGAATGAAGAGGACGACCTTAAGTGGAGAGGACGGGACTTTAAGGAGGGTGGAAGGTAAACTCCACGTGTCCCTACAAAAAATGTATTGGTTGCCAGGAAGCAGCAGAACCTCCAGATCAATAAACCGTTGATTCAAAATTGACCCCAAGGCATGGCCTAGCAATGGGGGGAAAGGACCTTGTAGATAATTAGGGGATATGTTTAATACTAACCTCTTCATCGTTTAATAAAATTGAACCTTGAGGAAGAGAAGCCCCTCTATTTTCCAATGAGTCTGCCTTAGCGTTGTTCGCTCTTAGGATATGGTAGTAGGCAATGCTAGCAGAAAGAGGAAGCTGAGTGATCCTATTGTAAAGCCTTTTGCATTTGATGGATCCTGAAGAGTAGCCTGTTTTCATTTTGAGAATTACATGTCGAGACTCCTCAAAGACTAGCAGACTTGAGATGGTTCTTTGTCTAGCATTTCCAATCCTTGGAAAAGAGCCAACCACTCGGCCTCGTTGTTAGTCTTGTGTCCCAATACCCAAGCAAATGTTTTCATTGTTTGTCCTCTTGAGTCCGGAATGACCCCCCCCGCACCTGCCTCCTTTGGGTTGCCTCTTGAGGCACCATCAAAGAATAAAGAGTAAGAGTTCCACTCTTTGATCCATCGAAAGAGGTTGTCAGAGTTTTTTCTGATCTCCCAAGGCTATATGGAGAAATAGACTTTGGATTGAGGGGAATTCCTCTGAAGGAAAATGCTGCACCATTTGGATACTTAGGCTGAAATGTCCTCTGAATCTGGGGGGTTCAGTCCTCTTGAAACTATTTTTTCTACTGTCATTCCAATTGTCTTTGAGACTATCCAGTTTAGGACCACCTTCTCACCTTTGAAGATTGATATGTTCCTGGCCAACAAAATCTGCCAGCATATACTCTTAGGAATGGCATTCCAATTCCGTTTTAGAATCGATTTTTTCCTAAGAGTTCCTGGAAAGAGACTATTCCAGACTGTAAGGAGCTGCCCAAGGGAATCAGGAGGCTTGAAATGGGCACAAACAGGATGCAAGATGGACCTCCATACTTGAAGGGAGACATTGCACTATAGAAAAAGATGGGGAGCAGTCTCCGAATCTGCATTGCATAGGGCACATCGAGAGGGGCCTTCTATTCCTCTTTTGCTTAGATTTTTTGCAGTGAGTAATTTGTTATGCATTAACAACCATATAAAACAATTGACTTTGGGTATACAATGCGGATTCCAAAACTTTTTCCAAAGATTTGCTGAAGCGATGACTGTATCAATTTACAGCAGCTTGTATCCTTCCTTGATAGTGTAATTTCCATTGCTGCCCCACCCAATGGAATCTCTGAAATTTTTGCTGATGGGAGCTATACCGTGGAGGAGCGGGAGTAGGAGATCAATAACGTGTTTTAGATTGTCAAGTGGATAGAGTATTCTCCACTCATTCCAATTTCCATTCTGGTCCCAAGTGGATAAATTGTAAAGGGTCGGCATGCCACTATCAATTGGCCATTTGGAGAGATCCTCCAAGGGGAAAACAGAAGATAAAGGGGGGTGCCCAAGAATTATGTCTCCCCAGACTTTGATCTTCTCACCGTTACTAGGAATCCAGTAGAAGTCAATTTGTATCAGCTTAAGAGAAGTTTTGCAAAGTTGCTAGATTGATGTGCCTTTCCCTTCCCAAAGATGATCAAGGATTGTGGAATGGGGCTTCCTTATGTATTTTTTCCTTATAACCTCTTTCCACCAATCCCTACTTCAAGTTGCCATTCTCCAAACCAATTTGACTCCTAAAGCTTTGTTCATCTCCTCTGGGTCTCTAATACCCAATCCCCCTCTTGGTTTAGGGGCCTTAACAGTATCCCATTTTACCAGATGAAATTTTTTATTCTGAACCTTACCTCCCTGCCAAAGGAACTTTCTTATTTCCATGCATATGCTGTTTGTGATCATCTTAGGGGCAAGGATCATCGAACTGGTGTAAATGGGATAAGAGGACAGGATTGACTGAATGAGAGTGATTTTCCCTGCAAGGTTGAGCCATTGGGGAAACCAAGAAGAGAATCTTGTTTTTGATTTTTTGAATTACAGGTCTCCACATTGCTGACGAGAAGGATTTTTTGGTAATGGGGATCCCCAGATAAGTGAAGTGTGTCCAATCATGATTGACTTTTATGTTTAGGATCTAAGAGGGTGTTGGCATTGCTGTGCCACCCATAGAGTTGGCATTTGTCCAAATTCCCCTTACTTCCCGAGGAATGAAGAAAGAGGTCAAAAGACAGGAGGAAGTGCCTGGCAATTTGTGGGTATGCACTCCCCAATAGGATGGAGTCATCAACGAAAAGAGCGTGGTTAATGGGTTGAACCCTTGCTTTAAAAGAGAGACATGGAATCTGTCCTTCCTTAAGAAGTATATTGAGTCTTCTGCTAAGACAATATGCCACCAGGATATAGAGGACTAAGAGGGTGTTGGCATTGCTGTGCCACCCATAGAGTTGGCATTTGTCCAAATTCCCCTTGCTTCCCGAGGAATGAAGAAAGAGGTCAAAAGACAGGAGGAAGTGCCTGGCAATTTGTGGGTATGCACTTCCCAATAGGATGGAGTCATCAACGAAAAGAGCGTGGTTAATGGGTTGAACCCTTGCTTTAAAAGAGAGACCTGGAATCTGTCCTTCCTTAAGAAGTATATTGAGTCTTCTGCTAAGACAATATGCCACCAGGATATAGAGGAAAGGTGATAAAGGGCAGCCCTGCCTGATCCCTCTTTTGGCTTTGAAGAAGTCAGAGGGCCTTCCATTGATTAAGGGGGCTATCAAAGGGGAACTTATTCAGGCTTGGATTTGCTTAACAAAGATAGGTGGGAATCCAAACTTATCCAAAATCAGAAAAATGTAATCATGTCTTAGTCGATCAAAGGCGTTGGCTAAATCAAGCTTGATAGCCATTCCATCCTATCGCTTTTTCACGCTGGAGTGTATTGCTTCTTGAACTAGGAGGATGTTATCACTTATATGACGACCTACTATGAAACCTCCCTGATTTGGAGAGATTAGGGAAGGAATGATGGTTTTTAGCCCAAAGGAGAGGACTTTGGAGAAGATCTTATAGGAGGCATTGCAGAGATAGTTTGGCCTGAATCGTTTTATGGAGGTGGGGTTGGGCTCTTTTGGAATTAGAGCAAGAAAGTTGGAGTTGGTTGCACCCCCCATCTTTCATTTGGACATCTAGGAAATGAGACACACCAGATCTTTTTTGATGAAATGCCAACACATCTTGTAGAAACGAATTGGAAAAACATATGGCCCAGGAGCTTTATTAGGATGTAGGGTCCATATGTCCTTTTTAATCTCCTCTTAAGAAATAGGGGCTTCTAAAGCTTTTGAGTCCTCAGGCCTAAGGAGAGGGGGAATGTATTTGGCCATATCATCCATGTCCTCTTGGGAGACTTCCTCTTCATTATTGTAAAGATTTAAAAAAAAATCTCCTTACCTCATTGATGATCTCAGCCTGGTCTGTGATAGTTGTTCCGTCATCATTTTTTAGCTCCCTTATCGTGTTCTTCTGCTGTCGTTCTTTGCACTGATTTTGGAAGAACTTGGTATTTTGATCGCCGCCAATTAACCAAAGATTCTTGGACTGCAACCTCCATCTTTCCTCCTCCTGCCTGAGAGTAGTTTGTAATTTTTTTTCAAGCTCTATTTCTTGAAACAAGAGTTCCTTGGTTATTTCTCTTTGCTCCATGCTTTCTTGTAAAGTTTCCATCTGTTTGACAAGTTCAAGCTTTCTTATCTTGTGCTCCTAATAATGCTTTGTGACCCATTGCTTGAGGGAAATCTTAACACGCTTCAAATTTTTCTCCCAAATATAAGCAGGGGATCTTGAGACAAAGTTGTTCCAGGTGTTGTGGATGATGTCCATGACTCCCTTCGACTCTAGCAAGAGGTGATTAAAACGAAAAGGAAGAGGTCCAAGTTTCCCAATTGAAGAGAGGAATTTTTTTTTTTTTTTTGTGATCTGAGACAACCAACTAGAGAAGCTTAGATTATGGTATGGACAAATTCTTTAGGAGATGGGTGTTGACCAACACTTTGTCCAGTCTTGCTGCAATGTGTCCTGGTCCTATCCTTCTGTTATTCCAAGTGAAGTTACCATTTTTATGCTTGATATCTGATAAGCCCCATACCGAGATCAGGTCCTCCGACCTCTCACCATAAGGATCCCTGATTTTGGAGCCTCCCCTATGTTCGTCAACTGATATGGTGACATTGAAATCACCTGCAATAGAGAATGTTTTTTCCCTGCACATTGATCTTCCATAGAATTCCAAAATGTTTCTTTCTGTGCCTGAGTGGTAGGACCATAGATGTTCCCAACCCAAAGGACTTCCTTATTTTCCTTGTCTTCAAGCTCCACAAAGAGCCAGTTCCTGTTTTTGATAGATGAGCGCATTGAAAATTTATCCTCATCCCACCAAGTGAGAAGACCTCCTGAAGCCCCAATCGCGTTGACTGCTTTCCCTTCACCTTTTGTCCAATTTTTTTTCATTGTTGAAAGACTTTCTTCAACAGTCTTTTTTGTCTCATGGATGAGGAGGATGGAGTTGGATTCCATTGATTTTAGTGTTTTGATAACTTCTATTTTCTGATTTCCTCCTAGTCCTCGATAATTCCAAGAGACAATCTTCATTGTTTTTTATGCAGGTGAAGTGCTCTCTCCTTTTCCTTTTTCTCTTATTCAGGGCTAAGAAGACATTTATTGGCCTGGGGGTTTCTTACTAAAAAGTATAGATTGGACTATTTTCTAGCTGCTCTATCCCTTGCTACTTCCTGTTTTTTAACTGTCTTATTGGATCTCCTTCCCCTTGTAGCTTGTGGCTCTTGTTCTTCATTGGAATTTTCGGAAATTTCCTCCGTAGTTGCTTTTTCCCTTGATTGGGTGAATGAACCTCCAATGTTTGCAGAGGATTCAGGTCTTGATTCTAGGTGGATTTGGACTGGTATGTCCTGTACCAATGGATCGCTTTGCCCAAGAGGAGGCGTTTCTTTTGGGGCATCCTCCTCTTGAGGGATGTTTGTTTCTTCTCCCTCAATGGGTTCCACAGCTTCACTTTTTTCATTTACTAGAACTTGGAACTTATTTTCGGCTGCATTCTTTGTCAAAGTGGTGTGTGGTTGCGTTGGGGCTGCTCTTGCCCCCTTTCTTCTGCTTGCTACATTCCAGCCTTCTTCAGGGCTCTCTTCAACGTTGGTTTTGTCTTGTTTTTTGGACAGAACTTGGAAAAATGCCCATATTCATGACAATACTTGCATTTAAATGGTATTTGCTCATAATCCATAGTCTGCAGATGATTCCATCCATCTATGGACAGATTTATGGCTTCAGGAATCCCTTTCTCCATATCGATTTCCACACATATCCTTGCGTAGGAGAACATGGGGGCTTTTGGCTGAGATTTATCTATGTATTTTCCTAGAGTATTTCTGATTGTGCGGAAATCGTCATCGTTCTAGCAGTGTAAGGTAAGACGGGGAAGATTTACCCAAACCGGGACTGCCTTAGGGATGTCTTTTTCAGGATCAAAGTAGAGATCCCATTTGTTAAGATACATACCTCTTGGCCCCATAAAATATGGTCCATTTTTGAAGATAAGATCTCGATCCTCTTTTTTGTCAAAGATGAAAACAAAGTACCCCTTGCCACAGAATATTTGTTGCACTTCCCTTTGAATGAGGGGTCTCCAGTTTTTACTGAGCCAAACTTCAACAGATCTATGAGAGGGCCAAAGTCCTGTGAACAAACCAATCAATCCTTTCTCTGACAAGGTGACTACTTTCCGTTTGGATGCATCAGAGGATAACTTGACATTCAAAACTTCAGAGTGCTTCACAAAACAAGAGGAAGAAGGAACACTGGTCGGGGGGGAGGGGTGGGGAGGCAACAGAAGCAACGATACAGTGAAAGCGATCTTCAATGCCACTAGGGTCAGGCTCCGAGGGATCCATGGCTGCCTATGGCCAGAGTTGAGCAAACCCTCGCTCATAATCAAGCAAACCCTGGCAGGTGCGATCGAGAGCGAAAAATATAGATGGTTGTTAAACAAATACTTCTTTATTCCTATCCTTTGATTATAAAAGATATACTTGCAGGGAATGGTTTACAACACATTAGCATATTGTTCGATAAGAGAGAGCACAGAGGCAAAGGATAAGATAGATCATCTGCAACAACTACAATGAACTTTCTAAGTGCCCAACACTTTAATAACAAGTCAAAACCTCAGCCATGCAATGTTTGCTTGACACTAGTGCACACATGCACTTAAATTTTGAATTTTCCTTCAAGGGTGCCAAGTCAGTTCATAGGATTCTTATCCATGCAAACACTAGCGCCCTGCCTGCACTAGTGCCAAGTCATTGTCCTTGGAATCTTCATTATGCGCAAGACATGTGCCAAACCTTTAGAGAATAACTTTAACTGAATGCTAATCGACTTTGAGCTGAACTAAACCTTCAACTGAATGCATGACCACAAATTTAGGAGACACTTTAATGCTTTACTCTTAGTGTCATCAATGCTTCACTCTTAGTACCATCAATGCTTCACTCTTAGTTTCATCCATGCAAATCACTTGATTTACTATTTTTTTATCTTTGCATGGATCATAGAGAGATTCCTTATTTAACTCATGCATCCTTTATTACAAATGAGGCTTTAAATAAAGTCTTATCAATTTGAGTTCACTGGAGGCATATATAGGCAATTCAATTGATCTCTCTCTCTCTCTCTCTCTCTATGCTTTTCTATTTATCATTTATCATTTACGGCATGGTCCACGTGCATTTATTATTTATCCTTCTGATCATATTCCACATGGTCCACTTGTGGATGGTCCACAAAGTCTTTCTTCATTTTTCTTTCTGGCATGGCACTCTCTTGCATAAAGGTCCTTCTTTTGACAATAATAGAACTGTCCCTTTGATTTGTCGAAATATTTCATGAACTCCTTTTTCTTCGAATGAAAGAACTTCTTTGGAGTGAATTTATTTTTCCCTTTCTTCATTCTTGCCATGAGGGCAAGATACTCCACTTTGGTGCATATTGTATTTACCCTGGATGTAGATTCCTCTACCACTATGGACATGAGACCATTTAGGTCATGCTCTTCAAGAATACTCTCGCCTTCCATGTGTTGAAGTTGGAAGTGCCTTAGAGTCAATCTTTCAGTCGAATGGAGATCAATGTTATGGCTCCAAGCTTTTGCTTAACTCCTCAAGATCACGTAGGCTTTAGTTTGATGCTAAAAACTAAGTTCTTTCACGCCTTATGCTATGATACCATGTCAATGTTTTGAGCAATAATTAAGATACTTGAAACTTGAAACTTTTATCAATCACCACTGCACATAGGAATCTCATAAACATATCATCCACATAATCTATTCAACCATATGAGACAGGATGGACCCTGGGAAAAACCTCCAAATACAAAGTATGAAAAACCCAACAATTATTTGAGTATAATAGATAGAGTTGCATAGAATGGTTTACAACACATTAATAAAATGCTCGATAAGAGAGAAAAAAAAGAAATAGAGAAGAGAGATCATCTACAACAACTGTAATGAACTTTCCAAGTGCTTGACACTTTAATAACAAGTCAAAACCTCAACCATGCAATGTTTTCCTGACACTAGTGCACACATGCAGTTCAATTTCGAATTTTCCTTCGGGTGCCAAGCCATTTCATAGGATTCTTCTCCATGCAAACATTAGCGCCCTAACTTTACTAGTGCCAAGTCATTTCCCTTGGAATATTCATCATGCATAATGCATGCGCCATACCTTCCAAGAATAACTTTTACTGAATGATTGTTGACTTTGAACTAAACTCAGTCTTCAACTGAATTCATGGCCACAAATTTAGGAGACTATCTGAGAGTCATAGTGCTTTACTTTAGTGCCATCTATGCTTCACTCTTAGTGTCATCCATGCAAATCACTTTATTTGTTATTTTTATCTTTGCATGGATCACATAGAGATTCCTTATTTAATTAATACATTATTTATTACAACTGAGGCTTTAACTGAAGCCCTATCAATTCGAGTTCACTAGAGAAATACATAGGAAATTCAAATACTCTCTCTCTCTCTCTCTATGCTTATCTCTTTATCATTTGTCATTTACTGCATGGTTCACATGTGCATTTATTATTTATACATTTGATCATATTATGCTCAAAAAAATCGTCACACATACTGATCATCATATCATATTACCTCAGATTAATGTAATTATGTTAACGTAATTCTTTTAGAATTATTGTGCCATTAGATATCAAATTCTTAATTATTAGCAGTGAAAATGAATGAATAATACACATTGAACAAAACAAATATCACAGGAAACAAACAAGAATTGTTTAGATAATTACAGTATAGACTTCATTACATCCCAACAGTATACAATGGTAATACATAAAGGAGAATTTGAATCATGAGAGATGAATTCAAATTTACCAACTCAATTTGACTGCATAGCTAACTAGAAGTGTCTAAATCACTATCGAGGTTCAACTGACTAACTCTAGATGTCTAATCTAGTTTCTCAATCAGTTATAACCTGTTAAACCAGTCTAACTGCACTGGTAGGTGAGAACTGGCACCTTCCCACATGCAACCATGCATAACTGGTGCTAACTGAACTGGAGGAGATCTATCTGAATGTAACTGAAGCATAACTAAGCTTAACTAGTTACCAACTGCCAACAACTGAAGGAGGTTGGTATCGACACTCCCAGTGGCTCCTAAATTGTAGGGATTAGTCTAGGAGGCACCTAAATTGTAGGGATTAGTCTAGGAGGCACCTAAATTGATGTATGCATTTGCAATCAGTTCCAGTTAGTCTCTATTGGTGTTCTCCACACTCTAGTGACTGATACATGTGGCCCCATTAGGACAAGTGGACCCAATAATAACTAAATGACTCCTAAGTTAGACAAATATAATCTAATAGATAGTTTGGTAAAGTGAGGATTATAAATCCTAACCCCCCCATGAATCCTAACTTGGACAACTGTGGGCCCTGGAAACAAGGCCAAAAGTCACCCATGTACAATCTAAAAGATAAAAATGCTGCTTAATAAACCGAGGAAATAGGGGAAAACCTCATGGGAAAAATCCCCCCTCAAAATAAGCAGGAACAAGAAAATACAAGCTATCTTTAGAAGAAAGAAGCTTCCTCCTTAGAAAAATAAATTGTCAAAACTCTGCTACAATTTGCAACACTATGCAACATTATGGTTCTTCTGTGTAGCAGCATCCTGAAGCTGTGCATGTGAACCTCTCAATGTCCTTCTGAACTGATGAATCCACGCGTTTTTTTTGTATGTAAGAGGTGGAGAATGATCAATTTTCTTCTTCTGTGGGCCAAGTGGTTGATCATTCACTATCATCATGTAGCACTTTCATGGAATTTTATTGCACCACTCTGTAGGGAGCGAATCTGTGAGGGAAAGAGAAACATGCTCATTCTGATACTGGGAGCTAGTTCTCCTTCTGTCTTCTAGATTCCCAGAACCATCCCTAGCTACATCAATGATATTTTGATCCCATCTAGGATTAGGCCTTTGGTTTAGAATGGATACTGGATATGGATCTAGAATCTCACGAGGTTCAACCTCAATAACATGATCATGCTTGTGTTGATCCTCTTCATTTGAATTTGAAACATGTAAAAAATCATCATCATCAAAAGGTAGAGGAAAAGTGGTTATACCTTCTTGTGCTTCGGATGGTGGTGCATCACACAATTGATCTTCTTCAAACTGAACACTCTGCTCAATGAAGCATTTCCTAGTTGCAAACTCCATCAATTTGTATGCTTTTGCATCTTCTGCATATCCCAGTAGAATGCATTCACTGCTTTGGGCTTGGAATGCTTTTCTCTTGTCAACGGGTATTCTGGCCCAAGCTTTGGAACCAAAAAATATCAAATGAGAGACATTGGGCTTATGCCCATGCAGTGCTTTGAATGGAGTGGCCCCAACCACTGATTTATGAGGCACTCTATTCTACAAATATGAAGCACAGTTTATAGCTTTTGCCCAAAGAGAAGGAGGAAGATTCTTGGCATGGAGAAGACATGTTGCCATCTCCTTCAGTGATATGTTCTTCCTCTCAGCCATACCATTCTGTTGTGGTGTGTATGGGATTGAGTGTTCCATTCGAAACCCTTATGTTTCACACTAATGCTGGAAATATCTTTTAATATACTCTCCTCCTTTATCATATATTATGGACTTAGATATTTTTAGTGAAACAATTCTCAATCATAGCTTTAAAAACTTTAAAATTTCAAAAACTTCTGACTTTTGTTTCATAAAGTAGATCTAGCAGTACCTAGAACAATCATCAATAAAAGTTAGGAAATACCTGCAACCATTGACGAATGTTGTGGGAATTGGTCCTGCCACATCACTATGTATCAAATCAAGTATAGAGGCAGCACTACGTGCCTTCCCAAATTCACACCTCCTCTGGATGCTTACCTACCAAGCATCTAGAACATACTCCATCGAAAGTTTGGATGAGAGGAAAACCTTCAACCATTTTATCATTGTGGAGTTGCTGGAGATATTTGAAATTGAGATTCCCAAATATCTCATGCCATATATTACTGGTGTTGTTAGCATGAGTCAATAAATTTGTAGGAGGTGAAACAAGAAAAAATATGAGAACTCATAAGCTTTAGTAGAATGATTTGCAATACCTTTCGCTATGATATTTCCAATAGTTTTTTCTATGATCTCAATTGAATCTGAGTTGAATGTAATTTGATAAATAGAGAACAAATTAGATGCAAGGGAGGGCACATAGAGAACATTTTTGAACTCACCATGCTGGATTTTAACTGAACCTCTTCCTGCTGCTGGAATTTGAGAATAATCTCCCATGTGAATATTAGGCCCTTTTGATAGTGTGAGGGTAGAGAAAGATTCTTTGGACACAACCATGTGATTGGTGCTCTAGAATCAATCAAATATGTTGTTGACTGAGTAAGGTTAGCTTTCAAGGAATGTGACCTTTCATCATATTCTGTATGTGGTCCATCATCAGACTTCTTTTCTCCTTGTGGAAGAGTAATGCTATTCTGCTTGAGGAGGGCAGTCAGTTGGTCGACTTGCTTCTTCATGCAAAAGTCTTTTGGATGAAAACCCCTCATACAATAGGGACATATCTTCTTTTCAAACTTTTTCTTCTTCTTGGAGCCCGAAGCTCCTTCGGAAGTCTTCTTAATTACTTTAGGCTTTGAATCAAATGTTTTAGGATTCTTCCCCTTAGGTCTCCCTTTATCTTGCTCTTTGGTAGAGTCTGTCACTAGGAGAGCTTGATCTTTGGAAGTCTGGATGAATCCCGTCTAGACCAACTTCTCTTGCTCCTGTATTAAGGATTCGACAAAGGAATAAAGTGAGGGAATCTTCCAATTGGGAATGGAATATTGAGACAAATATAAAATACTTAGTACCTAGTTTGCTAAGTATGGAGAGCACATGCTGCTCCTCCTTTATTTATATTCTGCATTGTCTACATTGAAGTACAAGAGACTTGAATTTGTAAATAATTGTTGTATGGTCTTGAAAATGCTGGGATGCAAGGCTATCAACACGTTTTCCAAAATATGTCCCCGAAGCTCATCTTGCTTGCCAAATAAGACTTCAAGCTTCTCCTAAGATTCTTTGGGAGTCCTCAAACCTTCAAGGTGAAAGAGGAGGTGTCTGGAAATATGAGTACATAGATAACCAAAAGCTTCATTTAAGTGGTTCATTTTTTTTCTCAGCTGGATGATGGGGCTCATCCTCCCTTCGGAGTATTATCCTGAACAAGCCCTTGTTACACAAGGAAACTTGCATATCTGCCCTCCAATCAACATAATTGAAGGGTGTTAGGATTTGAGGTGTGGAAGGTTGAGAATCCATAATTCTCCTGTTGATCAGACAATATATTCAATTCAAGCTACGTAGTACCTGTAGAAAATCATTGCAAAACCAAAATCATTCGAACTATGTTAGAATCAAGCCTTCCCTCTTGATATGTACACTTTCTTAGGGTTTGTCACGCCTGCACCAACACTCTGAATAAATTTAGAGGAAGAAAGGCACTCTTTGTAGGACTTCGATGGAAACCTAGCTGCTTCTGGTGTACACTGGAGAGTAGATAGACTTGAAGCTTGCCTGAGATGGTTGCGATACCATATTAGAAATATTGTGCCATTAGATCTTCAGGAAATGAGTACAATCAGATTCTTAATTATTAGCAGTGAAAATGAATAAATAATACACACCGAACAAAACAAATCTCACGGGAAACAAACAATATTTTCTTAGATAAAACCAATATAAACTTCATTACATCCCAGCAGTATACAATGGTAATACATAAAGGAGAATTCAAATCATGAGAGATGAATTCAAATCTACCAACTCAACATTAGAGGAAATTTGGGGTCTAAAATGGGCCTTATAAGAAAATGCGCTAACAATAAATTTTGTGAGTTGGAATTCAAGAACCAATAGAATTTCAATAAAATGAGTCAACCATAATGGTTGAATTGACATATTCGTCATAAAAAAAAACTACTTTTTTTGTTCATATTTTCGACATATCTCCTTGTGTTTTTAGTCAAATTTCAAGTGGGAGAGCTTGTTGGATGCAGAATTTAATTCCGCATCCAATGAGTACCCACATTTCATACTTTTGACGGACCCCGCTACCCCAAAAACAAGAAATGCCTAAAAAAATGTGATGATGATGTCATCATCACGTTTTTTAAGGCATTTCTTGTTTTTGGGGTAGAGGGGTCTGTCAAAAGTATGTAGTGTGGGTACTCATTGGATATGGAATTAAATTCCGCATCCAATGAGTTCTCCTGCTCAGAATTTGAGTAAAAACACAGGGAGATATGTCGAAAATCCGAAAAAAAAGAAGTTTTTTTCATTCTTCCTCCAAAATTAATAACTATTATTTTATTATTTTAGCTATTATTTTATCATTTTCCTTAGGAGGCCCATTTTAGACCTCAAATTTCCTCTAATGTCTGATTGCATGACTAACTAGAAGTGTCTAAATCACTATAGAAGCTCAATTGGCTAACTCCAGATGTCTAATCCAGTCTCTCAATAATTTATAATCAATTAAACTAGTCTAACTACAGTGGTAGGTGAGAAGTAGGTGAGAACTGACGCCTTCGCACATGCAGCCATGTATAACTAGCGCTAACTGAAGTGGAGGAGATCTAACTGAATGTAACTGAAGCACAACTAAGCTTAACTAGTTACCAACTTCCAACAACTAAAGGAGGTTGGTGCCGACAATCCAAGTGACTCCTAAATTGTAGGGATTGGTCTAGGACGTTCCTAAACTGATACATGCAAGTGCACTCAGTTCCAATTAGCCTCTATCGGTGTTCCCCAAACTCTAGTGACTGGTACATGTGGCCCCATTAGGCCAAGTGGACCCAACGGTACTAGTGGAACCAATAATAACTAAATGACTCATAAGTCAGGAAAATATAATCTAATAGACAATTTGGTCAAGGAAAGATTATAAATCCTAACAAATTCACTCTAGAGGTGATCAGTATCTAGATGAGACTTAGTAGCTTTATCCATCTCGAATTACCATGGTTAATAATAGATCACATAGTATCATTGCTTTAACAAGTAAAACATTCCACCTCAAATGGAGATCCACCTAAACGAGTATCCATTATATGGATGACTACATTAGGATCATAACTTGATATTACTCATAAGCCCATCTCCATAAGTGGAGATACATCTCATTGGGTACCATCTATGAGAACACTTGACTTGATATTAATCACAAGTCCGACTTGATATTACTCCCAAGTCTACAGTCTTGATATTACTCACAAGACTTTATAGTATAACACCACCACTTCAATCATATGAGGATAAAAATGTAGGACTTGATATGACTCACAAGTCATGACTTGATACAACACAAGTCCAAAGAATGACCTTTGTTGCTATACATTCAACACTCCCTCTCAGCGAGGGAGACATTCTCTGATTTACAAAGCTTTTTTTGCCATACCAAGCTTATCTCATATGTATCTAAACTTCGTCGTTGACAACGAATTTGTCCACATATTTGCAATTTGCTCATCAGTAGCATCAATAGATATGTACTGAAATTTCACTTTACATGACCATGACTTCAATGAAATGATACTTTATCTTAATGTGTTTCAACATAACATGAAACATCGACTTCTCAGAAAGCTTGATTTTAACACCTAATATATGTAGGCTCAAGTCTTTCACCCTAGTAGGTAGCATCAAAAGATACACTACTCCTCAGTGGGTAGTACTATGCACAAAACACAATTGCTTCTGTACCACTCTATGACATACATCTTGCTTATGTAGTACTGGTTGCAATACACTTAGATTTCGTAGTACTAGACACAATTTACATTGCTTATCTCAGGCTAAAACAATAGTTGGATATCACAATAGGTCTACCACGGATCAATTACAACAAAGAACCTATTCTAATGTACCACGAAGGTACTCAAACATATGCTTAGTAACAAGCATAAAATTCAACAGGTCTTCTAAGTACCTTGAGAGACCAACCAACTACTTATTCATGGTAGCACCATCCAGATCCGATCTACAATGTAGTTTCTCTAAACTAGAAACTATGGATTTCAAATCCATCATTTACAACAACACACATCAAATGTGTAATATCACGCTGAAATAAAGTCTCATCGTTTCTTCCAATCTTCAACTTTGTTGACTTCAAGAATCGTCTATTATCCGGAGAAGTTCTCTATGAGCTTGCCATTTTTTTGTGTGATGTTATTCAAGGCCTGATCACTGTCACAATGATTTCATATTTTTCTCTTTATACTGCATCAGTCCAACTACCTCTCCAAGAGGTTTAACCCTTCTTGGACAGTCCTGACTATAAATATTCTCAAGTATTGTATAGTCTCCGAGACTTTGACCATGTCTATACTCATGTGGATTCTCTTCGCAAGATATCATAGCTCCTGGATTCCTGAGTTAAATAACATGACTAATTGGTGGGGACTTTATCTGCTACTTCTTGTGAAGAAACATCAATACTCCCTCTTCAACTTAGAGGAGTCTTCTTTTACTATACCAACCTTGTCATGGGTAGAGGTTGGTAGGTAAGCTGGAAATGCTATTCATTTGTGGAAATGTATTGATCTCCATAAGAGATATAACTCATTCTTATCCACTCAAGAGATATGACTCACTCTATACATTCACAAGAGATATGACTAACTCTTGTCTAATGGAGATATGATTCAATCTTGACTTACAAAAGATATGACTCACTTATGTTACTCACAAGAGATATGCTCACTCTTGTATAATAAAGAGATACGACTCACTCTTGATGAATTTCTAAAAAAAATGTTCCTGGACCATTCAATACTATCCATATGACTTAGGATCCATGAGTGAATGTTTGCCCCATATTGATCAGGGGTTGCACTGCTCCTTCTTACACCATGTCTTAGATACACATGACAAGGAATCTCTTAAAGTTTTACTGCTTTACAAAATGCTCTATCTGGAGCAACATATCTGATATGATATTCCTCGATCACTATACTAGTAACAATCCTTGAATCTTTATTTTACTGTCCAAGACATATCTCAGATCACATTCACTTGTAACACCCCGGTTTTGACCTCGTTTGCATTAAAGGTACATGATGTATATATTGTAATTAATCGTGGTGAGGAGCTAAAGGCAAAAGCCCCACCATCAATTTGGTTGTGTTATGTTTCGGTGATTGGAATCGTTGTCGATGGTATATCGTGCTATCCGACAAGTTATAGTTTTGGCATCATGTAAATATGCACTTTAATTAAAATGAACTTGCAACCAGCTACGACGGTGCAACAATAATGAAAAGGGCATGATTTTCCTAAGGATAAGGGGGGGGGGGGGAGTTGTTAAACCTTGGGCCTATGGGGAAAAGCCATGTGTCAGCTATTGAACCCATTTGGTTGTCACCCACCCTTTTTGTCTTCTCACCTTTCCTTGTCTTATCATGCAACTACCACATTAAACCCCTGATGTTAGTTGGGGCAGTTATTGCTGGGTAGTGGTGGGTGTGGCAGGACTGTTAGTCCTTGCCCACACGCCCACTCCACCAGAAGACTCTCCATCCTCACATGGGTAGGGAAACCACTACGCCTTCTTCCATCATTTTCCATCCTCACAGAGGGGATTGTTCTATTTTTCCTCACGCACCAACTAGAGTTGTTTTCCTCACGCATAGGTTGAAGATTCTTCATTGTTTCCTCCCGCAGAGAGCTAGGGAAGCTGTTTACTGTCATCCATGAGTTTTCCTGTGTATGAACCATTTGGCATTCTGGATTGTGCGTTTGTATTTTTCATACCATTATCGTGAATCGAGGTGTATGTTCCCCTATCTAGGATGAATGTCGGATTTTCTTCTTCCATTTTCGGGCTGTGTAATTTTCCTGTTGTTTCATTGCTGAGACCAGGGCTGTTCTTTTCCCCATGTTGTTCGTTGCTGTGGGTTCATTACATTTTGGTTTGCTGTGTGGTTCATTCACATTGTGGTCACTGTTGGCTCATCCATGAATGTGGTTGATGTTGGTTTCATCCACGATTTGGTTGCCGTGGAATCAATTACGTTTTGGGTTGCTGCTGAGTTGTTTTGGCCACGCTAGGGCCAAGAGAAACTCTGAATTGCTTGTTTAGCCTGAGCTGCTTTCACCGTTTGGTTTCCATCCCATTTCCACAGAGCCGTGAACTATTTGGTTTTGCTGCTGCATGCAGTGGTTGGTCCTCGGATTGTGTTGGAATGGGAATGAAGGCTTGGGTTACTTGATAAATCTGGTGTGTTTGGGAACCACACAGATGAAGCTAGAGGGATTTCTCTCTTCTCCACAACCCCTGAATAGCACTGGAAGGGAGGTCAGGGCCTCAGGGACTGTGTAGCAGAGAAGGGACTGATTTCCAGGTGTTGGGTGTGTGTGGGTGTCCTAGAAGTCAGGCTAGTTCTGGTGTAGGAGTCCTTAGCTCTTCAATGAGCTCACCAGTTTAGCATTCAAATTTTCCTAGTTCCTTGATGGCCTGATAAACCCTACCATGTTGGCTTGGCTGATTTGTGTATCCTTGGCTATGTGTAAGCCTGCTTAGTCCCTTATTCCTTGGGGAATCATGCCCAGCTTGGGGGTGGCAGTGTTGCTGAGAGATTGATGAGCACACTTGCCTATGGTTGGGTGGAACGTTGCAGCGACGTAGCTGGTTGCGGGACGAGTTCTTGATAAGATAAGTATTCTTGACTACGTCGTTCCTACAATCATATTTGATGTTTAATGAATTATGGTGAACATGTTGAATGCTGGAATATATGACTTTGCTTCTGCTGTATGTTAAGCCATTATGCATCTCTGCATGTTTTTACTTGCA
Organism: Pseudotsuga menziesii; assembly: GCA_001517045.1. Classification (NCBI taxonomy): domain Eukaryota; kingdom Viridiplantae; phylum Streptophyta; class Pinopsida; order Pinales; family Pinaceae; genus Pseudotsuga; species Pseudotsuga menziesii. Next base: position 1,907,144 of record LPNX010446290.1, read on the forward strand.
AGCATTTTATTTCAGTTATATATATGTACACGTTCATGGGGATAGTTTCCCAGATGGTTACTGGCATTGTAGCGTCCTCTTCGTCGGTCGGAGGGTTGGGGATGTTACATTATGGTATCAGAGCTATCGTTGCAGCATGGTCTTGAATGGGCCATGAAGAATTAGCTAGCAGAGGAAGGTTGCCCTCTACCCAGTAGAAATCAGAGGAAATCTGTGCATGACAAGAGAATTTTGAAACATTCCTCTAAGTGTTGAGATCGTTGGATCGTCGAAGGAGTTAGTTTGAAGCCCCGCCGATGCATCGGATCACCTAAGAGGAAGGCCGCCCGTCAGGAACCATGGAATAAAAGTTTCAGAAATTTTTCTAAGTGTCCAGACTGTCGGCCCGTCTGAAGACTTAGTGGGAAGCTCCTCCGATGCAGTGGAAGTTGTAGTCAGAAGACCCTCCGACACAGACCATCAGCGAGCGATGAAGAATAGGGGAAGAAGGAGCTGCAGTGTCGGCTGTGTTGTTTGATGACGAGCCGCAACGATGGCAGAAGGAAGGGAAGGCTCGCTGGAAGGGTGCCGCAGTGGCGAAAATTAGAGGTGTTGAGAGCCGATACGTCGAGCGAGATAAGCCAACAAGGAGAATTTTTTTTGAAAATTGTATAAGTGCCGAAATCGTCGGAAGTCTTTAGCTGAAGACCGCTGAAACGTCAGTCCACTTAGATGGAAATACTTCCGATGCGACGAAAGGGAAGAATTTTCGAAAATTTCTCTAAGTGCCAAGATCGTCAGCTCTTCGGAAAACTTAGTCGGAAGATCATCCGACACAAACCCCGGCGGAGGCGAAAATTAGATGAAGTCTAAGCTGATACGTCGGCTCAGCTTAACTGAAGATTGCCGAAACGACGGAGAAAACTAGTGGATGCAATTGCCGAAACGTTGGCTTAGTTAGTTGAAATATCGTCTAATATAGATAATAAAGTCGCCGATACATCGACAGAAAATAGAAGAAGTTGGAGCCGACGGGGCGGTGGGAGGAAAAGCAAGTGAACGTAGGTGATGAAAGTGCCGATACGTCGGTGGAAGATAGATGATAAAGGCGCTAACACGGAGGAGAAAAGAGAATGAAAATTCTCTTAAGTGATGAAACCGTCGGAAGTTGATCAGTGATGTTGAGCTGCAGTGTCGGCTGGGATCTCCTGAAGGATGTCGAAACATCGTCGAGAGTCAGTGGATGGAGCAGTCGATGCGGTGGCAAGAAGAGGAAGACAAAAATAAAATTTTCTAAAATTTTTCCTAAGTACAGAAAACATTGAAAAAATTTAGTTGATGGAGTAGCCGCAATGGCGGCGGAAAATAGATGATGATGGAGCTGATGCGACGGTGGAAGATAAAAGGAAGTTTCACCGAAAATTATTTGAGTGTGGAAATCGTCGAAAAATTCTAGTTGATCAAGGAGCCGCAGTGTCGGTGGAGATCACTAGAAGACCGCCGAAATGTCGGCAAAATTTAGTTGATGGAATAGTCGATGCGGCGGCGGATGAAGGGAGAAGCTTTTCTGCAGGGCAGGAAACATCGAGGAAAATTAGTTGGTTGGTCCGTCGACATGTCAGAATAGTTTAGTTGTTTGGTCCGTCGATGCGTCGAAAAAGTTTAGTTGTTTGGTCCACCGACACGTAAGAGAGAATTAGTTGATGAGACCGCCGATGAGCGTCGGAAGAAAATTGTTGTTTGGGTCGCTGAAACATCGAAAGCTTAGTCAACTAAGGATCCGATATGTTGGAAAATTAGTTGGGAAGAGACCCGATTTGATGAAGGAAATTTTGGGTTTTGAAGTGGGATTTCTTAGCGAATTTCAGCAGTTTCCAGTGGATTTTCAGGGCTGAAAATGAAGAAAAATTCTAGGTGGCTGAAGTTGGCATTCCAGACCATGAAGTCGAACCAGCTGTTATGTGGAAGAGGAGTTCCATGCAAAGATGAGGGACTTGAAAAGGGAAATTTCCTTAACCCCTATCTTACTAATTATGTTATATTTTATAAGTTTTGTACATAAAATGTATGGGGATATGCCTTGCATGCATAGGATATTACATATTGGTAAGAGTAGTGGGAATTATACATTTACAATGAACCACTAATGGTAAATATTGTATTGATGTTGGTATTGGTAGAAAAACCAATGACAACATGAGCATGGTTGAATATGTTGCTGATGTTGATGAAGGTGACCAACAACCTTATGGAGAAAGGGACAAGGCAAAAAATACAGGATCAAAAGTTGGTGAGTGGATTCTGCAATCTCCTGCAAGGGACCAACTAAACTGGTAATGTCAAGGGTGTAAGTAGGATCCATGCAAGTAATGGTTTAATTATGACAATTGCATGGAGTGTTGAAGGCAAGAGGTCTCACACCCTGTGGCTGTTTAGAAGTTTACCCTACATGCATATAGAAACGTGTCATGCCTGTATATGTTGTTATGAGCTTAGTAACCCAAAGAAAGTGAGCATTGGTGGTCTTGATTATGGTAGGGAATCCTATATGAGGTAGTCACGATTAGGCCATAGTATGATTGAATGCATAGTATTCTTGAATACAAGGTAGCATTGAGTGGATATGCATTAAAAGATTTTATAAATCTTGTAGTTATGCATTGAATGGATGCATATGAAAATCCTGAGTAAATGTTGTAAATATGCATACATAAGTATGGGTGCAAATGTTGTGATGCATTGCATGAATGCATCGAGATAGTGCATATGTTATTATGACTAACCAATGGCTGAAATCATGAATTGATGATAATTCTAGAATCCTTTCAAGAGCTGTTATGAATACAGGATAGTAAGTGCATGAAGAGGGTAGTCATGATCGATTGGCTGCCAGAATGCTCCATGGAAGGGCAAAGTGGTATAAATGATACGCATGTGAAGTAAGGAGTATCTAAACATTTCATTTAATTTGCATAAATGATGTGACTATACCTTGCAATTTAAGTACGATAATGATTCACGTGAAGTAAATGAGTTTTGGTGACATTAAATATGCTAACAGTTGGAAGTATTTGAATTCTATAATTCTGAAAATGCTTCAGTGATTGTTGCAACAATGAAAAAGTTGTATGCATCAAGACTTACAAGTGTTTGGATGATTGAAGTTCAGATTTCAGGTAGATTTTCGGGGGCATGGAAATGTGGGTAAGACCATGACGAAGGCCAAAATCTACCATGTGAAAGAGCCAAACCTCATGAGAAGGGTCTCATGGTTGTGAAAATAGTTTGTATGCAAAATGGGTTGTCAATTTGAACTTGTCAATTTCAGATTTGAGAAATTGCTGACAACTACTAATCACTATTGGCTTGCATAGAATTGTGTTAGGAGGACATGTTGTAAGTGGATGAATGAGGATCACCTCATTGCTAAGAAAATCAATTTTTGTAGTAGACAGTTGCAAATTCATATTGAATTTAATTACTAATGCCATTGCTTGGTTATGGAACAATCAAAATTGGATTGTATTAGGAGATAATTACTGACTGTTTGGCTACTTGATAAATGTGCCATGGGTACACATTGCAGGAAGACCATGTGTGATGGCCTGCAGGAGCCAAACTTCATGGGGAGGTTTCCCCTATCTTGGAAATGGGTTTCGGGTGAAACTCCATTGGACATTTTGGAAATGTCCCATCTGCATTGCATGTTTGGTAAGCAACATGAGTGAGATGGTATAGATTATGTCAATAAGACATTTGTGGGATATGGAATGTAAAAGGAGTTGGGATGGAAAATCGAGGGACTGTTAATTCAAAGAAAGGAGCCCCAATTCATCCTTAACGAAGGAATACTGCATTATCAAATGGATAAGTGTTCTGTGACCCTAGCTAAGAATATGCATGTCAAATTGTTAAATTCAATATGCAGAGCATGTTTTGATTTTATTTCCACTATGACAGATTGCTTGAGTATGAATAGGGTCTACATGGCTCACATCGGAAAGGGGTGCACACTTTCCCGATGTCGAGTCATGAAAGGGTTTTCGATATTAACTACACCCTAGGGAGTGGATGCACTCCTGGTGTCTCAATACTTGATAGTGAATGATATGAAATATGATTACAGTTTTAGAGAAATAATGCTGATGAGTTTGCTTATATTGCTTGTGTTGATAGGCTAAACAAATGCAGTCTGGTTGTTGATATAAGTGCATTGTTGATATCAATGTATTGTTGATATAAGTGCATGGCCTGATAAACCCAACTGTGTTGGATTGGATGATTTGTTCCTTCCCAGTCAGTGCGAAGGTGTACTGGATGGACATTAATTATTTGATGTTGAGGAGCAGCCTATGTGCTGACATAACATCCAAGTCCATAGGCAATTCCAAGGCTTTCAAAGCAAAGCGGGACCCTGTGGACCAACTAGGAAACACACAATACAAATAAGTATTGGATTACCTTGCAACTTCTTGCTTATGAATATACTTGTGTGTATGGTTTGGTTATAATATTCTAACTCTTGTTTAGAGACAAACCGATGAGAATAAACTAAACATGTGAATCTATTCAATGTTTGAATATAGGTGTCGCTGGGAGCGAGGAATATGAGGGCATCCTAGGGGTGAATGTGGACATGTGACTATCCTGAAGAGCTCAAAATGACCAATAATGAAAAAGGTGCTAGTGAGACTGTGAAGGTCCTAGCAGCCAAGAGTTGTAGAAAAACCATGTGGAGAGACTCCATGGTTGAGAGGTTTGGAATAGACCAGAGACACTAAGTGTCATGGCCAATAAGGGTTGGTCCAGCATTCACGGTGAAGTGAAAGAGGCTAAGAGCATGAAAGCCACAGTGGTGGTGTGAGTTCCAGAATGGAACAAGACAAAGAGGGGAAAAAATCTTGCTTCTCTCTCTTTCCTTTTCTGATTATATATATACATATATATACATATATATACATATACATATATATACTTATGCATTATGAAAACAGAAGATTGTTGAATGCATGTATGGCTGAAAATAGAATATGTTTATTTGCTTAAAATAAATTGTGAATGCTGGAATAGTTAATTCCCTGCCCAGGAATGGACATGAATGAGCTCATGTGCCTGTTGGGAAGGCATGAAAAGTATGAAAGTCTCCTTGATAAGACTTGGACTGCCATGTCAATTGGGCGATTAAATTGACTGGTTTTAATGCTTATATTATGCTTGGCCTAACAGAATTACAATGATGCATTTCACAGGTGAGAAAAGTAAAATCCAGTCGTGCACATTGATCATGGCAGCAAACCAAAAGCTGTTGGACTTGGCTAGAAGTTTCCTTCAAACAATTTCCAAGACCTAAGAAAATCTTGGAGAGATGCTCAAGATACAGAAAAGGTAGAATGAGATCAACCACCATATTTTGCAAGACTCTATTTGTTTGCAAAAGGAGGTAATGGGAGCAATCCGTAAAGGAAAGGAAAGTGGATCAATGATGAGGCATTCGTCCAATTGGTCCATGAAGAAATGTTCCAGGCATGAAGACTCAAAGGAAATTGAGCAGGTAAAGATGAAGCAGCCAGCGAAATGCTAGAAATGCGGAGGACATCATTACCGTCGGGACTGCCCAACAAGGGAACATCAGGAGGTTAGCAGCCACAAAGTTCCTAGAATTGGGGGTGAGCTGAAAGATGAGAACCAGTAGGAGAAGCTCGTGGAAGCCAAAGGGCTTGGTCCTGAAAGTTCAAAGTAAATAATTGAACGAAGGACAAATCTTTAAAATTTTGAAATTTTGGATGTGTTAATTGTATATGTATTCCTAAGTATTGGAACACCGAGGACGGTGTTATTCCAAGGGGGATGGGAATGTAACACCCCGGTTTTGACCCCGTTTGCATTAAAGGTACATGATGTATATATTGTAATTAATCGTGGTGAGGAGCTAAAGGCAAAATCCCCGCCATCGATTTGGTTGTGTTATGTTTCGGCGATTGGAATCGTTGCCGATGGTATATCGTGCTATCCGACACGTTATAGTTTTGGCATCATGTAAATATGCACTTTAATTAAAATGAACCTACAACCAGCTACGATGGTGCAACGATAATGAAAAGGGCATGATTTTCATAAGGATAAGGGGGGGGGGAATTGTTAAACCTTGGGACTATGGGGAAAAGCCATGTGTCAGCTGTTGAACCCATTTGGTTGTCACCCACCCTTTTTTCCTTACTCACCTTTCCTTGTCTTATCATCCAACGACCACATTAAACCCCTGATGTTAGTTGGGGCAGTTATTGCTAGGTAGTGGTGGGTGTGGCAGGACTGTTAGTCCTTTCCCACATGCCCACTCCACCAGTAGACTATCCATCTTCACGTGGGTAGGCAAACCACTATGCCTTCTTCCATCCTTGTCCATCTTCATGGAGAAGATTGTTCTATTTTTCCTCATGCACCGACTGGAGTTGTTTTCCTCATGCATAGGTTGGGGATTCTTCATCGTTTCCTCCCGCAGAGAGCTGGGGAAGCTGTTTACTGTCATCCGAGTTTTCCTGTGTATGAACCATTCGACATTCTGTACTGTGCGTATGTATTTTTCCTACCATTATCGTGGCTTGGGGTGTATGTTCCCCTATCCAGGCTAAACGTTGGATTTTCTTCTTCCATTTCTGGGCTGTGTAATTTTCTCGATGTTTCATTGCTTAGACCAGGGATTTTTTTTTCCCCACATTGTTAGTTGCTGTGGGTTCATTACATTTTGGTTTGCTGTGTGGTTCATTCACGTTGTGGTCACTGTTGGCTCATCCACGAATGTGGTTGATGTTGGTTTCATCCACAATTTGGTTGCTGTGGAATCCATTACATTTTGGGTTGCTGCTGAGTTGTTTTGGCCATGCTAGGGACAAGAACAACTCTAAACCACTTGTTTAGCCTGAGCTACTTTCACCATTTGGTTGCCATCCCATTTACACAGAGCCGTGAATTGTTTGGTTTTGCTGCATGCATGCATTGGTTGGTCCTCGGACTGTGTTGGAATGGGAATGAAGGCTTGGGTTGCTTGATAAACCTAGTGTGTTTGGGAACCACATAGACAGAGCTAGAGGGTTGGATTTCTTCTCCACAACCCTTGAATAGCACTGGAAGGGAGGTTAGGGCCTAAGGGATTGTGTAGCAGAGAAGGGACTGATTTCCTGGTGTTGGGTGTGTCTGGGTGTCCTAGAAGTCAGGCTAGTTCTGGTGTAGGAGTCCTTATCTCTTCAATGAGCTCACCAGTTTAGCATTAAGATTTTCCCATTTCCTTGATGGCTTGATAAACCCTACTGTGTTGGCTTGGCTGATTTGTGTATCCTTGGCTATGTGTAAGCCTGCTTAGTCCCTTATTCCTTGGGGAATCATGCCTAGCTCGGGGGTGGCAATGTTGCTGAGATATTGATGAGCACACTAGCCTATGGTTGGGTGGAACATTGCAGCGTCGTAGCTGGTTGTGGAACAAGTTCTTGATAAGATAAGTATTCTTGACTACCTCATTTCTGCAATCATATTTGATGTTTAATGAATTATGGTGAACATGTTGAATGCTGGAATGTATGATTTTTCTTCTGCTGTATGTTAATCCATTATGCATCTCTGCATGTTTTTACTTCCAAGCATTTTATTTCAGTTATATATATGTACATGTTCATGGGGCTAGTTTACCAGATGGTTACTGGCATGGTAGCTTCCTCTTCATCGGTCAAAGGATTGGGGACATTACATCACTCATACCAAGTAGGTACCTCAACTCTTTCTTTATTGTACATATATATGTACTGACAACAAAGAATATATTCAATCTTGTTGCAATCAGGTACATATCAACTGGAAACCGAGATCCTCCAAATATGAATCAATTTCATATATATCTTCATATATGTGGGCATGGACTTAGAGTTTGTCATCCTGAAACTCTTTAGGATATTCTATTGTATATTTTCCTTAAATGAGGAAAATATTTATTTGATTAATTCCACATCTCTAATCTCAAAAATCATAACAATATTCTTGAATACTTGTTCTCATCTTCCTTCTGAATGTGAGCATCATTCAGGTCTCCTCTTTAACATGAGGTACATCAACCAATTTTACTAGTTCTTTAGGAGCTAGCGAATCTAGCTTCTCCCTCTCACCAGCAGGATGTGAGAATCATAATTTGTGCCTGTCACGACAGAGACTCATGATCATTTGTGTCTAAATATTTTCTTGACACATGAATGTAAATAAGATAATTTTTTAATATTTTCAAGATTCTTCACATCTTTCAGAATAATATTATAGCTTCTATTCTGACTTCTTCCCTTAGAACACAAGGACCTCCCAATATGATCCCATAAGATTCCCATTTTATGACATCTCGCTCTCTTTCAGGATCAACCATTGGAATGACTCCACATTCATGTCATTCTTTATTTGTAGGTTAAGGCATATGGATTTTCCTAAAATATAAATTATTCTAATGGTTAGAACCATTTCATACTCATGAATTTTTATCACATGAATACTTTCAATATACTGATAATGATTTACACAATTATGTGCAGATATTAACCAACTGTTTTAACATAACCCATTATACTCTCATGTATTGATTTGTAGCTTTATATTAGACTTATATAAGACCCATATTTTTTTTTATTTTACTAAAACGGTTATAGGCCTTTTATATTGATCTCCTGGCTAAACAGCTGCCAGTAGCATTACAAGCAGAGCTTCTGAATCAAAATGTACATAGAGTCCAGAGTTATAGGCAAAGATAACTTAACTGCTCCCTTTACAAATGATCTGGAAATTGCTAAGAATGCCTCGGAAATCAAAAGAGCATAGACATAGAGAGGGAAACTAGAGTTGCTGATAAAAACCAAACAGAGAGGAGGAATTCAGAGATTTGAATTTGGATTCTTTCCTTTAAGTTGAAAGAGGCATGCACTAAGCTAGAGGAAGAGCTTGCTGTCCATCCTAGACGGGATCTGCACCTTCCAGCTCCACTACGCGAGTACTAAAGACTACCCATCGATTCCTTCTGCGTTAGACATGCCAAATGCATTTTACAATGAGAGAACACTTCCTGTAGCAGGCTCAAACCATAATTTGCTTCAGTTTCTTGGTCTGGAGCTATCGATTGCCTCAAAACTTCCTTGCTGGGCACTATTATCTCTGTAGGATATCGATTGGAGACATATATCTCCATGCATAAGCATAATATTACCCAAAAAAGATAATTCTATGGTAGATAAAATTTCCCATAATTGACCAGAATGAAAATGAAGTTAGAATAACACTGTAAAGTCGACCAATTAAAAACACATGATGCAACATTTTTGCCATGCTCTGTTCAAGTTTTGACTTGCTCATGGGCTTACTACTCCTCGACTTCCTCAGTCTGCAGGCCATGACTAAGTTTTAAAAGTAGTTCTTCTTGTCCTGGGTGGATCTAAGAGACATCTCTCCACTGTCTCTAGGGAATAGGCACGTATTTTTCAATTCCATTTACCAGCAGTACTCCCTTACTTAAGGAGGCTCCAATGTTAGCTTCATGATCTGTGTTTTGATTGAAATTCCGAAGAACATGATAGAACTGTACATCTTCGAAGTCTTTCAGCTGAGTTATGACTTTCCGGTGGTAGTGGGCCAAGTCCATACTATTAGGGACCTTCTTTAGCTTAAGAGCTTGAATGATGATACGGGAATCACCAATGATGACCAGCTTATTAATGGATAAAATTCTGGCTTTCTTCAGACCTTGCCAAATGGCAAGAATTTCAGCGATATTGTTTGTTTTTTGACCCAACCCCCAAGAGAAATTTAAAACAATTTTCCCAGAATAATCTAGCAGGACTCCTCCACTACCCGCAGGTACAGGATTCCCTTTCGAGGCCCCGTCCACGTGAAAAATATGCTCATTTAAAGATGCTCTCCATTTAATAAATTCATGCTCCTCTAACCTGATTTCCCAGGGAGAATAGTGCTTGGTAATGATCTTGGTTCTGGTGAGAAGGGAAGGGTCTAGCCCTTGGAACCAGCTGTACTCGTCTCTATCAGGAGTAGCTTCGTTGGTGAGATTTTCATTTGAGGCTACCAGCTCTCCTAGCAGCACCTTGACTTTGCTTGCCACTTGGGCCGGCGTTCCTGCCATGTCCCTGAAAATTCTATTGTTACACTCCAGCCAGACCTTCCAACAGATGATTTTAGGAACCCACATCCAACAATGCTTTAACAACTTCATCCTGGAGAAGGAAAAGGGAGCATAGTCAGACCAGGAGGACAACAAGAGGGAGATGGAGGGAGGGAGATCAAGATTTAGCTGTGCAAAGAGGATATTCCAAAGGTCTGAAGCAAAAGAACACTGAAGGAAGAGGTGGGTCAAGTTTTCTTCATGGCAGGCACAAAGAGGGCATCTTGAGGGCCCTTCCCATCCTCTTTTTAGAAGGATATCCCAGGTTAGAATGCTGTTATGCAGGAGGGACCAGCAAAATATATCTATTTTGGGGAGGGAGGGGTGGAGCCAGAGGGTTTTCCTAACTGAGGGATCCAGGGCAGCCCACAGGATAGCTTTTAGGGCTGCGTACCCAGCAGCAGCAGAGTAAAGGCCTGAGGAGGAGCCCCAACCTCTTTTGTCCTTCAGCTTGGACGAAGTGGGGGAGAGGCCTTGAAGAGAATTTAAGAGGTTACGAGCTTCTAATTCAAGATGTTGCGGGACAACCCCCAAGTCCCACTTGATCCAAGAATCAGCTGGGTCCCAACGAGATAAGTCCCAAAGGGTGAACTTGCTATTCGAGTGGAGCCAGTCGATGATGTTCTCCATACCCTCCGAGAAGCTTAGAGGGGTCTGCCCTAGAATGGAGTCCTCCCAGAACTTGATTTTGGAGCCATTTCCCGGGATCCAAGTGAGCTTGGAGGTGAACATATCCAAAGAATTCAGGTAGAGGGAGAGAGTAGGAGAACCTTTCCTGGTCCTTGGGGGGTGATCTAAACACCACTCTTTGTGACCTCTGAACTATTTTGTTCTAATGGCTTTGGAGCTCCATGTTGTTTTACCCCTTATCATTTTCCAAAGAATCTTACCACCCATTGCCAGATTCTGAGTAGCCACATCTCTGATTTGCAGCCCTCCTTCCCATTTAGGGGCTTTGACCTTATCCCAACTGACAAGATGAATTTTCCTTCCATTATTCCTACCCCCTTCCCAAAGGAATTTCCTCAGAAGATTGTCAATTTGTTTCACTATTCCTTTCGGGGCTAAGAGGATTGAGGCCTGGTATACAGGAAGGGAGGTAAGCACTGAGTTTATAAGGATTATTTTACCTGCTTTGTTTAACCAGGAGACCCCCCAAGCCATTAATTTGGTTTTGATTTTGTCCATCAGAGGCATCCAAAGGCTCCTTCTGGAAGCTGCTTTCACAAGCAGAATTCCCAGATATTTAATGGATTCCCACTTGGAAGTTCCTTCCATTTCCAACTTCCTGGATATTTCAGTCATTTCAATGGGAGGGCAATTCCAGCCATAAATTTTTCTTTTTCTCAAGCTGATTTCACTGCCTGAGACTTCTGTGTAAGCATCTAGCTCTTTCTTGAAGGCTCTTGTCGTGGTGAGATTAGCCTGACCCAAGAGAAGGGTGTCGTCGGCAAACTGGGCGTGGTTAATTCTCTTCACTCTGGGGGTTATTGCAAGCCCCATTAGAGAGCGTTGCTGAAGGCTCTTGTCCAGCTGAAAGCTAAGAGCCGACGCTTGAATGACGTAGAGAAAAGGGGACAGAGGACAGCCCTGCCTAAGTCCCCTAGAGGCTAGGAAAAAATTTGCCAGTATCCCATTTATCAAAGGGGAAATCCAGGGCCCCAAGATACAAGCTCTAATCCAACTAATTAGCTGGGAATGAAAGCCCAGATTAATCATGATAGCAAAGAGAAAATTCAACCGGACTTTATCAAAGGCATTGGAAAGGTCCAGTTTGACTATCATACCTTTTTCTTTCCTTTGGCAACTTGAGTGAATTGCCTCTTGGACCAGGATGATGTTGTCCTGAATTTGTCTGTCCTGGATGAAGCCCCCCTGGTTCTCCAGAATGATCCTGGGAAGGAATTTTTTAAGTCTGTTTGCAATAACTTTTGTGATTATTTTGTACCCCGTGTTGTAGAGCAAGATAGGGCAGAATCTGGAGAAGCTTTGGGCGCCTTTCTCTTTGGGAATTAACGCAAGAAAGGAGGAGTTAGTGCTACATCCTATTTTGCTGCATCTCTGATATTTCTTCACCATTTTTATCATATCCTTCTGAATAATATCCCAGCAGGTTGTGTAAAATCCGGCCGAGAAACCGTCGGGCCCTGGAGCTTTGTTTGGGTTCATTCCATGAAGAGCATTGAGTATCTCCTGAGTCATTATAGGGGCGATCATGTTTATATTCTCCTCCTCAGTGATTAGCATGGGGATCACATTAAGAGGGTAGCGATCTAGACGAGGGGGATATTCCAACGCTTCTGTGAAAAGATCTTTGAAGAAAGAATGGGCTGCGTTCTTAATTTCTGCAATTTTATTGAAAGAATGGTCCCGGAAATGAATTTCTTGAATGGTATTATAATTATTTCGAGCTTCTGCATGCTTGTGGAAGTACGAGGTATTTTTATCACCTTCTTTGAGCCAGAGGTAGCGCGCCTTTATTCTCCAAAATTGCTCTTCTCTTCTCAGCGCTGTATAGAGGGCCTTTTGCAGATTGGTCTTAGCAAGGATCAGCTCCGGAGTGATCGTGACATCCTCCATCTTCAGCTGGTGATTCCATAAGTCACGTTGGGATTTTTTCCTTTCTAGGATAGGGGACGGCTGGAGTTTAGCCCAGGTTTTAAGAGCTGCTTTAAGCCTTCTCAGCTTTTCTTCCTAGATGAAGAAAGGCGACCCAGTGACTGATTTTTGCCAAATTTTCGAGACCAGATCATAGAAGCCATCCATGGTAACCCAAAGGGGGCTAAAGCGGAAGGGGATTGGGCCCAGATTTTCTCTAGAGGTCAAGGAAAAGGAAATTGGCATGTGGTCTGAGGTACATGCCTGGAGAATTTCAGAAGTTGTGAAAAGACCAAGAGTCAGGAAGGACGAGTGGACTAGGAAGCGATCCAGGTGTGCAGCAATGTGCCCTGGACCCACTCTTTTATTAGTCCAGGTGAACTTACCTTTGCTGGGATTAATATCCTCCAGATCCCAGTCCATTATGATGTCTTCAACCCACTCCCGATCCGGGTCTCTAACCGGGGAGCCTCCTTTTTTTTCCGAGAGGGCAAGAGTTACGTTCATATCTCCAGCAAGAACAAGATTGTCATGTAGGTTGGTGGACAAAAAGGAATTCAGCGATTCCCAATACTCTCTTTTTTCCAAAAGAAGGACCGGGGCATACATGTTGAAGAGGCTAATCTGATACCCCGAGTCTCTATGCTGAAATTTCGTGAAGAGCCAATGGATGGTACTAAATTCCTCTAGCAGGTCAAGCGTGGTGGAGTTCCAGAAGGTGGCTAGACCTCCTGAGGCTCCTCTAGCACTGATTGCTCTACCTTCTCCTTTTTTCCAAAACTTTTTGCTGGCCTAAATGGTTTCAGGCGCCTCCATATTCGTCTCCTGGATCAGAAGTATCTCCGGGAAGTTCATTCTAACGAGATCTTTGATTGCTTCTTCCTTAGCCTTGCTTCCTAGCCCTCTGCAATTCCAAGAGACAAATTGCATTAGGATCCGGAGGGGGGGGAGGTGGCTCCTTTCGAAGCCTTTCCTTTCTTTGAAGATCTAGTTTCCATCATGTCTGGGATGGTTTGCTGGACTCCTGCTGTGACATCCCTGTACGATTTCTCCTCCCTTTTTTTCCGTTATGGTTTCCTTCCTCTTGGAGCCTTTTCCGGGGTACCAACCGAGCTGCTGGTCTCTGTGGCCCCCTCATTTGAATCAGCTCCAGGGTCAGAGCCTATGTTGGTGTGCTCCTCATCCGATCTCAAAGATTCTTTTGCTGAGGGGACGCTCTTGTCCCTAGCCGGATTTTCCGCAGGAGGCGTGGATTGTGAAGGCATTTCTATGGTTTCTGTCACCGGTTCCTTTGATGTAGCTGCTACTTCTTTAAAGGACTCCTTCAACGGTTTTGAGTTTTCCTGTGACTGTTCTTTCACCTGACTAGCTCTAGGATCCTTAGTTTTTGGGACTGCTTTGCTTTTCTTTACCTTTTTCCATCCTTCAGCTTCTTCCTTCTCAGGGGTTTGGTTCTTTGGGCAGTTCCTCTGAAAGTGCCCGTGTTCTTGGCAGGATCTGCACTTAAATGGGAGGTGTTCGTACTCCACTTTCTGATAGTGCATCTAGGTGCCTACCGTTAGCTTCACTGCCTCCGGGAGCCTTGCCTCAAGGTCCACTTCAACACATATCCTGGCACAATTGTAGATGGACTTGTTGTCTGCCTTATCCACGAACTTCCCTATTCCATTTCCTATCATTTGCAGCGCTTCATAGTTCCAGTAGTGGACCGGCAGATTGGGGAGCCTGACCCAAACCGGTACCTCCTTGGGCAGATCCACTATGGGATCAAAATCCGGAGTCCACCGGTTTAGATACAACCCGTGGGTGCCCATAAAATATGGGCCATTTCTGAAAATGAGATCCTTATCCTCCTTATTTATAAATTCAAAGAGAAAGTAGCCGCTACTCAGTGGGTAGTAGGTGACTCCTTGCTTGAGATGTGGCTTCCAGTTTCTTTGAATCCAATCGTCGATGGTTTTTACCGAGGGCCAGAGCCCCATGAATTGGCTGACTAGACCTCTCTCTAACAGAGCAAGGGAAATTTTCACCGAGGTCGTCTCTGGCAAAGCGATTTCAGGGATTTCTTCAAGCTTTTTGATGAATTTCGGGACCGAAAATGGGGCTTTCCGCTTTTCACCACCGAAAACCAGCCTCCTGAAAGCATCCATCTCAGCTGGCGGGGGGGGGAGGGGGATCCCCATCCCCTGGGGCGGCCATAGCTGCAGCCTAACCCTAGCACTCCTAGCTCGCACGCGCCCAGGTAGGCGAACAACTCACGCAGAGGGAAAAAAATAAGTTTAAAATTGAAGCTCATATATAAGACCCATATTAGTCCTATATTAGTACCATATTTATATATTATGAAAGAAATATGTATCCCAATATTCATGTTTCATGAAACAATCATGCATCCCTATGTTCATACCTCATGAACAATCATGTAACCCTAACTTCATATGAAAATTTTAGTGTTATATTAGTTCTATATAAGTCTATATCAATATGATATCAGTCATATATCATATCTCATAATATGGACTTGAGATCTATTACATTCCAATAAAAGACAGACAACAATGTATATGCTCATCATGTTTTAACACAATTTTAAATCTTACGAATTCAAGTTTCTATATGACTGTAATGCAACACATTTCTAAACTTTTTAAATCTGATTTTTATAACAAGATATGACAAAAAATACAAGTACTTATCTTTTATTGATTTCTACTTCCTTGTGGAGATTCCCAAAGTGTCTCGGACTTAATCTACTTGCAAATTTGAGTGGATGTAGGAGGTAGCGAGTCTTTGCATGCAGAATAAGGATCCCATGCACACAAGAGTAAATGATATGCCTCTTTAAAGGAAATACTCATTTTGATCATCATTTTCCTCGGATGATTTTTTTTAGAAGGTCCATATTCTTCTACAATGGTGGATGCATGAAGTATTTTTTCATTCTTCTTTACTGCATGGCACTCTCTTTCATAATGGCCATTCTTTTGACAGTAGTAGCATTATTTCTTTGATATGTAGAAATATTTCTTGAACTCCTTCTTTGAATAAAATAACTTCCTTGGAGTGAATGGATTTTTCCCTTTCTTCATTGTTTCCATGAGGGCAAGATTTTCCTCTTTGGTGCATACTGTCTTAGCTTTGGATGTAGATTCTTCCACCACCGTTGACATGAGAGAATTTAGGTCATGCTCTTCAAGAATAATCTATCATTCCATGTGTTGAAATTGGAAGTGACTTCGAGTAGATATTCTGGTCGGACGAAGATCGATGTCATGCTTCCAAGATTCTAGTCAACTCCTCAAGATCATGTAGGATTTAGTTTGCTGCACAAGACTAATCTCCTTCACACCCTATGCTCCGATACAATGTCAATGTTTTGAGAAATAATGAATATACTTGAAACTTAAAATTTTTATCAATCAATCGCTTCACATATGAATCTCATAAACAAATCATCCACATAAATCAGTCAACCATATGAGAGAAGATGTACCCTAGAAAAACCCTTCAAAAAATAGAGGATGAAAAACCCAACAATTCTTTGAGTGTAATAGATAGAATTTGAGAGAATGGTTTACAACACATTAGAATATTTCCCGATAAGAGAGAATAGAGAGAAATAAAGAAGAGAGATCATCTACAACAATTGTAATGAACTTGCTAAGTTCCCAGCACTTAAATAAAAAGTCAAAACCTCAGCCATGCAAATCTTGCTTGACACTAGTGCACACATGCACTTCAATTTCGAATTTCCATTCAAGGGTGCGAAGTAATTTGATAGGATTCTTCTCCATGCAAGCATTAGAACCCTAACCGTACTAGTGCCAAGTCTTTGTCCTTGGAATCTTCATCATGCACAATACATGCACCATACCTTCCAAGAATAACTTTAACTGAATGCTAAATGAATTTGAACTGAACATAGTCTTCAACTGAATGCATGACAACAAATTTAGGAGACTAAATAAGAGTCATATTGCTTTACTCTTAGTGTCATCAATCCTTAACTCTTAGCCATTAGTTCTTCACTCTTAGTGTTATCTATGCAAATTACTTTATTTACTATTTTTATCTTTGCATGGATCACAGAGAGATTCCTTATTTAACTGATGTATTCTTTATTACAATTAAGGCTTTAACTAAAGCTTTATCAATTCGATTTCACTAGAGGCATACATAGGCAATTCAATCTCTCTCTCTCTCTCTCTCTCTCTATGCTTCTCTTTATCATTCATCATTTACTACATGCTCCACATGTGCATTTATTATTTATCCATCTTATCGTATTATACTTAGAAGAATTGTCACACATACTGATGATCATATCATATTACCTCGGACCATATAGTCATATGCTAAAGTAATTAACTCTAGAGTTTATAAGTCTCTAGAGTAGACTTAATATCTTTATCCATATCAAATGGCCATTGTTAGTAATATATCACCTAGTATCACCACTTTAACAAGTAAAGCATTCCACCTTAAATGGAGTCCACCTAAATGAGTATCCATTCTATGGATGACTACATTAGGATCACAACTTGATATTACCTTCAAGTTCAACTTTATATTACTCACAATCCCATCTCCATAACTGGAGGTCCATCTCATAGGGTACCATCTATGAGAACACTTGACTTGATATTCCTCACAAGTCTATAGTATTGATATTACTCACAAGACTTTATAGTACAACACCACCACCTCAATCATATGAGGATATATATGTAGGACTTGATATGACTCATAAGCCCCGAATTGATACAACACAAGTCTGGAGAATGACTCATGATGCCAAACATTCAACACTCCTTCTTGGCGAGGGAGACATTCTTTGCTTTACCATACATTTTATTCCATACCAAGCTTATCTCGAAAGTATATGAACTTCATCACTGACAACGACTTTGTCCACACAATTGCAATATTCTCATCTTAGCTATGTACTAATATTTCACTTTACATGACGATGAATATGTTGAAGTGATACTTCATCTTAATGTATTTAAACTAAACATGAAACATCGGGTTCCTTGAAATATTGATTATAACACGTAATATCTATAGGCTCAAATCTTTCATCCCAGTAGGTAGCATCACAAGCTACACTACTCCTTATAAGGTAGTACTATCTGCTAAACACATTTGCTTCTATAGTACTCTATGACATACATCTTTCTTCTGTAGTACTAGCCGCAATACACTTAGCTTTTGTAGTACTAGCCACAATTGGCGTCACTTATCTTAGGCTAAAACAATAGCTAGATATCACAATAAAGAACCTATTCTAATAGAACTCAAAGGTACTCAAACATATGCATAGTAAATAAGTTACAACAGGTCTTCTAGGTACCTTAAGAGACCAACCAACTACTTATTCATGGTAGCACCATCTAGATCTGATCCATAATGCATATTGTTTAAACTAGAAAGTATGGATTTCAAATCCATCGTATACAACAACACACATCAAATGTGTAATATCATGCAGAAAGAAAGTCTCATCTTTTCTTTCAATCTTCAACATTGTTGACTTCAAGAATCTTCTGTTATCTAGAGAAGTTCTCAGTGAGCTTGCCATTTTTTGTGATGTTCTTCAAGGCTTGATCACTTTCACAGTAATTTGATATTCTTCTCTTTATACTGCAACACTCCAACTACCTCCCTACAAGGTTTAACTATTATCTGATAGTTCTGACAATGACTCTTCTCGAGTATTCGATAGTCTCTGAGACTTTGACCATGTCTCTTCTCATGTGGATTATCTCCACAAGTTATCACAGCCCCTAGATTCCCGAGTTAAATACCATGACCAACTGGTGGGGACTTTATCTTCTGCTACCTGTGAAGAAACATCAATACCCCCTCTTCAACTTAGAGGAGTCTTCTTGTACTATACCAACCTTGTCTTAGGTAGAGGTTAGTAGGTATGTTGGCAATGCTGCTCATATGTGGATATGTACTGATCTCCAT
Source organism: Pseudotsuga menziesii (assembly GCA_001517045.1). NCBI lineage: Eukaryota > Viridiplantae > Streptophyta > Pinopsida > Pinales > Pinaceae > Pseudotsuga > Pseudotsuga menziesii. Next base: position 1,925,886 of record LPNX010446290.1, read on the forward strand.
AAGATATATAACTCACTCTTATCCACTCAAGAGATACAACTCACTCTTGAAATTCACAAGATATATGACTCACTCTTGACTTACTGAAAATTTAATCCACTTTTGTTACTCACAAGAGATATGCTTACTCTTGTCTAATCAAGAGATATGACTCACTCTTGATGACTATATGAAAAATACTGTTCTTGGACCATTCACTTCTAGCGATATGAATCGGGCACCATGAGTGAATGTTCGCTCATTATTGCTCAAGAGTTGCACTGCTCCTTCTTGCACCATGTTTCAAATACACCTGACTAGGAACCTATTGAATATTTACTACTTTAGAAAATGCTCTATCTGGAGAAACATCTCTGATATGATATTTCTTGATCATTATACTAGTCAGAATCCTTGAAACTTTATTTTACTGTCTCAGACATATCTTATATCACATTCACTTGTACGAAGTAGGTACCTCAACTCTTGCATTATTGTACATATCTATGTACATAATACAAAGTATATATTCGATCTTGATGCTAACTAGGTACACTTCAACTAACAATTGAGATACTCCAAATATGAATCAACTTCATATTCATCTTCATATGTCTTGTGACATCTCCAAACACTTACAAAAAATTAAAATTTTTCTATGTGACATTTAATGTTGATTCATAGCCTAAAAATGCTAGTTTAACAACTAACTTTAGTTTAAATAACAGATAGATTACAAAACAAGACATTAAGAGTAACTTAGGAGTTAATTTCTCTTTTGTTAACTGTAACTAAAAGCTACAAAATTATACTTACTAACTTGTAAATCACATACCACTAACCTTATTCAATCTATTATTGATTTTCAGTCTTTAATAAAACTGTTTATCAAAAGTTAACGATTTAAAGGTTATTAAATTCAATTCATTAGTTTGTTTGTAAGATCGTGTATGCTTTTCATGGATGTTTTATTTTCTTATTGAAGGGGGTCTTGAGGTTAGCTCGAGGCTTACTTAGCTTTTCTTAAAGCTAACGCAGATCTAATGCTTGTACATGATTTACAGCTAAAACTTTCTTCTAGGTTATGATGTAAGAAAAAGCAAGGCTCTGAAGACTAATCGAGTAAGTTAGGGAAGAATTCCTTAAACTATAATTAAGGTCCAGATCATCGAAATGTAAGAATTTCTAGGCCTATAGTAAGGACTATTTATCAAACATGTATTTGTTTTGTTGAGGTACTAGAAGCATGAATAAATTATTAATTGATTTATAACTATGAAATTTACTTTGTAAACCCTAGAACTTCCCTAAGTTCTAAAATTTATCATTACTATTTTTAATTAGTAGTTAGATATTAACTGCAATTCAAACAAACCTGACCTAGGCATAACCAAAGCGTAAATTAATAACTTTATCCTAGCTAGAAATTCACCATGCATACAAGATTTTTCAATTGCTTAACAAAATATAAAATATTGCTTTTACGAAAAGGGTAGGGTTAACAATCATATAAATATCAATTATACCCTAGCTAAAGATTCCAATATACAAAAATGGCTTGTTAAAAGTTTAACAATGGTAATAATGTGATATATATAAGTATTGGAAGGTTATATACTTGATGCATAACATAAAATTTTAACCTAGTTAAACTCCCCATGAAATACATCGTAGAGTTTATTGTTTAACAATGTAATGGCACTGTTTGATACATAACGCAGGTTCCAAAACTAAATCAACAAACAAAGAATTTCATGGTTAGTGGATTCCACGTGGTGTTTGCTCGTTAATATAATGGTTTTTGGCATTAAACTCTATGCCTTTTCATTCAAGTTTCCCTAAAAACTCGTTTAGCTTCATTCGAGGTTTGTTTGGGTGGAGGAAGAGGCCGATAGGCCCTCGGCCTTCTTGGGTCTCTGCCAAGGCTGCCATCCTTGTTTTGGCCGTGATATTAGCACGTTGGTATTCTAGTTATTTTCCATTACTGTTTCCTTCAACCTTGACCGTGGAGTTAGCAAGCTTACTACTCTGGTTCTTTGACATTGTTGATTTCATTGAGCTCAGTGCTAAAACTGGTAAGTAGTAACAAATCATGTAGGCATTCTTCTCTTGTAATAATTATAACTCAGTTATTTAATAAACAACTCTAATTTTTTGTTTGTTTGTGTGGTAGGTGAAAACTACACCGTCGAAGATTGAAGACGAGCCCTCTGCAGCTGATGGGTGAGCGAAAAGGGCTTGGTAAGCCTCGGTCCCATCCTTGGGTACCCTTCATTGATTGTGTTTGCAGTGAAACGATGGTATCTGCAGTTTGTGAATACGGTGTCCATATTACTTCTAATATTTTTTTATTTTTCTTTGGGGAAGATAATAGAGGAGGTCGTAAGGCCATCCTTGTTGTTAACCCTTAGGGTTTTCTGCAAAAAATGAGCTACAAATATTGTAATGTTACTATTCTTGGGTTTTGATTATCGTTTTTGCATACTGTGATTATTTAAGTGGAGGACTTCTCGGCCTCTTGTTCAGCCTCCGTAACTCGTTCGTGGTTCCAAATTTTGTTAAGGCGTTTTGTTTTTTTTAAGAAATGAAACAAGTGGTGACTGTATTGATTAATTACTTGACAATTTTAATCTATGTTTACGATTATTTTTAAGAGGTAGAGCTTACAGTTTGAGTGTAAATATCTGTTTTGCATTTGTTTTCCCTCTTGTAAATTTGGTTGCGTAATGTATTATGCTTGGTAAAAATAGATTTCTGTTGGAATTATAATTAGTTTTAAATTGATCTATGGCTCCGAGTTAGTAAAATCCATTTGTAAAAATTGTTGCAATTCTTATTTGTGCAAACTGTTTCGTAATAGATTTACTTAGGGTTTGGTATTTAAGTTAGAGTGGTTTTCTTCTATCTTTATAAAAAGGGTTCTGTAAATGGATAAAAAGTGTTGTAATAATGAGTAGGGTTTTAGAATATCTGTTTACAAAGTTATTAATAGTATTAAAATTTATACTGAATGTTTACAATTTTGTTTTTAAAGTACTTAATGGTAGTTTAATATAATAGATATTATAATTCTTAGTCATTTTCAGTCAATTGATTACTCAACAAAAATTTACTGTGTTAGGTGTTATTACAAGAATCAGTTGGATGTTTAAATGTGCATTATTTACTATATTATAACCAAGATACTTGTTTAATATTTAGGTAATAAAGGTGTTAAAAGAATGGATGCTTTTTCTTTGCTATGAGTAATAAATAGATTAAATTATAGTAGTTATTATTGTATTATACTACATACTTTTTAAAGACTGTGTGATATAATATTGCTATAATAGATTCTATGTAAGTGTCTTTATATAATTTGGTATAAAAGTTAAGACCTAGTAAGGGAATTAATATGATAAAAAGTTGGAAGAATAACAGTAAAATCTTCTAAAGTTAAAGCAAATTCAAATCATCTTATCATATATAACCATTCCTATTTACCTCTAAACAAGCCTTATGTACTAGAGTACTTCATCTCCTGATGAGTGGAAAAATACAAAAAAAGATTTTATTCATTATTCAATCCATTCTAACTCTAGGTTCATTTCATTCAGATAAACTTATACCAGTAAACTATCTTGAATAAAATACAGACCTAAACAGCCTATTTGCAGAATGCAAATTATTCAAGTAATGATAGTAAAACTAATCATGACTACTTACATTCCAGTATTTTGCTTGCATAAAATAAATACGATAACACAATGAAATTTGATAATTTGTAGAAGAGACAAATAACCTAAGGATCCCATTCCACCCAACCTTTTCCTGAAGATAGCTCAACTGCTTGTCTTAAGACCCCCTAGCCTGTCCACTGATCCACCAGGATGAAAGAATTGTATGAAGAAATGGGATTACATTCCCCTGTAACTCAATCATAACTACTCAACAACAGTACTTCTGTCCTCAGCAGTAAAGAACTCAGCTAACAAGCTGCACTAGTTCTGAAAAACAGTCTTTACACTCAAACCACTTCTAACTTTCCCCTCATCGAATCTCTTGTGCTCCTTTCTCAACTGCATAAATTTCACAAGGTAATGATTGAATAGCCTCCTGCTGAATTCGATGGATAGATAATTGCATGCCTAGGTATTTTGCTCAGTTTTTCAATTAATGAGCCACCTGCTTTTTTCCACTTTCTTGGGGAACATGACCACAAAATTAGGGAAGTTTCCTCTTGCAACAGCTAGAAGTGGTTGAGGATGCTTCCATGTGTCATTTTTCTCTCACCCTAGTCTATTCCTCCTAGTGGGCCAGTGGACACTCATTCAATAGTCTCCTTAGGCTATTTGTCTAATATTTTATATATTAACTAATAAAATATTCAACATAATTAATTACAGTCATCCTTGACCCCACATGGTCAATAGTCATAAAATTTACAATAAAATTAAAATACAATGTTTTCTTAAACATAAAATGTTATTGAAATTGGGGTACGTGACATGTGTGGCCATGGAATTATAGTCCATCATCCTGAAACACTTTAGGATCTTCTACTATATATTTTCCTTAGCTGAGGAAAATATTTATTTGATGACTACCACATCTATAATTTCAAGAATCATAGCAAGTTTCTTGAATACTTGTTCTCAGCTTCCTTCTGAATATGAAGATCATGCATGTATCCTATTTAACATGAGGTACATCAACTAGTTTTACTGGTTCTTAAGGAGCTAGCGAATCTAGCATCTCCCTTTCAGCATCAATACGCGAGCCTCATAATTTGGGTCCTCCATCATAGAGACTCATGCTCATCTATGTCTAAAGCTCTGCTTGACACATGAATGTAAATAAGATATTTTTAAATATCTTAAGGAGCCTTCACATCTTCCAGAATAGTATTAGGGCCTCTATTATGACTTCTTCCCAAAGAACATAGGGACCTGTTGATATTCTCCCAAAAGCTTCATGTTTCACAACATTTGTCTCTCTTTTTCACAACATAAGATCATCCATCATATTGACTCCACAGTCATGTCATTATTTACTTGTAGGTTAGGGCATATGGATTTTCCTACAAGAAAAATTATTCTAATGGTTAAAACCATTTCATACTCATGAATTTTATTCACATGAATACTTTCTATATACTGATAATGATTTACAGAGTTATGTACATATATTAACCAACTGTTTTAACATAACCCATTCTAATCTCATGTACTGATTTGAAAGGATTATATTAGACTTATCTCAGACCCATAAAAGTCCTATATCAGTCCCATATTTATATATTGTGAAAGAAATATGCAGCCCAATATTCATGTTTCATGAAACAATCATGCATCCCTACGATCATATCTCACGAATAATCATGCAGCCCTATGTTCATATCTCATGAAAAATCATACAACCCTAACTTCATATGAAAATTTCATCCTTATATCGGTATTATATAAGTCTATATCAGTCCGATATGATATTATAATATGGACTTCATGGGAACTATATAACATGCCAATAAAATACAAACAAAAATGTATATGCTCATCATGTTTGTTATCAACCCAAATGGCACTTCTCCGTCCGAGTGCCGACATTCCTTATGTTGGTACACAAAAGGACATTTTAGGATTGAAGTTTTCCAAAACACTATAGATGAGCATGACTTGGGATGCATTTACTGTTGAACCAACTTGCCATATTATTTTTCTAAGTGTTGAGTTGCATACACGACTATATCCATTGCAACTCGCGTATGTACGCAACTATTTCCATTTGCAACTTGCGTACTGTACACGACTATCTACATTGCAACCCACGTACATCAGCGTACGCGGGTTTCCTTTAAGTAACTCATGTGTCGTACGCAGGTTTCCTATATAAATAGTCGCGTACATCTTGATTCAAACTTAAAAATATAAAACACCGTTTAATGGAGATTAGTTGGGCCCTAATCATTAACTATCCCAACTGTTTCAACCTCTGAAACCACTATATTTCCCAAAGTATAAATAGAGGCCTTGGGGATGGCATTAATCAATCAAGATTGGAGAGCAAAGTTATGCTGGTGATATATCTTCAGAAGTCTTGGAGCAGCAGAAGTCAGAGTCCTTTGGTTGCAGAGGAGTCCTTGTCTCAGAAGCTGTGTTGTACTCTTATCTCATTCACTGATTGTTAATAAAGAGAATTCTTCTTCCAACATTGTGTTGAGTCTCTTTCATGTATCGTGGTTAATGAATATATTGGATTATATAATGGACATATTGTTTATCTAACCTCTTATATATACATGCATGAGATAGTACTTGGATAATTTGCTCTTTACAGGTGAAGGAGGTGCATCCTTGGAAGCTTTGGAGAGAAAAGGTACGAAATATGATCAAGCTTGGATCAACCGTTGGTAATCGGGTAAGTCAAGACTTTCTTCCTATTTACTTTATGTTATCTGTTAAAGCTGATTGCATACAAGGTTAGTAGTAAGTTGGTAACCCCAGACCCTAGGTTACAAGGGTGCTTAATCCTGAACAACAGAACTGGCGATTCCGTTTGGGAGTCCATCCTGCTGTGGGTTAGTCCTGTAGATCCTTGCCCAGTCTTTGCTCTGATTCAGGGTGTGGTTTTATATATTGGTTTGGACTTGCAGTAGTGTTTTAGAGACCTTCATAATTTTTTCCTTTTCAATTTTTTTTTGTCTTGTATGCGGGTTGTTGTGCTACATAGTCGCGTATAGAATCTTGTATATGCGGGTTACTATATTGAATAGTCGTGTACAGTATGCGGGATGTTCTATTAGACAGTCACATACATACCTTAGCAGGAAAATTTTGGGTAGGGTTGCTTGTCCCTATCTTTTTTGGATTTTTCCTTGCTTTGGGGTCTTCTGGTACCGACACTTCACTGTAGGTTTGAAAGCCCAGTGAACCATACTTTGTGCTTTTCAGTAAGCCCTTGAGTTTTTGTTGTTTGAATTTTCTTTCTTTTAGCAATCTGAGGTGGATTATCCTGTTGGGTGATAGGTCCAAGTGTTGTGTATCTAAATCAGTGATCAGGGTTTTAGATACCTTGTACCCTATACTATTTCCAAGTATTTTTGGTTTGTCACTTGCCTTTTATTGATTTCAGTGGATTTCATTCATTGTGTCTTCCCAAGCGGTGTTCCCCAAGTTTCTTCATTAGGTGGTTGATTTTTGGTTCTTATAAGTCCGTTATACTTCATTTTTCTTGCTTTATATAGTCTGATTATTTAAGCATACTCAAGAATTATTGCATTTAGGTGCATAGTAATTTTTGAAGAGCTTGAAAAGTGAAAGGAAAAGCATTGGAAACATTTGCATTTGAATTTCATATTGCAGTTTTATTTTCAGTTTTTGAAGAAAATCTCAAAAATTACAAAAATAAGTCTTAGCTTTCTCTTTCCTAGTTGGAATTTCATTAGTTCATATTTACAAAAAAAGAAGAAGCTTACTTTAAGTAGTTATAATTTTCTTTGGAATTCATTTTATACACCTTTTTTACTTTTCTTATCGAGTCTATAATATCATAGTCATTCACGCCACTTACCCTCTGACTAAGAACATCCCTTAAAATGAACATTATAATTTAAAATTTATTAGTAAGTTTTGTCTTATAGGGTCATACACCTACTATCTTAGGCTAGACTTGTGGGATAGGAAGTGTAAACTCCCCATAAGTACTTAAATTCAGACGTAGTTATCTAATCAATAGGTAAATCCTTCTCTGTGTTGATAGCATCTGGGAAGCTCCTCTCAAACGGGAGTTAAGCACGAGGCCACATGGAGGCATTGGACTAAGGAGATAACCATCCGATTCCTTGTCAAAACATAGACCAAGGTTTTTATGCATCTGGGATTCTGTCCTAGACAGAGTTTTGGGATTTGCTACCCTACCCATGTGTATGAATCAGGCTTGCGACTGTCCCCCCAGACTATTGATATAGTTAAGTTAGCCTCTAGTCTCTTGGACATCTAGGGTTTATACACAGGTAAACCGGAAGGCTATTTTTGGTTCACCTTGGAGGGCCTGGAAGGTAACCCTTGTTGAAAGTGGAGGAGGGTGGTGGGTGATTCCTCCGCTTGTGCCTAAGAACCTATTCAAGGATGCCAAGAAACTGTCACTCAACTTTCTTTAGGAAAGCATATCTTATACCCCTTGTGATTATTGATACTTTAGGAAATTTTACAAAGATTTCTCTGTGGTTTGTCTGTGTTTTTATCTGACCTTAGGGTGTGAAGAGTTAAATTTACAATCATGGAGGATCGATCTATTAGAAGGTCATGAAGGTTGCAAAACCTTCCTCTGCTTATCACATTGGAGCTTCCACCTCCTCCTCAAAGGCGGAGATTAGACACGGGCGGTTCTTTCGAACCGATAGGAGTTAGTGAAGTTTTGGGTGAATGAAAAATTAGGGAAAACCATTTTAATTTAAACACAATTGAGATAGAAGACTTGCAAGCTGACGAGTTTGCAAGGAATTTTAATTCACCTCTAAATGACCTAAACAATCCAGTGATCATTCAAGATCGTCCTTTCAATCCACCCGTGATTGGTGTCCCTTTGGGAAGAATAATGTCTACTGCATGAGAAATTTCTTCTACTTCCACCTCAGCCGCTCCGGCTGAAGGGGGGTACCACCTCCCTCGGTAGGTTCCCTTAGAACAAGTATAACTACTACACCATTAAATCCAGCTAGCCGAGTGGTTCAACCACTGGCTCCCACAAGTTTAGCAGGTGCCTCTGGTGGTATGGTCACTAGGATCCCTAGTGTACCTACAGTTCCTACTTCCTTCACACACACTACTCAGAGTGGTCCTATAGGATCCGCGGATTTTGTCCAGGGTTTTCCTTGGAATGAGGGGCACATTCCCCCATCCACTCCATATGTAGGCCCAACACCCACATATGTAGGGGTCCAGTTCAGAAACCCTAGTCCTTACGGTCAAGGTTTTCAAAATCCAGATTCAGCTCCGTTCATGAGCTCCCCTTTTTCACTTTTCAGTAGAGAGATACCTGCTACTGTATTCCAAACCCCAGCTTCGACTGGGGCATCTAGAACCTCATATATTGCACTGCACATAAACAATCCACTGGCTTATGGATGGAATCCTTTCGAAAGCATCCCAACCACTTCGCAACCAGCAGCAGGGGGTAACCCCACCTTCACATATGGGAATATGGGGGAAGGTCCCTCTAATCCCCAATCTAGTACTTTTAGTGCTCCGGTTAGACCCAGGCTCCCTTTCCTGGAAACATTAAATTTTCCATATTTTTCGAAACTAATAAATGACCCATTGAGACATAACTCCTCCTGGCCACCTGTTCCTACCAAGCTGCCCTCAGATATCCCAAAATTCGAAGGAAAAGTTGGTGATGATCTAGGAGCTCATGTCACCACTTTCCATTTGTGGTGCTCTTCCAACTCACTGAATGAATATTCAGTTCGGTTGAGGCTGTTCCAAAGAAATTTAACCAATACTATAGCAAAATGGTATATTGAATTGCCTTTTGCTGCGTTTAACAGTTTTTGGGACTTGACTAATGTATTCCTTAGTCACTTCCAATTTCCTGTCCGATATGATTTTGGGACAGACTTGTTGTCTACCTTTTGGTGGGACAACTCCAGTCATATTTAAGATCACATCCAAGAGTGGAGAAGACGGAAGAGCCTTATCAAAGCCACTATTCCTCCCAAGTTCTTATTAGAATGGTTCCTTAAATCGCTATTGCCATATATATGTGAGGATGTATCTACTTCGGGAGTGACCAATGAGGAAGAAGCTACCCTCAGGGCCTAGCAGCTATATTTGATATATTCTCAGTTTGGGATTTTATATGAAATTATCCCCGAGGCACCGAGGCCAATGCATAATGTAGAGAAACATAAGCCCAGACCCCATGCTGATGGTGTGGTTGGTTCTGTGAATTCTCCCACTATAGAATCTTTGGCTAAACAAATCCATTAGCTGTATGTCAAACATTCTATGGTGGAGGTAGCAAAGGATTCCCCCTCACCCAAAAATGCAAATGTTTTTGCACAATCCTCTCATAAGGGCAATCAACAGCCCAGTGGGAAAAAGAAGAAAGGAAAAAAGGGCAAGGGAAACCAAAATAAGAAAAAACCCACAAACAATGCTAATGGGGGAAAAAAAGAAAAGAAGAAGGTGAAATTCCCATGTAAGTTGTGCCATGAAGATCACCTGACCCATTTATGTCCCCTTATGGAAAAATCTCAGAAGCTGTTAAAAGGCCAACAACCGACTGTCCTAAAGGATCCTTTTCCCCAAGGACAGAATTTCGCTTTAGCTTCAAATGCAACAAGGGGCACCCCAAATGATCTTGACCCCAATTGTATCAACATGGTTCGATCTGAGACTTTACTACAGACCAGGAACAAGAACTATGAAAAAGAGGCTTCAGGGAAGGGTAAGTCAATAGGTGAAACTTCCAACCCTCTCACGATTGAGAAGCCTGCTGAAATTATGCCCAAGATACCGAAAGGTGTCTTCGAGAAAACCTTGCATAATCCAAATGCTAGGGCTGCGGCAAAATTCTCCGTAGTTGAAGACTTAGCCCAGAATCCTTGTGCGATGTCGACTTTAGAGGTGTTACAGAGTTGTCTCGCTCAGCAAGATGCACTCTTAGCAACCTTAGGCAGTATGGACTCATCGATCCTCATGGAGAAATTTAATTTGTCTGATGTCAAAATTCGCCTGCCATATCATGTAGCCTTATCGATAGATGTCATCCATGGTAGAAAAACCATTGGAAGGGAAGTTGTTGATGAGGGTGCTTCTACATGTGTCATGTCCCTGTCTTGTGGAAAACTCTTGGATCTCTAGAGTTGTTTGCATTGAACACCCTACTTATTGCTTTCGACGGAAGATCATTTCGTCCACATGGTATCCTACCGGATTTTGAAATTAAGTTGCAAGGGAAAGCAGTGTTTGTTGAGGTAGAGGTGATTGATGCACCTTTGGATTATAAATTTCTCTTGGGGAGAAGTTGGACTTATGCCATGTCAGCTATTGCATCGGCCGTTTTTTGGGTGGTAGTGTTTCCACACGAAGGGAAGTTGGTTACTGTAGACCAACTCAGTTTTACTCGAAAAGGACGCATGGAAACTAACGAGTCCACCGTACCATTGGCTGATCAAGTTAGACCTGCTTTAAAGAGCTTAGGGGCTGGAATGTACGCATCATTGATGGGCACATTTGATATTCCAGCTCCGATTAATTATTTAGGTTCTACTAGTGTAGGGAATTCTATAGCAACGGTTGTTGATAGAACAGATCCTTGGGTTCTTTCTTCCCACCATGAACCTGAAGTGCCCTTATCGGCAGTGAAAGTAGCTTATCAAGATATCGTTCATACCTCTGTTGATCCCATTTCGGTCCCTCTAACAGTCTCAGAGGAGCCGAAAGAATCCTATTTTCCTGCTTGGGTAGAGAACTCTTTGCATTCTAGAGATTGATTAGATATGGTTTTACCTTCGGATGAAGCCATTATAGAAGCCATGTGTAGACGAGATAAGATCTGCGAATATATTCACCATCGAGATTATTTTCTTCTAGATTTAAGCAGGATAAAGAACTAGGAGTTCCATATGAGATTGGTAGATGACGTTGATACACCTATTAATCCCTTACCAAGGGAAGGAATATTTGCTGAGGGGAATATAACAAACATTTCTGCTACAATTCCTATCAACATCTCTGTAAACCCAAACGTTGTGGAAAATGAACACATCAGCACGAACTGCTCTCCAGAGGATATTGTAATCTATACAGCCTTGTTTAATGAATTTTGCAACGTATTTGTGTGGTCATATGAGGAGATGCCAGGAATTGATCCATCAATTGTCGAGCATGAAATCTGAACTTACCTTGATGCTGGACCCATTCGACAAAAGTTGAGACCTGTCAAACTGCGTAAAGCAGCGGTGATTAAAGCCGAAGTTGAAAAATTGCTGAAAGCTGGTTTCATTTACCCCATAGCTTTGACGGAATGGATATCCAACCCTGTTCCTGTTGACAAAAAACAAGGGACTATACGCATTTGTACTGACTTTCGAGATCTAAACAAAGCCTGTCCTAAGGACAACTACCCCACGCCATTTATAGATCAAATTATTGATGCTTGTGCGGGAAGTGAAGTCTTTTCGTTTATGGATGGTTTCTCCGGGTATAATCAAATCCAAATTAAACTGGAAGACCAACATAAAACAACTTTTATTTGTCCTTGGGGTACCTTCGCGTACAAGAAAATGCCCTTTGGATTGAAAAATACAGGGGCAACCTTTCAGCGGGTTATGAATTTTTCCTTTCACGACATCAAAACCATTGCCGAACCCTACCTTGATGATCTGCTAGCACATTTTTGTAAGAGGATCGATCACCCAGATCACTTGCGTTTGATTTTTGAATGATGGAGATACTACAAAATTCGCTTGAATCCCCACAAGTGTGTTTTCTTTGTTGAGTTAGGGAGATTGCTCAGATTCATTGTTTCCAAAAAAGGCATTCATGTGGATCCTTTGAAAGTTGAGGCCATCATAAATCTGCCTCCTCCTCATTCTATCAGGCATATTCAAAGCCTGCAGGGGAAGTCCAACTTCCTTCGACGTTTTATTGTAAATTATGCCATGATTACTAAAGGTTTCATGCGCATGTTGAAACAGGACACCCCATTTGTATGGGATGAAATTGCACAACTTGCATTCGAGGCATTAAAAAAAGCTTTGTTGTCGACACCATTATTGCGCCTGCCAGATTACTCTCAGGATTTTATATTATATCTGGTTACATATGAGTCAACCATAGGGGTAGTACTAGTCCAGGAAGATGATAAGCTCCAAGAGCGTGTCGTCTACTATCTTAGCCGTGCTTTAGTCGACCCTGAACTTAGGTATTCCCAAGTCGAGAAGTTATCCTTGGTAGCTGTGTATGCTGTTCAAAGGTTGCGTCACTACATTGTACTGAGGACCACGACGGTAGTGGTAAATGTTAATCCTTTTCAATATGTTTTTTCTCGATGGATAGTTGGAGGCAAATTCAACAATTGGATAGTCATTCTTCGGGAGTTTGACTTAGATTTCCAATCTGCCAAATTCCTCTAGACTTGGCGAGATATGGATAAGCTAATCCATTTCTGGATGAGCATATCTTTTTGATTTCCACCTCTGACACCAGTTACGGAGATTTACTTATCTATCTCCAGACTTTGAAGTACCCTGCAACATTCTCATGGAAGAATGGCATAAACTATGTGTACATGCCAAGAACTACCTCATTATTGGAGATAATTTATATCGTAGGGGGGTAGATTCCATTTTGCATCGATGTATCACCCACGAAGAAGTAGAGACTGTCCTAAATGATTCCCATAGCAGAGTGTGTGGGGGTCATTTATCTAGGTTAGCAATGGCCCAGAATATCTTATGTGTCAATTATTTCTGGCCCACGATATTTAAATATTGTGTGGAAACCGTGAAGCACTGTCATCCTTGTCAGCTTTACACCAGAAAGATGCGGTCGCATCCTGCGCCATTATTTCCCGTCATCTCAGTGGCCCCCTTCACAAAGTTTGGGATAGATTAAGTGACGTGGAACCCAGTCTCGGCTGGGGGGCACAAACATATCATTGTCGTTGTTGATTATTTCACAAAGTGGGCAGAGGAAATGCCCATCTTTAAAGCTGATGGGGAAATTGCAGCTTTTTTTTGTTTTCAACCGAATTATCGCACGATTCAGTATCCCTAAAGAGATTATCACTGACCATGGCAATCACTTCCAAAATAGTACGATGACTAAATTGACCACTATGCTAGGGTTTAGACAAGAACATTCATCTTCGTTCTATCCTCAAGCAAACGGTCAAGTTGAGGTTGTAAATAAAACTTTGAAGACTATTCTTAAACGTACTATTAATGAAACCTGTTCCAACTGGCACATCATGTTGTATCCTGCACTTTGGGCATACCGGACCAATTTGAAAACTGCTACAGGGTTTCCTCCTTTCCAACTCATTCACGGAGTGGAAGCAGTCACCCCGGTCGAATGCAAAAATCCGTCCTTAAAGATTGCTATCCATGTGTTACTTGATACGACTGAGATGGAAGAACGTTTATTACATTTAGAACATCTAGATGAGCAGCATAGAGACACGCTGATAGCAAACAAAGCTCATAAAAATAGGGTAAAAATCCAATAAGATAAATTGATCAAGCCTCAGATTTTTTCTGAAGGGGAGCTTGTCTTGCTCTGGGATCATGACAAAGAACCCCTGGGGGTAGGAAAGTTCAGGTCTGTGTGGTTAGGACCTTATGTTGTGTCAATTGTGTTGAAGAATGGCACATATGAATTGACATATTTCAAAGGGAATAAGCTGTCTGAGCCTAGAAATGGGCTCTACTTGAAAAAGTACTATGCTTAGGCTTAGCGCTTTTTCCTGTATTTTATTGTATGTATTTTTATGTATAATAGTTCGTTGGTTTGTGTTTTTATACCATCTACTGGTTGTTACAGATGTCTTCCGAGTGGCTCATAGGTTTCGCTAATGACGCTAGTCGCCACACTTGTAATATGGCTTCAGCCGCATGGGTCATTTACTCACCCTCAGGACAACTAGTTGCCTCTAGAGGCGCTTGCTAAGGTCCTGCTACCAATAATGTGGCCGAATACAGGGATGTCATTGAGATTTTATGGGATGCTTTGTCACATGGTATCACTCAGCTGGAAGTCTGAATTGACTCTCAGCTAGTGGTTTCCTAGCTCAATCGAGCTTATCAGGTGCAGAACCCTATTTTACTACGTTAGTTTGTGCAAGTTAGGTTATTGGAAAGAAAATTTGATTTTACTACATTCAATCATATTCCAAGAAATCAAAATTCATTAACTGATGCATATGCCAATTATATCTTGGATTGGAACTTAAAACATTTTGCATATATGTGAATATCTGTCCATATAGATAGGTCAAGTTTCTGATCCTCAGATCCAGTCATAACTATATAATATACAAAGAATATACAAAACATGGATCAAAGTCCATAAAATGCTCCTAAGTATAAGCTTGACCACCATGCTCACCTGGACCACCCTGGTCCCCCTGATCACCCTGCTCTCGGTCTTCTTCAGCCTCCTCGACTGCAGCAGCCTCAACGACATCAATATACACCAGTACTACTCTCGCTACTCGCCTCATAAGGTGTATCCATACAGGTGGTATACCAACCACTAGATCCTACATGATGGCAGGGATATGCTCAATGCATAATGTAGGTACTCTCTGGGTAATCCTGGCCAACTTTCCCTCAAGAACCCTAATCAAACCATGGCATTCTCCCACCACAAGACACACATACATGTGTGGATGCCCAGCAAGGCGGACTAGTCCAATATCTGCATTTTGACATTTTAAAAGGATTAAAAAATCTTATACATATGTATATATCTTTATAATTAAAATTCTTAAAAATTTTAAAATTTTGAAAAAAAAAATATCTAACTCTCCCCATGCTCCTCCAGGAGGGAGAAAAAGGTCTGTATCACCTCGAAAATCTAGTCCAGCATGTGGAAACTGCTCCAAGGCTGGTAACTGTCGCTCCCACCAAAAGTAGAACTCATCGTCGTATACGCTCTGAACCGATCCACCGCCTCCCTAGCAGAGGAAGATCTCTCCCCACCTACTCAGTATAGGCTGACAGGGAGAACGAATAGGTAATGGTATTGCAGGACTCAAACCGGGCACCCTCTCAAATAAAAGCGCTACCAATATGCTGGAATAACCAATTTTTTTTCGCCTGCCTCTTTTGCAATCAGATAGGTGCTTCCTCATTATCGAGATTATTCCCAAACACCAGTCATATAGAGCTCCATGTAGAAAGTCCACTGCAAGTCTCATTTGGTTCCGAGTTGCAAGGTGAAGTGATGATGACCCTGCAACCCTCACTATAGTACTCACCAATACCTTTAAAGGAAAGTTGTGAATATGAACAATAGGGATGTAGCTACCCCTCTTTTGAGTGTCAGGCTCATGTTGATGTATATGTAACTTTGGAATGTATTCTTCTATGTATTGTAACCCGATGTTTATTCCGGGATGTTTATATTATGTATTTGAGTCATATTGTCTTACCCCGATGTTCCGATCGGGAGGATTATTAATGTAAACAA
>LPNX010446290.1:1947439-1986747 GCA_001517045.1 Pseudotsuga menziesii
ACATAATGCTAGATTAAATGTTGAAAAACTAACAGCTCACAGTATATATCTATGTAGTTTTGTACACTTAGAAGGTCACCGCCTCTACTGGTACCTTCCAAGTTCACCGGATCTCCCCATCGTGATAAACCATACATAAAATAGACATCTTCTGAAGTAACCTCTAGAAACTCACCTTGAAAGTCAAACATACCAATATTGTGATCCCAATAGTTTATGAAAAACTCTAAAAGGGGGGCATTTGATCACATAGGCGAGGTACAGAAGAATTTCAATAACCCATTTTTTCGCGAAGCATTTACCGTGGGGGCATCTTGTAGAGATTCTTGGTCCATGTCTTCATGTTCCCTCTCCCTCCACTCAAGCACCATATTTCAATATGATAAACAAGCCATTTATAAACTATTAAATTCATATAAAATTTTGTTTTTTTGGCCCTACATAACCTTTTTCTACCTCGCGCAGTGTACGCGACTATCCTTTGGACAAGTCGCGTAATGTACGCGACTTTCCTTTGGGAAACCCGCGTACAGAACGCGTGTACGCGACTGTTGATATACCATACCCATGTACACAACATTCATGCTTTGAGGGCATTGAAAAACATAAAAATTGGGCCAAAAATTGAAATTTGCCTGGTTCAAATGAAAGAGCATGAAGTGTAGTTTTACCTGGCACTTGCGATTTCAAGAATTGTCCACCGAGACGTCCACACTGAGCAATCAAAGGTAGAGGTAAAACCTGTCTATTTTGTGTAAAAAATCAAATGGTGAGTTTTGATTTATATTTTGAACTATTTATAGAAATATTATTTTCAAAGTGGGTTTTTTCCCTATAGTTCATATTTTTTATATAAAATCAAACTAATGCCATAACTTTTTCTTTAATGTGACAGGTCTATGGCAGTTTAAAGTTGTTTTTTCGCTCATATAGGATGGTTTTTTGGTCATTTCACATGCATTTTGCATTTATACCTAATCCATGTTAATCCTAGCATTAACACTTTGACCACGTGTTGCTGCCGCAATTGTCCCCCCCCCCCAAATTAATGTTTTAATTTCTGGGCCCCTCCTGATTATTTTTTGTGTGGCTTGATCGTTGAACTTTTAAGCTCCTTGAGCGTGTTTCCTTCCGTGTTTCTGAAGGTGGATGTCAGTAATTTGTGTATGCCTTGTTCATTTTTGGGTTCGGGTCGTGAATGTGTGGTCGAAGAGAAGAAAATTTGCTGTTCTTCAGTGCATCCTCTGTAAAAAGAAGCGAGGTTGGTTACAGCTGATCCTTAGCACTGCTCAAATACCTTAGTTTCCCTTTAAGCGGGCCTCTTTTACTGCTGGATCGGGCGCTGTGAAGTTTCAACCCTTCCGCCGTTGCGGCTCCTAGACCTTTCTTTCGTCCGATTTCCTGAACCGTCTGACACCCGATTCGTTTAGTTTAAAATCGATTGTCCATAAGCTTCCACTCGCCCACCATTGCGGCCAGGAGGAGACAGTTAGCTCCTGATTCAAGTGTCATCCGACATCCGACCTTGTCTTCCCCCGCCCGAACTGAGTTTTCCACCCCGTCGCCTGTCCCCTGCCAGTGTTCCGTCCGCTGTTGCGGATGAGCCACCCCTCCTGGTTCCCGAAGCACTCTTCCCCCCGACGTCCGATTCCCCTTTTTTTGCCCATGTTTCTGCTCACCCGGTTTCTATATTTCCCCACCGTTGCGGCTCTTGAAGTCTCGTCTCATCCGATGCAGAAGTTGGTCGACCGCCGCTTATAATTTTTCCCGCCCAAAGCTTAAATCGATACCTTGTCCGAGCGAACCTGGCTAGTCTCTTGCGGATTTACAATGCTGGGCAGAGAATGTTTAAATGTTTAAAAAACTCCCCTTTGTAGCGAATAATGCATTTTGATTGTTTGCAGAAGGAATTCGGTGCTACTAAAGCGACCATGGGCTAAGACGTAGCTTGGTCAGACCGGAACCGACACGATCACAAGGAAGGCAAAACGTAGAAAAGGACAAAGCAAGCAAACGAAGGAGGAACGGACAGAGGAAGACTCATCTGTTACTGGTTAGAAGATAAAACGCTCATCGAGAATGATTGGAAAAATGCAGCGGCCAGAACAAGAAGCGGAATCGTTGAAGATACTGAAAAGTCACACGCTGGGGTGGCAGCCCAAGGGGCAGCGGGGGTAGTTTAAATAGAGGGAAGGAGGACTGAAAAAAGGGCTTTTTCCCTGGAAAACTTTTTATTTGTTTACTTGTAAGATGAACTACTTCGTTTTGCATAGGAACTGCAATTTTTTCCTGTCGGAGAGAGTGAAAAGCGAAATGTATCAATGCAAACTCAATGAATAATGTTGAAGAGGAACTATTTCGTTTACAGCTGTGTTTCATTTACTGTAAGAGTATTCGATATTCTGAACCTATGTTCTTGCTAAATGTTCTTCAGTAATTTCTGGTTATTTTTCGCTATGAGTAATAGATGTTGTTATAAAAAAAATAGTCACATAAATCATTCAACCATATGAGTTAAGATGTACCTTGGGAAAACCTTCCAAATAAAGAGGATGGAAAACCCAACAATTCTTTTGAGTATAATAGATAGACTTATAGAGAATGGTTTACAACACATTAGTAGAATAAATGATAAGAGAGAACATAGAGAAATAGAGAAGAGAGATCATTTACAACAAATATAATGAACTTACCAAGTACCTAGCACTTTAATAACAAGTCAAAACCTAAGCCATGCAATGTTTGCCTGACACTAGTGCACATATGCACTTCAATTTCGAATTCACCTTCAAGGGTACCAAGTTAGCTTATATGATTATTATCCATGCAAACAATAACACCCTGCTTGCACTAGTTCTAAGTCCTCATCCTTGGAATCTTCATCATGCACAATACATGCTCCATACCTTCCAAGAATAACTTTGACTAAATTCTAACTGAATTTGAATTGAACTCAGTATTCAACTGAATGCATGACCACAAATTTAGGAGACTAATTGAGAGTCATAGTGCTTTACTATTAGTGCCATCAGTTCCTTACTCTTAGTGCCATCAATGATTCACTCTTAGTCTATCCATGCAAATCACTTTATTTACTGTTTTTATCTTTGCATGGATCACATAGAGATTCCCTATTTAACTGAAATCACTTTATTTACTATTTTTAAAGTTTGCATGGATCACATAAAGATTCCTTATTTAACTCATGCATTCTTTATTACAACTGAGGCTTTAACTGAAGCCTTATCAATTCTAGTTCACTGGAGGCATACATAGGCAATTCAAATTCTCTCTCTCTCTATGCTTATCTCTTTATCATTTACTACATGGTCCACATGTGTGATTATTATTTTTTCATCTTATCATATTATACTCAGAAGAATTGTCACACATACTGATGATCATGTCATATTACCCCGGACCATATAGTAATATGCTAAAGTAATTCACTCTAGAGGTGATTAGTATATAGAGGAGACTTAATAGATTTATCCATCTTCAATTCCCATGGTTAGTAATAGATCACAAAGTATCACCACTTTAACAAGTAAATCATTCCACCTCAAATGGAGGTCCACCTAAATGAGTATCCATTCTATGGATGACTACATTAGGATCACACATTAATATTATTCACAAGTTCATCCTGATATTACGCACAAGCACATATCCATAACTAGAGGTCCATCTCATAGGGTACCATCTATGGGAACACTTGAATTTATATTACTCACAATCCCGACTTGATATTACTCAAAATTATACAGTCTTGATATTACTCACAAGACTTTACAGTACAACACCAGCACCTCAACCATATGAGGATAGATATATGTAGGACTTGGTAGGACTCACGAGTCTTGGCTTGATACAACACAAGTCAAGAGAATGATTCCTGATGTTGTACATTCAACACCTATTAGGGTTTATCAGGTGATAGAATCAAGTGGAACTTCTCATATGGCATAAGAGATGAACGTTCTGGATTACCCTAATTTGGATTGTTGTTAACCTGTGTTGGATTCTTCATTCTTAGGTGAGATTAAATCCATGTTTCCCTCTTTCTATAATATTCTTATTGAAGAAGAACTAATATTTATAAAAGAGGTGGAGAATTATAAGTCGTGTTTTCCTATAATTGATGAAAGTTTTCCTTTTCAAAAGTCTGGTTTGATGGATGGGGTTTCTTTTGGTTGGGGGTTTTCGCCATTAAATGAGTCCAATGTTTCTTCTTTGGTTTCTAGGGTTCATATGGCTATGGGTTATGTTTCTAAGTCCTTGGATGCCAATGATTCGACACTATCTGTCCTAAATTCCATTGGTGCGTCTGATGTGGAGGTGGACCCACCTGAGCTGCGTAATGGGTCACCTTCTCTTCCTTTGGATTACTTTGAAATTCAAGAAATAAAAGTTGATTCCTTTTTGTATCTTGTTGATTTGAATTTAGTCCCTTCCTATATTAAGGACATGATAACCTAAAGGTCACTATTTTTCTTCTCTAATTCGAATATGGTTTCTCCAGACCCCTCCTCTGATCCTCAACTCAGTAGGAAAAAAGTAATTGGAAAAAAACTAATATTTTAGGAAAGATGACAAATAAAGGGTATATTCAAGAGGGGTTTGCTACAAATGTATTAGTTTCTCATTCTCCTATTTACTTCTCGATGAGAAGGTATGATTTATAGGTGGTAAACCCTCAATATGATGATCTTAGGGTTCTTAGAGATGCTTTTCCCTCCCATCCGATGTCCAAATGGTATTAATGTATTTTAATGTAAGGGCAGTGGGGGATGCTCCCAAGTTTAATGCGCTCAAGATATTATTTTAGTTTATTAGTCCTGACATATTTCTCATCCAAGAAACTATGGTCATTGGCTCAAAAGCACATGAGATTTTATTAAAATTACTTCTTGGCTAGGAATGTTGCACTTTGGATGCAGCTGGGCAATTTGAGGGATTATTATCAGCATGGAACCCCAGGATTGCAAATTTTAAGGTGTTTCTTACCTACACAGGTATTTTCCTAGAAGGTTATGTCGGGGGATTGGATCAGTTTATCAAGGTTGTGAATTCCTATGGGCGATACTCCGACATACATGAGTTTTGGGATTTGGTTGTTGATTTAGGGGTGATGAAATAATCATTTATGATTTTTGGTGGGGATTTAAACCATATTGTTTTTTGCTTGGGAAAAATGGGGTTCTTCAAGAATGGACCCATTGTCTAGTTTTTTCTTAAATATTTTTCAAGAAGCAAATATTGTTGATGATATCCCCTCTCCTTTGCTTCGAACATGACAGAATGGCTGGACTAGACAAGATGGGATTAGTAAGTGTGTGGCCATGTTTTTTCAAGTGAATACATTACTGAGGTAATAGGTAGGTTCATATCTTGGGTACATAATAAGGGGATTTTTGGATCATATGCTGATTTGTTTGCAACTAGAAATGGAGTCAAATTGGATTAATATTCCTTTCAAATTTACCTATACATGGATTGGAGATGAAGACTTTAGTAATTTGGTGAAGGAAAAATGCATCCTTTTGGATCAATCAACTTTTGATTTTGCTATGGATGTTTTAGGTTTTAAATTAAAAGAATTTAAAAATGAGGTTATTTGTTGGGAGAAACAGAAGAAGTTCAAATTGAAACAAGAACTATTAAATATTGAGAACCAAACTAAATAAATTTGTACGAGAAATAAGTCAGTTATTTGGTCAGAAGTTGATAAGGAAGATTTGGTGATCCCGAAGAATAGAAAAGCCCATATTTTGAAAATTGAAGAAGAAGCATGGAGGCTAAAAAACATGGCCATTTGGGTATCACAAAGATACAATAGTATAAATTTTTTAATTTTTTTCCAATAACCATTGTATTATCAGCTCTATATGGGAATTAAAGTATGGTAATAACAATACCATTTCGACTCAAGAAGGATTAGTTGAGGCTGCTATGTCACATTTCTCAAAGTTATCTATGGATCCTGGAGTAAATAATATTGGTTCTTAGATGAAGGTTATTCAAAATTATTATATATTCTTCACTAAGGAAGAAGGCCAAAGAGTTGGTGATAATGTGTCTCTTGTATAAATTGAATCAATTATTAAGAAATTTTCTAAATCGAAGAGTCTTGGGCCAGATGGTTGGATTGTGGAGTTTTTTCTTGAATGTTTTGAACTCATCGGGTCAACCCTATTGAAGGTTGTGGAAGAATCCATATTGAGAGGGAATTTTTTTGCAGCTTTGAATGCTAGTTTCATAGCATTAATTCCAAAATGAACAAATCCTTTTATGTTTGTTGATTTTATACCAATATCTCTTTGTAATTTCTTATACAATATTATTTCAAAAGTGATCTCAAATAAGATTAAAGGTAAGTTGGGTGAGTTTATGTCTATTGAACAATTTGGATTCCTCTCTAATAAACAAATTCTAGATGCAGTGGGTGTTGCACAAGAGGGTTTAAATTCAAATAAGGTAAAAATGTTGGAGGCTTTGATCTTGAAGATGGATCTTGTTAAGGATTATGACAAAGTGAATTGGACTTTCTTGAGTATAGTATTGTTTCAAATGGGACTTGGTGTAGAAGTTGTAGATTGGATAATTGGGTGTGTGACATCGAATTTTTTTTGCAGTTATTGTAAATGGTACTCCTACAGGTTTTTTCAAAATATTTGAGGACTTCGGCAAGGTTTGCCCCTTTCCCCTCTGTTATTCCTAATTGTAGTGGAAGGCTTAAGTAGACTGATTCATAAGGATAAATGGATAGGAGGATCAAAGGGGTAAGATCTCTTATTTGCATTACATCACTCATTTACTATTTGTATATGATGTTCTATTGTTTGGTAAATGATCAGTGGATGAATGGAGAGTCTTTAATTGAATTATTCAGTTGTTTTTTCAAGCCACATGTATGGAAATCAACATCCAAAAATCTTGTTTTTTGGAAAAAAGAATTGATGGGAAAGTGATAGAGAAAGTTGAATCCTTTTTTCCTTTTCATATAGACTCTTAAGAAAATGGTTTCAAGTATTTGGGATATTATTTAAAACCAAATAACTACTAAAAGGAAGATTTGTGTTGAATATAAAAAAAAAGTGGAGAACTGGTGTTTTAGGTGATTGTCCTTCGGTGGTAGGCTAGTGCTTGTCAAATATGCTTTGGAAAATATTCCAGTGTTTTGGTTTTCTTTAGCTAATATTTCTAAATTTATTCTCAACAAAATTAGACAAAAAATGTTCAAATTTTTATAGTCTGGAAGCAAAATTAAGGACATCTTTCATCTTGTGAAATGGGTAAAACTGTTTTACTTAAGAAATGGGGTGGTTGGGGTATAATTATTATTATTATTATTTATGTTTTGATCAAGCCTTAGGTATGAATATTCTATGGCGAGGTTTGTTTGGTTTTGGTCTATGGAGTAAAGTTCTCTAGGAAAAATATTTTAAAGAATATGGCCATCATTGATTAGACTAGATATCCTAACAAATATGTTTCAAATGCTTCAAACATCTGTAGAGGTTTAATGGAAACTTTTCCTCATATTAGTAAATGGTTAGCCTGAAAGGTAGGGGATGGGCTCAGGTGCTTCTAGGAGAATATCCTTATATTGGCAGTGATGGTGAATATAAGATTTCCCTAGATCTAATTTCTTACTTGAGACAGTTTTGGTTTTGACTATTTAGCTCATGTAAAATGAGTGGTTTATGTGAATCCCGAATCAAACTGGTTTCATTAGAAAGAACTAGGCCTTTAGGGAGATTAAGAAGATGAATTGAAAAATTATATAAAAGGTTTGAATCATGATGGAATTATATTGTCTAAAACTGAAGACAAATTGCTTGGTCTTGGGATGTAGCAATAGGGAAGGTAAGTGCTAAACATGCCTATGAAGTCGTTGCATTTTCTAATGTGGATTATGATGAGAAATGGTGGCATAAATCTATTTGGAAAATGAATGCTCCTCTGAAGTTGAAATGTATTTTCTATCTTTCGTTGGAAAATAAAATGATGACTTGGGAAAATCTATTGAAGAGAGGTTATATGGGTCCAAATTGCTTCTTACTTTGCAATAATGGTGTTGATAATGTAAAGGATATGTTTGTACATTGTGATTTCTGTCAAAGAGTATGGGAAGTTTTTGGGAATAGACTTCACATTCTGGTCAATTGGATGGACAATTCTCTTGAGCACAATCTCTCAATGGGTCTCAATCTATAATTATATTAAAGCATTTCCTCTGTTTGTTATTTGGGAATTTGAAGAGGTAGAAATATGGTTATTTTTTAGAATGAAAAAAGAAGTGTCTCCCAATTAATTTCTAAGATTGTAGGGGCTTTTCAAGAATATCATACAGTTCAAAAAGTGAAAGCATCAAGAAATTTAAATTTCCCCTTTTTTTGAATGAGGATCGTGTTGGTTTTTTTGACAACAAATTACAATTTGGTTTGCATGGTTGTGGTATTTGTATTATAATTAATGGTAGACAAATATTCCGTATTTTGATAGGCGGTGGGGAAGGTACAAACACTAGAGGAAAATTATTGGCACTCTACTATTTGTTAAAGTTTGCTTCATTAAAATGTATTAAAACTTTACAGGTTTTGGGAGATTCCAAAGTTATTGTTGGGTGGTTCAATGGAAAATATGATTTGTTGGTCGCTAACCTGGGTCACTGGAAATACATGGTCCATGAGCTCCAAGTTTGAATGCATATTATTTCCTATAGCCAGATATATAGACAGCTTAACTCTATTGGTGATCTATCAAAGAAGGCATTGGTTTGAAAGGAAGGACAACTTTTTTATGAAGAACATTTGGATGGCCAAGGGTGTCTAGGGGCACCTTATTGGCATATTGAAAATATTGTTTTATGAGATTAGTAATTTTCTGTTATGAAGTCCTTTTCGTCTTTGTATTACATAGAAGGTTTCTTTGTAAAAGATTTGTAGAAGTCCCTAGCTTTGAGATTATGTTTTAAAACATTAACTTTGATAATTTATGATAGACCTTAGATACTAGTATACGTTTTATATATCCTCTTTTAATCGCACATAAAATACAATCTTAGTTTTTTTTATAACTATTTTGCGGCTAAGATGGATAGCCATTTTGAACAGTTTGATATATGTATCTTTGATTCACTATAAATAAAAAAGATGCAACTTCTTATTGAAAAAAAATCTATTACTGACTTAATTAAAATTAATTAAACAAGTAAGTCCAAATTATTATAATAAAATAATTGATAGATAATTTAAATACATATTTTATAATTTAGATTCTAAAACTAGCCTTAATACTTATAATGGGAATATTCATCCTTATCAACATTGAAGGGAAAATGTGGGCTCTCTTAGTTTACAAAGAGATAAAACTTAGGGTTTTAAAACATCATACGATGTTTTTTAATGGAGTTGAGTATGATTGTCTTAAAAATAAAGCTAAACAAAATTTGAATTTATCATTTCACAACATAAGATCATCCATCATAAGGACTCCACAATCATGTCATTCTTTGCTTGTAGGTTAGGGCATATGAATTTTCCTACAAGACAAATTATTCTAATGGTTAAAACCATTTCATACTCATGAATTTTATTCACATGAATACTTTCTATATACCGATAATGATTTACAGAGTTATGTACATATATTAACCAATTGTTTTAACATAACCCATTCTAATCTCATGTACTGATTTGCAAGGCTTATATTAGACTTATATCAGACCCATAAAAGTCCCATAATAGTCCCATATTTATATATTGTGAAAGAAATATGCAGCCCAATATTCATGTTTCATGAAACAATCATGCATCCCTACGATCATATCTCACGAATAATCATGCAGCCCTATGTTCATATCTCATGAAAAATCATACAACCCTAACTTCATATGAAAATTTCATCCTTATATTGGTCTTATATAAGTCTATATCAGTCTGATATGATATTATAATATCGACTTCATGGGAACTATATAACATGCTAATAAAATACAAACAAAAATGTATATGCTCATCATGTTTGTTATCAACCCAAATGGCACTTCTCCGTTTGAGTGCCGACATTCCTTATGTTGGTACACAAAAGGACATTTAAGGATTGAAGTTTTCCAAAACACTATAGATGGGTATGACATGGGATGCATTCACCCTTGAACCAACTTGCCATATTATTTTTCTAAGTGTTGAGTTGCGTACGCGACTATATCCATTGCAACTCACGTACATATGCGACTATTTTCATTTGAAACTCTCGTACTGTACGTGACTATCTACATTGCAACCCGCGTACATCAGCGTACGCGGGTTTCCTTTAAGTAACTCGTGTGTCATACGTGGGTTGCCTATATAAATAGTCATGTACATCTTGATTCGACCTTAAAAATATAAAACACAATTAATGGAGATTAGTTGGGCCCTAATCAGTACCTATCCCAACTGTTTCAACCTCCTCAACCTTCGAAACCACTATATTTCCCAAAGTATAAATAGAGGCCTTGGGGATGGCATCAATCAATCAAGAATGGAGAGCAAATTTATGCTGGTGATATATCTTCAGAAGTCTTGGAGCAGCAGAACTCAGAGTCCTTTGGTTGCAGAGGATTCCTTGTCTCAGAAGCTGGGTTGTATTCTTATCTCATTCACTGATTGTTAATAAAGAGAATCCTTCTTCCAACATTGTGTTGAGTCTCTTTCATGTATCATGGTTAATGAATATATTTGATTATATAATCGACATATTGTTTATATAACCTCTTATATATACATGCATGAGATAGTACTTGGATAATTTTCTCTTTACAGGTGAAGGAGGTGCATCCCTAGAAGATTTGGAGAGAAGAGGAACGAAATAAGATCAAGCTTGGAACAACCGTCGGTAATCGGGTAAGTCAAGACTTTATTCCTATTTAATTTATGTTCTCTGTTAAAGCTGATTGTCTGCAAGGTTAGTAGTAAGTTGGTAACCCCAGACCCTAGGTTACAAGGGTGTTTAATCCTGAACAATAGAACTAGCGACTCTGTTGGGGAGTCCAGCCTGCTGTGGGTTAGTCCTGTAGATCCTTGCCCAGTCTTTGCTCTGATCCAGGGTGTGGTTTTATATATTGGTTTGGAATTGTAGTAGTGTTTTAGAGACCTTCATAATTTTTTCTTTTTTGAAATTTTTTTGCCGTGTACGCAGGTTCTTGTGCTACATAGTCACGCATAGAATCTTGTATACACGGGTTGCTATATTGAATAGTCGCATACAGTACGTGGGATGTTCTATTAGACAGTCATGTACATACCTTAGCAGCAAAATTTTGGGTAGGGTTGCTTGTCCCTCTCTTTTTTGGATTTTTCCTTGCTTTGGGGTCTTCTAGTATTGGCACTTCAATGTAGGTTTGAAAGCCCTGTGAACCATACTTTGTGCTTTTCAGTAAGCCCTTGAGTTTTTGTTGTTTGAATTTTCTTTCTTTTAGCAATTTGAGGTGGATTATCCTGTTGGGTGATAGGTCCAAGTGCTGTGTATCTGAATCAGTGATCAGGGTTTTAGATACCTTGTACCATGTACTATTTCCAAGTAGTTTTGGTTTGTCACTTGCCTTTTATTGATTTCAATGGATTTCATTCATTGTGTCTTCCCAAGCTAGGTGTTCCCCAAGTTTCTTCCTTAGGTGGTTGATTTTTGGTTCTGATAATTCTGCTATACTTCATTTTACTTGCTTTATATAGTCTGATTATTCAAGCATAATCAAGAATTATTGCATTTAGGTGCATAGTAATTTTTGAAGAGTTTGAAAAGTGAAAGGAAAAGCATTGGAAACATTTGCATTTGAATTACATATTGTAGTTTTATTTTCAGTTTTTGAATAAAATCTCAAAAATTACAAAAATAAATCTTAGCTTTCTCTTTCCTAGTTGGAATTTCATTAGTTCATATTTACAAAAAAGAAGAAGCTTACTTTAAGTAGTTATAATTTGCTTTGGAATTCATTTTATACAACTTTTTTACTCTTCTTATCGAGTCTATAATATCATAGTCATTCACACCACTTACCCTCTAACTAAGAACAACCCTTAAAATGAACATTATAATTTAAAATTTATTAGTAAGTTTTGTTTTATAGGGTCATAAACCTACTATCTTAGGCTAGACTTGTGGGATAGGAAGTGTAAACTCCCCATAAGTACTTAAATTCATACATAGTTGGCCAATCAATAGGTAAATCCTTCTCTGTGTTGATAGCATCTAGGAAGCTCCTCTCAAACGGGAGTTAAGCACGAGGCCACGTGGAGGCATTCGACTAACGAGATAACCCTTCGATTCCTTGTCAAAACGTAGACCAAGGTTTTTACGCATTTGGGGATTCTGTCCTAGACATAGTTTTGGGCTTTGCTATCCTGCCCATGCATATTTATCAGGCTTGCGACTGTCCCCCCAGACTATTGATATAGTTAAGGTAGCCTCTAGTTTGTTGGACATCTAGGGTTTATACACATGTAAACTGGAAGGCTATTTTTGGTTCACCTTGGACGGGCTTGGAAGGTAACCCTTGTTGAAAGTGTAGGAGGGCGGTGGGTGATTCCTCCGCTTGTGCCTAAGAACCTCTTCAAGGATGCCAAGAAACTGTCACTCAACTTTCTTTAGGAAAGCATATCTTATACCCCTTGTGATTATTGATACTTTATGAAATTTTACAGTGATTGCTCTGTGGTTTGTATGTGTTTTTATCTGACCTTAGGGTGGGAAGAATTAAATTTACAATCATGGAGGACCAATCTGTTAGACGGTCACAAAGGTTGCAAAACCTTCCTCTCCTTATCACATTGGAACCTCCACCTCCTCCTCAAAGGCATAGATTAGACACGGACGGTTCTTTCAAACCGATAGGAGTTAGTGAAGTTTCAGGTGAACCAAAACTTAGGGAAAACCATTTTAATTTAAACACAGTTGAGATTGAAGACTTGCAGGCTGATGATTTTGCAAGGAATTTTAATTCACCTCTAACTGACCTAAACGATCTGGTGATCATTCAAGTTCGTCCTTTCAATCCACCCGTGATTGGTGTCCCTTTGGGAAGAATAATGTCTACTACAGGAGAAATTTCTTCTACTTCCACCTCAGCCGCTACGGCTGAAGGGGGGTACCACCTCCCCCGATAGGTGCCCCTAGAGCAAGTATACCTACTACACCATTAACTCCAGCTAGTCGAGTGGTTCAACCACTGGCTCCCACAAGTTTAGCAGGTGCTTCTGGTGGTATGGTCACTGGGATCCCTGGTGTACCTATAGTTCCTACTTTCTTCGCACACACTACTCAGAGTGGTCCTATAGGATCCTCGGATTTTGTCTAGGTTTTTCCTTGGAATGGGGGGCACATTCCCCCATCCACTCCATATGTAGGCCCAACACCCGCATATGTAGGGGTGCAGTTTAGAAACCCTAATCCTTATGGTCAAGGTTTTCAAACTCCAGTTTCAGCTCTGTTCATGAGCTCCCCTTTTTTGATTTTCAGTAGAGAGATACTTGCTCCTATATTCCAAACCCCAGCCTCTACTGGGGCAGCTAGAACCTCATATACTACACCGCACATAAACAATCCGTTGGCTTATGGATGGAATCCTTTCCAAAGCAGCCCAACCACTTCGTAACTAGCAGCAAGGGGTAAGCCCACCTTCACATATGGGAATATGGGTGCAAGTCCCTCTAATCCCAAAGCTGGTACTTTTAGTACTCCGGTTAGACCCATGCTCCCTTTCCTGGAAACGTTAAATTTGCCAGATTTGTCAAAACTAATGAATGACCCGGTGAGACATAACTCCTCCTGGCCACCCGTTCCTACCAAGCTACCCTCGGATATCCCAAAATTCGAAGGGAAAGTTGGTGATGATCGAGGAGCTCATGTCACCACTTTCCATTTGTGGTTCTCTTCCAACTCACTGAATGAATATTCAGTTTGGTTGAGGCTGTTCCAAAGAAATTTAACCAATATTGCAACAAAATGGTATATTGAATTGCCTTCTGCCACGTTTAATAGTTTTTGGGACTTGGCTAATGTATTCCTTAGTCACTTCCAACTTCCTGTCCGATATGATTTTGAGACAGACTTGTTTTCTACCTTTCAGCAGGATAAGTCCAATCATATTTAGGATCACATCTAAGAGTGGAGAAGACGGAAGAGCCTTATCAAAGCCACTATTCCTCCCAAGTTCTTATTAGAATTGTTCCTTAAATCCCTATTGCCATATATATCTGAGGATGTATCTACTTCAGGAGTGACCAATGAGGAAGAAGCTATCCTCAGGGCCCAACAGCTATATTTGATATATTCTCAGTCTGGGATTTTATATGAAATTATCCCTGAGGCACCGAGGCCAATGCACAATGTAGAGAAACCTAATCTTGGACCCCATGCTGATGGTGTGGTTGGTTCTGTGAATTCTCCCACTGTAGAATCTTTGGATAAACAGCTCCATTAGCTATCTGTCAAACATTCTACAATGGAGGTAGCAAAGGCTTCCCCCTCACCCCAAAATGCAAATGTTTTTGCACAATCCTCTCAAAAGGGAAATTAGCAGCCTGGTGGGAAAAATAAGAAAGGAAAAAAGGGTGAGGGAAACCAAAACAAGAAAAAACCCACAAACAATGCTGATGGGGGAAAAAAAGAAAAGAAGAAGGTGAAATTCCCATGTAAGTTGTGCCATGAAGATTACCTGACCCATCTATGTCCCCTTATGGAAAAATCTCAGAAGCTGTTAAAAGGCCAACAACCGGCTGTCCTGAAGGATCCTTTTCCCCAAGGACAAAATTTTGCTTCAGCTTCAAATGCAGCAGGGGGCACCCCAAATGCTCCTGACCCCAATTATATCAACATGGTTCGATCTAAAACTTTACTACAGACCAGGAACAAGAAATATGAAAAAGAGGCTTTGGAGAAAGGTAAGTCAATAGGTGAAACTTCCAACCCTCTCACGATTGAGAAGCTTGCTGAAATTATGTCCAAGATACTGAAAGGTGTCTTCAAGAAAACCTTGCATAATCCCAATGCTAGGGCTGCAGAAAACTTCTCCATAGTTGAATAGTTAGCCCAAACTCCTTGTGAGATGTCAGCTTTAGAGGTGTTACAGAATTGTCTCACTCAGCAAGATGCACTCTTAGCAGCCTTAGGCAGTATGGACTCATCGAGCCTCATGGGGAAATTTAATTTGTTTGATGTCAAAATTTTCCTACCATATCATGTAGCCTTATCGATAGATGTCATCCATGGTGGAAAAACCATTGTCAGGGAAGTTGTTGATGAGGGTGCTTCTACATGTGTCATGTCCCTATCTTGTTGGAAAACTCTTGGATCTCCAGAGCTGGTTCCATCGAACACCCTACTTACTGCTTTCGATGGAAGATCATTTCATCCACATGGTATCCTACCGGATTTTGAAATTAAGTTGGAAGGGAAAGCAGTGTTTGTTGAGGTAGAGGTGATTGATGCACCTTTGGATTCTAACTTGCTCTTGGGGAGAAGTTGGACTTACGCCATGTCAGCTATTGCATCGGCCGTTTTTCGGGTGGTGGTGTTTCCACACGAAGGGAAGTTGGTTACTATAGACCAACTCAGTTTTACTCGAAAAGGCCGCATGGAAACTAACGAGTCCACCTTACCATTGGTTGATCAAGTTAGACCTACATTAGAGAGCTTAGGGGCTGGAATGTACGCATCATTGATGGGCACATTTGATTTTCCAGCTTCGATTAATTATATAGGTTCTGCTAGTGTAGGGAAGTCTATAACAATGGTTGTTGATAGAACAGATCCTTGGGTTCTTTCTTCCCACCATGAACCTGAAGTGCCCTTATCGACAGTGGAAGTAGCTTATCAAGCTATCGTTCATAACTCTGTTGATCCCATTCTGGTCCCTCTCACAGTCTCAGAGGAGCCGGAAGAATCCTATTTTCTTTCTTGGGTAGAGAACTCTTTGCATTCTAGAGATTGCTTAGATATGGTTTTACCTTCAGATGAATCCATTATGGAAGCCATGTGCAGACGAGATAATATCTGCAAAGATATTCACCATCGAGCCTATTTTATTCTAGATTTAAGCAGGATCAAGAACTAGGAGTTCCATATGAGACTGGAAGATGATGTTGATACACTTATTAATCCCTTACCAAGGGAAGTAATATTTGTTGAGGGGAATATGACAAACATTTCTGCTACAATTCCTATCAACATCTTTGTAGACCCAAACGTTGTGGAAAATGAAGACATCGGCGTGAACTGCTCTCTGGAGGAGATTGCGATCTATACAACCTTGTTTAAGGAATTTTGCGACGTATTTGAATGGTCATATGAAGAGATGCCAGGAATTGATCCATCAATTTTTGAGCATGAAATTCAAACTTACCATGATGCTAGACCCGTTCGACAAAAGTTGAGACCTATCAAACTGTGGAAAGCAGCGGTGGTTAAAGCTGAAGTTGAAAAATTGCTGAAAGCCGGTTTCATTTACCCCATAGCTTTGAAGGAATGGATATCCAACCCTGTTCCTGTTGACAAAAAACAAGGGACTATATGCATTTGTACTGACTTTCGAGATCTAAACAAAGCCTGTCCTAAGGACAACTACCCCATGCCATTTATAGATCAAATTATTAATGCTTGTACGGGAAGTGAAGTCTTTTCGTTTATGGATGGTTTCTCCGGGTATAATCAAATCCAAATTAAACTGGAAGACCAACATAGAACAACTTTTATTTGTCCTTGGGGTACCTTCGCGTACAATAAAATGCCCTTTGGATGGAAAAATGCAGGGGCAACCTTTCAGCGGGCAATGGATTTTTCCTTTCATGACATTAAAGCAATTTTCGAACCCTGCCTTGATGATCTGCCAACACATTCTTGCAAGAGGATCGATCAACCAGATCACTTGCGTTTTATTTTTGAACGATGCAGATACTACAAAATTCGCTTGAATCCCGACAACTGTGTTTTCTGTGTTGAGTCAGGGAGATTGCTCGGATTCATTGTTTCCAACAAAGGCATTCATGTGGATCCTTTGAAAGTTGAGGCCATCGTAAATCTTCCTCCTCCTCGTTCTATCAGGCAGCTTCAAAGCCTGTAGGTGAAGTCCAACTTCCTTTGACGTTTTATTGTAAATTATGCCAAGATTACTAAAGGTTTCATGCGCTTGTTGAAACAGGACACCCCATTTGTATGGGATGAAATTGCACAACTTGCATTCGAGGCATTAAAAAATCTTTGTTGTCAGCACCATTACTGCACCCGCCAGATTACTCTCGGGATTTTATATTATATATGGCTACATCTGAGTCAACCATAGGGGTCGTACTAGTCCAGGAAGTCGATAAGCTCCAAGAGCATGTCGTCTACTATCTCAGCCATGATTTAGTTGACTCTGAACTTAGGTATTCCCACGTTGAGAAGTTATCCTTGGAAGCTGTGTATGCTGTTCAGAGGTTGTGTCACTACATCTTATTGAGGACCACGATGGTAGTGGTAGATGTTAATCCTTTTCAATATGTTTTGTCTTGATGGATAGTTGGAGGCAAATTCAACAATTGGATAGTTATTCTTCAAGAGTTTGACTTAGATTTCCAATCCGCCAAATCCCTCTAGACTTGGCGGGATATGGATATGTTAATCCATTTCTAGATGAGCATATCTTTTTGATTTCCACCTCTGACCCCTGGTATGGAGATATACTTATCTATATCCATAATTTGAAGTACCCTGCAACATTCTCGCGGGAAGAACGGCGTAAACTACGTGTACATGCCAAGAAATACCTCATTATTGGAGATACTTTATATCGTAGGGGGGTAGATTCCATTTTGCGTTGATGTCTCACCCATGAATAAGTAGAGACTGTCCTAAATGATGCCCATAGCGGAGCGTGTGGGGGTCATTTATCTAGGTTAGCAACGGCCTAGAAGATCTTACATGTCAGTTATTTCTGGCCCACGATATTTAAATATTGTGTGGAAGCTGTGAAGCACTATCATCCTTGTCAGCTTTACACCAGAAAGATGCGGTTGCATCCTGCTCCGTTATTTCCCATCATCTCAATGGCCCCCTTCACGAAGTTGGGGATAGATTACGTGACGTGCAACCCAGTCTCGGTTGGGGGGCACAAACATATCATTTCCGTTGTTGATTATTTCACAAAGTGGGCAGAGGCAATGCCCACCTTTACAGTTGATGGGGAAACTGTAGCTTTTTTGTTTTCAACCAAATTATCGCACGATTCAGTATCCCTAAAGAGATTATCACTGACCATGGCAGTCACT
This sequence comes from Pseudotsuga menziesii, assembly GCA_001517045.1. NCBI lineage: Eukaryota > Viridiplantae > Streptophyta > Pinopsida > Pinales > Pinaceae > Pseudotsuga > Pseudotsuga menziesii. The sequence goes on from LPNX010446290.1 coordinate 1,965,730, forward strand.
TCCAAAATATTATGATGACTAAATTAACCACTATGCTAGGGTTTAGACAAGAACATTCATCTTCATTCTATCCTCAAGCAAACGGTCAAGTCGAGGCTGTAAATAAAACTTTGAAGACTATTCTCAAATGTACTATTAATGCAGCTTGTTCCAACTGGCACATCATGCTGTATCCTGCACTTTGGGCATATCGTACCAATGTAAAAACTGCTACAGGGTTTTCTCCTTTCCAACTCGTTCATAGAGTGGAAGTAGTCACCCCGGTCGAATGCGAAATCCCATCCTTAAAGATTGCTATTCATGTGTTACTTGATATGACTGAGCTGGAAGAATGTTTATTACATTTAGAACATCTAGATGAGCAATGTAGAGACACGCTGACAAAAAACAAAGCTCATAAAAATAGGGTAAAAAACCAATAAGATAAATCGATCAAGCCTCAGATTTTTTCTAAAGGGGAGCTTGTATTGCTCTGGGATCAGGACAAAGAACCCCTGGGGGTAGGAAAGTTCAGGTCTATGTGGTTAGGACCTTATGTCATGTCAAATGTGTTGAAGAAGGGCACATATGAATTGACAGATTTCAAAGGGAATAAGCTGTCTGAGCCTAGAAATGGGCTCTACTTGAAAAAGTACTATGCTTAGGCTTAGTGCTTTTTCCTGTATTTTATTGTATGTATTTTTATGTACAATAGTTCATCAGTTTGTGTTTTTATACCATATGCTGGTTGTTATAGATGTCTTTCGAGTGGTTCGTAGGTTTCGCTGATGACGCTAGTCGCCACACTTGTAATCTGGCTTCAGCCGCATGGGTCATTTACTCACCCTCAGGAAAACTAGTTGCCTCTAGATGTGCTTGCTAAGGTCCTGCTACCAATAATGTGGTCGAATACAGGGTTGTCATTGAGATTTTAGGGGATGCTTTGTCACATGGTATCACTCAGCTCGAAGTCTGACTTGACTCTCAGCTGGTGGTTTCCCAGCTCAATCGAGCTTATTAGCTGCAGAACCCTATTTTACTATGTCAATTTATGCAAGTTAGGTTATTGGAAAGAAATTTTGAGTTTATTACATTCAATAATATTCCAAGAAATAAAAATTCATTAACTGATACGTATGCTAATTATATCTTGGATTGGAACTTAACACATTTTGCATATATGTGAATATTTGCCCATATAGATAGGTCAAGTTTTTGATCCTCAGATCTAGTCATAACTGTATAATATACAAAAAATATACAAAACATGGATCAAAGTCCATAAAATGCTCCTAAGTATAAGCTTGACCGCCATGGTCACTTGGACCACCCTGGTCCCCTTGATCACCCTAATCACCCTGCTCTTGGTCTTCTTAAGCCTCCTCGGCTGCAACAGCCTCAATGGCATCAATATACACCAGTACTACTCTCACTACCCGCCTCATAAGGGGTATCCATACAGGTGGTATACCAACCACTAACTCCTGCATGACGACAGGGATATGCTCAATGCGTAATGTAGGTACTCTCTCGGTAAGCCTGGCCAACTTTCCCTCAAGAACCCTAATCAAACCATGGTCCTCTCCCACCATAGGACACACATACATGCGTGGATGCCCAGCAGGGAAAACTGGTCCAATATCTGCATTTTGACATTTTAAAAGGATTAAAAAATCTTATACATATGTATATATCTTTATAATTAAAATTCATAAAAAATTTTAAAATTTTGAAAACAAAAATACCCGACTCTCCCCATGCTCCTCCAGGAGGGAGGAAAAGGTCGGTATCACCTTAGAAATATAGTCCAGCATGTGGAAACTGCTCCAAGGTTGGTAACTGTCGCTCCCANAAACAAAAATCCCCGACTCTCCCCATGCTCCTCCAGGAGGGAGGAAAAGGTCGGTATCACCTTAGAAATATAGTCCAGCATGTGGAAACTGCTCCAAGGTTGGTAACTGTCGCTCCCACCAAAAGTAGAACTCATCGTCATATACGCTCTGAACCGATCCACCGCCTCCCTAGCGGAGGAAGATCTCTCCCCACCTACTTAGTCTAGGTTGACGGGGAGAACGAACTGGTAATGGTACTGCAGGACTCAAACTGGGCACCCTCTCAAAGAAAAACGCTACCAGTATGCTGGAATAACCAAAATTTTTCCACCTGCCTCTTTTGCAATCAGAGAGCTGCTTCCTCATTATCGGGATTATTCCCGAACACTAGTCATATAGAGCTCCCTGTAGACAGTCCACTGCAAGTCTCATTTGGTTCCGAGTTGCAAGGTGAAGTGATTATGATCCTACAACCCTCACTATAGTACTCGCCAATACTTGTAAGGGAAAGTTGTGAATATGAACAATAGGGATGCAGCTACCCCTCTTTTGAGTGCCAGGCTCATAGTGTATATCTATGTAGTTTTGTATACTTAGAAGGTCACCACCTCTGCTAGTACCTTCTAATTTCACCGGAGCTCCCCATTGTGATAAACCAGAGATAAAATAGACATCTTCCAAAGTAACCTCTAGAAACTCACCTTGAAGGTCAAACATACCAAGATCGTGATCCCAATAGTTTATCAAAAACTCTAAAAGGGGGACATTTGATCTCATAGGCGAGGTACAAAAGAATTTCAATAACCCACTTTGCCGCAAAGCATTTACCGTGGGGGCATCTTGTAGAGCTTCTTGGTCCATGTCTTCATGTTCCCTCTCCCTCCACTCAAGCACCATATTTGAATATGATAAACAAGCCATTTATAAACTATTAAATTCATATAAAAATTTGTTTTTTTGGCCCTACATAACCTTTTCTACCTCGCGCAGTGTACGTGATTGTCCTTTGGAAAAGTCACGTACTGTATGCGACTTTCCTTTGGGAAACCTGTGTACAGAATGCGTGTACGCGACTGTTGATATACCATACCCGCGTACACAACTTTCATGCTTTGAGGGCATTGGAAAACATAAAAATTGGGCCAAAAATTGAAATTTGCTTGGATCAAATGAAAGAGCATGGAGTGTAGTTTTACCTGGCACTTGTAGTTTCAAGAATTGTCCACCGAGACGTCCACACCGAGCAATCAAAGGTAGAGGTAAAACTTGTCTATTTTTGGTAAAAAATCAAATGGTGAGTTTTGATTTATATTTTGAACTATTTATAGAAATATTATTTTCAAAGTGGGTTTTTTCCCTATAGTTCATATTTTTTATATAAAATCAAACTAATGCCATATCTTTTTCTTCAATGTGATAGGTCTATGGTAGTTTAAAGTTGTTTTTTCGCTCATATAGGATGGTTTTTTGGTCATTTCACATGCATTTTGCATTTATACCTAATCCATGTTAATCCTAGCATTAACACTTTGACCACGGACTATGGTATTTTTCACCATTAGTTCCTAGTTTATGCCATTGTTCTTCCGTGGATAGGACTTTCCTCACATGAGTATCCTCGTTTAGAACCTACTTATTGTCTTTCAATACTCATGCTACAACTGTCATAGGTTCAGGGGAGTCTTCTTAGATATTTTTCACACCAAATCGAGCCTCATTTTGGTCTCTTTTTACAAGCTATCCCTTTATAAGACTCCCCACCCTTATGGAGATTCTTTAGGCCTAGGTCTAACTCCTCAAAATAGACTTAACTGCAGAGTAAACTTGTCCATTCAAGCTTGTTAAGAATATGTGAATGGGCATCCGCATTGGTGGTAGGTTATCTCTTTCTCACACCATGTGGAATAATACGAGAAAGGATCACTCTCTTTTCTACAGAATTGAGTAGAGTATTCTCAGGTATAGGTTTATCACTTTGCCAGACTTGAGGGACTAAATTTACAAAAAAGGAACACCTGCTATGAACTCAGTTTTCTCTTTTTCATGCTTTGGACCTAAAACATGAAAAAGATTTCGAGTGTACTTCATGTCTTTGTCATGCTCGTTAAACACCAAGAACAAAACATTGAGTTTATTGTTGTAAGCCCCATTTATTGTACTCAAATGGATCTTTCCAAGTGATCTTGATTTCCTTCACACTCGTAAAACTCAAGCTATATACTTCTCTCGAAGGAGCTTTGGGTAGGTGGTAATTTAACCTTTTTCGGACCTCCCTGACTAATTACGAAAAAGGTTCATCTTTTCTTCTATGGGAGTTAAGAGAGTTCTTCTGTGGTATGTTTTATACTTTTTTGGCCTTAGGAGACTAAATTGGACAAAAAAGGACCCCCCTGGAGTCTTCTTCGGAGTTTTCAGACTCTCTAAACATGAAAGCACCAAGTGAGCATGTACTAGTTCAGGCTCATAAAATCCATGAATTGGTGACACTATCAAGCATTATTCCTTCTTCTCTTCAAGCTTGTCAAAAAATGAAGAGAGACTTGAGTTGACTTTCCTGGACTCGTTAAAATTTAACAGGAAAGATAAGGAAGAAGTTTTCTTTTGGTTCTCAGTCGGTGGCAGTATGTCTTCCTTGAACATAGCACTCTCTGTCTTTTTTGATACTCATGTCTTAGTGTTCACTTTTAGTTTCAGCTATTACTTCGAGTTTCTTATTCCTCCTCTTGTCAGTTATACCTGGGGAATATGATCATGTCTCCTACATGACAAATAAGTCTAGTTGTACTATATACAAAGTTAAAATCTACCTTGGGTCATCTTTGTGCTGTGCTCACTTTTCAAGGATTTAACCCTGTATTTGATATATATCCTGATTCCATCATTGTCCTATTTGTTATTACTTGCATTTCCCTTCCAATACCCAGTTCCTAGTCACTCTTGTGATCCGTTGGAGGATCTATTGCCTTCCTCATCATAGTATGGTTCTACATCAACACTTCCTGACAACGAAGAACTAGAGTTTTTTTACGATTGTACCTTAGGATTCACTTTCATTATTGGTGAATTCCTTTTCTTTAGTTGTCAATTATCACCTATTGGTTGACAATATGTTGACTCCTATCCATGTTCGACTTCAATAACATCTATTCACATGGCTTGGATTGTACTGGTTCTTCGGGATTTTTGACGAAGACCTTAGGTTCATATCTATGGACTAAGTTGTGCAAGATTATGTTGTGATCACTTACGCAGCTTCCAGATATTTGAAGACTCATCATTATTGTATATTGTGGCTTCGATCCACCTTTGTAATATACGTGGTTTTGTACCTGTATCATATGATGTACTCAAATATTGTAAAGGAGCTAGTGTTCCAGTATATTGAACATAGCATCCTCATATATGACTTTTTATATGACATTATTATGTATTTGTTTCAGGTACTACCTCTGGTCCATTGGACTTCTGAGTTCTCCAAGATAATGATTATAATGTATTTCAACCATGGCTTTCCTCTGACCTCACACATTAGGGGGCATCTGTTATCAACCCAAATGGCACTTCTTCGTCTGAGTTCTGACATTCCTTATGTTGGTACACAAAAGGACATTTTAGGATTGAAGTTTTCCAAAACACTATACATGGGCATGACTTGGGATGCATTTAACCTTGAACCAGCTTTCCATATTATTTTTCTAAGTGTTGAGTTGCGTACGTGACTATATCCATTGCAAATCGCGTACGTACATGACTATTTCCATTTGCAACACTGCACTGTACGTGACTATCTACATTGCAACCCGCGTACATCAATGTACGTGGGTTTCCTTTAAGCAACTCGCGTGTCATACGCGGGTTGCCTATATCAATAGTCGCGTACATCTTTATTCGACCTTAAAAATATAAAACATGATTAATGGAGATTAGTTGGTCCCTAATCATTAACTATCCCAACTGTTTCAACCTCCTCAACCTTCGAAACCACTCTATTTCCCAAAGTATAAATAGAGGCCTTGGGGAGGGCATTAATCAATCAAGATTGGAGAGCAAAGTTATACTGGTGATATATCTTCAGAATTATTGGAGCAACAGAACTCAGAGTCCTTTGGTTGTAGAGGAGTCCTTGTATCAGAAGCTGGGTTGTACTCTTATCTCATTCACTGATTGTTAATAAAGAGAATTCTTCTTCCAACATTGTGTTGAGTCTCTTTCATGTATCGTGGTTAATGAATATATTTGATTATATAATGGACATATTGTTTATCTAACCTCTTATATATACATACATGAGATAGTACTTGGAGAATTTGCTCTTTATAGGTGAAGGAGGTGCATCCCTAGAAGCTTTGGAGAGAAGAGGAACATAAGAAGATCAAGCTTGGATCAACCGTCGGTAATCAGGTAAGTCAAGACTTTATTCCTATTTCCTTTTTGTTCTCTATTAAAGATGATTGTCTGCAAGGTTAGTAGTAAGTTGGTAACCCTAGACCCTAGGTTACAAGGGTGCTTAGTCCTGAATAACAATGTTATGATACAATTCCAAATCTCAAGAATTGATATTTCTATATGACTATAATGAAACACATTTTAAAACTTTTTAAATATTATTTTTTAAATAGCATATGATAAAAAATACAAATACTTATCTTTTATTATTTTGTGGGCTCCCTCTTGATCTCTGCTTCCTTGTGGAGATTCCTGGAGAGTCCCGGACTTGATCTACTTGAAAATTTGAGTGCATGCAAGAGGTAGCAAGTATATGCATGGGGAATAAGGATTTGATGCACACAAGAGTGAATGCTCTTCCTCTCTAAAGAAACCACTCCTTTTGATCATCCTTTTCCTCGGATGATATATTTTGAGAGGGTTTATCTTCTTCTACAATGGTGGATGCATGAAGTCTTTCTTCATTCTTGCATGACACTCTTTTTCATAATGACCTTTCTTTTTATAGTAGTAGCATCGTGCCTTTGAGTCATCAAAATATTTCTTGAAGTCCTTTTTCTTCAAATGAAAGAACTTCCTTGGAGTGAGTTGGTATTTTCCTTTCTTCATTCTTGTAGTGAGGGAAATATTCTCCTATTTGGTACATACTGACTTTTATCTAGATGTAGATTTCTCCACCATTGCAAAGATGAGACCATTTAGGTCATGTTATTCAAGAATACTCTCGCCTTCCATGTGTTCAAGTTGGAAGTACCTTCGAGTTGGTCTTTCATTCATATGAAGATTGATGCCATGGTTACAAGATTTTTCTCAACTACTCAAGATCACTCAGGATTTAGTTTGTTTCAAAAAACTAAGCTCCTTCACTCCCTATGATATGATACCATGTCAATGTTTTGAGAAATAATGAAGATACTTGAAACTTATTTTTTATTAACAATCAATCACTGCACATATGAATCTCATAAACATATCATCTACATAAATCATTCAACCATATGAGCGAAGATGTACCTTGGGAAAACCCTCCAAATATAGAGGCTGAAAAAACCAACAATTTTTTTAGTACAATTGATAGATTTGAAGGGAATGGTTTACAACACACTAATATATTGTCCGATAAGAGAGAAAATAGAGCAATAGAGAAGAGAGATCATATACAACAATTGTAATGAAATTTCCAAGTGCTTGAGATTTTAATAACAAGTCAAAACCTCAGCCATGCAATGTTTTTCTGACACTAGTGCACACATGAACTTCAATTTATAATTTTCCTTTAAGGATGTCAAGTCAGTTGATAGGATTCTTCTCCATGCAAACATTAGTGCCCTACCTACACTAGTGCCAAGTCATTGTCCTTGGAATTTTCATCATGCACAATAAATGCGCCATATCTTCCAATAATAACTTTAACTAAGTGCTAACTGACTTTGAACTGAACTTAGTATTCAATAGATTGCATGACAACAAATTTAGAAGACAAACTCAAATTCATAGTTCTTTACTCTTAGTGTCATTAGTGCTTCACTCGTAGTTCCATCGGTGCTTCATTCTTAGTGTCATCCATGCAGATCTCTTTATTTACTATTTTTATCTTTGCATGGATCACATAGAGATTCCTTATTTAACTAATGCATTCTTTATTACAAATGAGGCTTTAACTGAAACCTTATCAATTCGATTTCAATGGAGGAATACATAGGTAATTCAAATTCTCTCTCTCTCTCTCTCTCTCTATGCTTATCTCTTTATCATTTATCATTTTTTGCATGGTCCACATGTGCATTTATTATTTATCCATCTTATCATATTACAGTTAGAATAATTGTCACACATACCGATGATCAAATCATATTACCTCGGACAATATAGTCATATGCTAAAGTAATTAACTCTAGAGGTGATTAGTCTCTAGAGGAGACTTAATAGCTTATTGCATCTTGAATTACCATGGTTAGTAATAGATCACATAGTGCCACCTCTTTAAAAAGTACAACATTTCACCTCAAATATAGGTCCACCTAAATGAGTATCCATTCTATGGATGACTACATTAGGATCACAACTTGATATTACTCACAAGTTCAACTTGATATTACTCACAAGCCCATTTCCATAACTAGAGGTCCATCTCATAAGGTACCTTATATGATAACACTTGACTTGATATTAATCACAAGTACGACTTGATATTACTCACAAGTATATAGTCTTGATATTACTTACAAGAATTTATGGTACAACACAACCACCTCAAACATACAAGGATATATTTGTAGGACTTGATATGAATCACAAGTCTTGGCTTAATACAACACAAGTCTAGAGAATGACCCCTAATGCTATACATTCAACACTATCTCTCAGCGAGGGAGACATTCTCTACTTTACAAGGAATTTTCTTCCATACCAAGTTATATCAGAAGTATATGAATTTTTTCACTGACAACAACTTTGTTCACACATTGGCATTATTCTCATTAGTACTGCTATGTACTGAAATTTCACTTTACATGACCATGACTCTGATCAAGTGATACTTATCTTAATGTGTTTCAACGTAACATGAAACATCGAGCTCTAAAAAATATTGATTATAACACCTAATATCTATAGGCTCAAGTCTTTCACCCCAGTAGGTAGCATCTCAATCTATACTACTCCTCAACAGGTAGTACTATCCGCAAAACACATTTGCTTCTATAGCACTCTCTAACATACATCTTGCTTTTGTAGTACTAGACACAATACACTTAGCTTTTGTAGTACTAGCCACATTTGACATCGCTTATATTAGGATAAAACAATAGCTGGATATCAAAATAGGTCTACGATGTCTCAATTAGAATAAAGATCATATTCTAATGTACCTCAAAGCTTCTCAAACATATTCTTAGTAACAAACATAAAATACAAGAGGTCTTCTAGGTACCTTAAGAGACTAACCAACTACTTATTCATGGTAGCATCATCTGGATCCTATCCAGAATTCAATTTCTCTAAACTAGAAACTATATATTTCAAATCCATCTTATACAACAACACACATCAAATGTGTAATATCATGCAAGAAGAAGTTTCATATTTTCTTTCAATCTTCAACTTTGTTGACTTCAATAATCTTCTATTCTTTGGAGAAGTTCTCTGTGAGCTTGAAATTTTCTTTGTTGTTATTCAAGGCCTGATCACTTTAATAGTGATTTCATATTCTTATATTTATAGCTCAACATTCCAACTACCTCTCCAAGAGGTTTAACTATTCTCTGACTGCCATGATTATAATTTTTTTTGAGTATTCGATAGTATCCAAGACTTTCACCTTGTCTTTGCTCATGTGGATTCTCTCCACAATATATAATAGCCCCTAGCTTCCCGAGTTAAATAAAATGACTAATTGGTGGGAAATTTATTTGCTGCTGCCCATGAAGAAACATCAATACCCACTCTTCAAATTAGAGGACTCTTCTTGTACTATACCAAACTTGTCATGGGTAGAGTTTAGTAGGTATACTGGCAATGTTGCTCATATATGGATATGTATTGATATCCATAAGAGATATAAATCACTCTTATCCACTCAAGAGATATAAGTCACTCTTGACATTCACAATATATATGGCTCACTCTTGTCTACTCAAGAGATATGACTCACTCTTGATGACTACCTGAAAAATATCATTCTTGCATCATTCACTACTAGCCATATAACCCAATTTGCACGAGTGAATTTTTTCCCCATATTGCTCAGGAGCTACACCGATCCTTCTTACACCATGTCTCAGATACACCTAACTAGGAACCTCTTAAACTTTTACTTCTTTAAAAAATTATCTATCTGGGGAAACATCTCTGATATGATATTTCTCGATCACTATACTAGTTAGAATCCTTGAAACTTTATTTTCCTGTCCGAGACATATATGAGATCACATTCAGGTGTACAAAGTAGGTACCTCAACTCTTACTTTATTGTCCATATCTATGTACTTAATGCAAAACATATATATGATCTTGGTGCTAACTAGGTACATATCAACTAATAATTGAGATCCTCTAAATCTGAATCAACTTCAGATTTATCTTCATATGTGTGGACATGGAATTACAGTACGTCATCCTGAAACTCTCTAGGCTCTTCTACTATATATTTTCCTTAACTGGGGAAAATATTTATTTGATGACTTCCACATCTCTAATCTAAAGAATCATAACAAGATTCGTGAATACTTGTTCTCAACTTCCTTTGGAATGCGAGAATCATGTAGGTATCCTCTTTAACAAGAGGTTCAACAACCAGTTTTACTCGTTCTTCAGGATCTAGGGAATCTATCTTCTCCCTCTCACCATCAGGATGTGAGAATCATAATTTGGTTCCTCCATCATAGAGACACATGCTCATCTATTCCTAAAGCTCTTATTAACACATGAATGCAAATAAGATATTTTTTAAATATCTTCATGAGTCTTCACATCTTCCAGAATAATACTAGGGCTTGTATTCTGATTTCTTCCCATATAACATAGTGACCTCTCGATATGATCCTAGAAGGTTCCCGTTTCAAAACATATCGCTCTCTTTAAGGACCAACCATCAGAATGACTCCACATTTCTTTACTTGTAGGTCAGGGAATATGGATTTTCCTACAAGACAAAATTTCCTAATGGTTAGAAACATTTCATACTCATGAATTTTTTTCACATGAATACTTTCAATATAGTGATAATGATTTACACAGTTCTGTACATATATTAACCAACTCGATAGCATAACCATTTCTAATATCTTGTACTGAGTTGCAGTCTTATATTATACTTATATTAGACCCATATCGGTACTATATCAGTCCCATATTCATATGTTATGAAAGAAATATGAATCCCAATATTCATGTTTCATGAAACAATCATGCATCCCTATGTGCATATCTCATGAACAATCATGCAACCCTATGATCATATCTCATGAACAATCATGCATCCCTAACTTCATATGAAAATTTCAGCCTTATATCAGTCCTATATAAGACTATATCATTCCGATATCAGTCCTATATTATATCCCATAATATGGACTTCATGGGATATATAACATGCCAATAGAAGACATACAACAATGTATATGCTCATCATGTTATAACACAATTCCAAATATCAGGAATTTAGATTTCTATATGACTATAATGAAACACATTTCAAAAATTTTTAAATCTTATTTTTATAACAACATATGATAAATACACAGCTACTTATCTTTTATTATTTTGCGGGATCCCTCTTGATCTTTGCTTCCTTGTGGAGATTCCCGGAGTGTCTCTTACTTGATCTACTTACAAATTTGAGTGCATGAAGGAGGTAGTGAGTCTTTTCAAGGGGAATATAGATCTCATGCACACAAAAGTGAATTCTCTTCCACTCTAAAGGAAATACTCTTTTCGATAATCCATTTCCTCGGATGATTTCTTCTGAAAAAGGTTCATCTTCTTCTACACCTGTGGATACATGAATTCCTTTTTCATTCTTCTTTCGTGCATGGCACTCTCTTGCATAATTGCAGCTCTTTTGAGAGTAGTAGCAGCATGCCTTTGATTTGTTGAAATATTTCTTGAACTCCTTATTGTTTGAATGAAATAACTTCCTTGGAGCGAATGGATTTTTTCCTTTATTCGTTCTTTTTGTGAGGGAAAGATTCTCCTCTTTGGTGCATATTGTCTTTGCTTTGGATGCAAATTCCTCCACCACTATGGAAATGAGACTATTTAGGTGATGCTCTTCAATAATAATCTTTCATTCCATGTATTGAAGTTGGAAGTTCCTATGAGTCAAACTTCTGGTCGAACGAAGATCAATGTCATGGCTCCAAGCTTTTGCTCAATTCCTCAAGATCTCGTAGGATTTAAATTGCTGCAAAAAAATAAGCTCCTTAATTCCCTATTCTATGATACCATGTCAATGTTTTAAGATATAATGAATATACTTGAAACTTAAAATTTTTATCAATCAATCACTGCAAATATGAATCTCATAAAAAAATAAGCCACATAAATCATTCAACCATATGAGACAATATGTACCCTAGGAAAATCCTCCAAATACAGAGGATGAAAACCTAACATTTCTTTGAGTATAATAGGTAGAATTTCAAAGAATGGTTTACAATACATTAGTATATTTCTTGATAAGAGAGGGCACAGATAAATAGAGAAGATATATCATCTACAACAACTGTAATGAAATTTCCAAGTGCCAGAAACTTTAATAACAAGTAAAAACCTCATCCATGCAATGTTTGGCTGACACTAGTGCACACATGCACTTCAATTTAGAATTTTCCTTCAAGGGTGCCAATTCAGTTCATAAGATTCTTCTCCATCCAAACAATAGCGCCCTGACTGAACTAGTGCTAAGGAATTGTCCTTGGAATCCTCATCATGCTCAATACATGCGCCATACCTCCCAAGATTAACTTTGAATTGAACTCAGTCTTCAACTAAATTCATGACCAAAAATTTACGAGACTAACTGAGAGTCATAGTGCTTTACTCTTAGTGTCATCATTACTTCACTCTTAGTTCCATAAATGATTCACTCTTAGTGTCATCCATGCAACTCACTTTATTTACTATTTTAACTTTGCATGGATAACATAGAGATTCCTTATTTAATTGATGCATTCTTTAATACAACTGAGGATTTAACTGAAGCCTTATCAATTCGAGTTCACTGGAGGCATACATAGGAAATTCAAATTCTCTCTCTCTCTCTCTCTCTCTCTATGCTTATCTCTTTATCATATATAATTACTGCATAATACACGTGCGTTTAATATTGATCCATATTATCATATTATATTCAGAATAATTGTCACACATAATGATGATCGTATCATATTACTCCGAACCATATAGTTATATATTAATGTAATTCGTTATAGAGGTGATTAGTCTCTAGAGTATACTTAATAGCTTTATCCATCTCAAATGACCATTGTTAGTAATAGATCACATAGTATCACCTCTTTAACACATAAAGAATTCCACCTCAAATGGAGGTCCACCTAAATGAGTATCCATTCTATGGATGACTGCATTAGGATCACAATTTGATATTACTCACAAGTTCAGCTTAATATTATTCACAATCCCATCTCTATAATAGGAGGTACATCTCATAGGGTGTTTTCTATGAGAACACTTAAATTGATACTAATCACAAGTCTGACTTGATATTACTCACGAGTATGACTCTATATTACTCACAAGTCTATAGTTTTGATATTACTCAAGACTTTATCGTACAACATCGCCACCTCAATCATATGATAATATATATGTAGGACTTGATATGACTCACAAGTCTTGCGTTAATACAACACAAGTATGAATAATGACTCTTGATGTTATACATTTAACACTCCCTCTCAGTGGGGGAGACATTCTATGCTTTACTAGGCATTTTCTACCATGCCAAGCTTATCTTGGAAGTATATGAACTTTGTCACATGACAGTGGGTTTTTCCACACATTTGCAATCTGCTCATCAGTATCTATGTATTGAAATTTCACTTTACATGACCATGAATCCGATGAAGTGATACGTCATCTTGATATGTTTCAACATAACATGAAATATCTGGTTCTCATAAAGCTTGATTATACAACCTAATATATGTAGGCTAAAGTATTTCACCTTGGTAGGTAGCATCACAAGATACAATACTTCTTAGTAGGTAGTACTATCTGCAAAACACATGTTCTTTTGTAGTACTCTCTGACATACATCTTGATTCTGTAGTACTATCCAAAATACACTTAGCTTTTGTAGTACTAGCCACAATTTACATCGCTTATCTAAGTATAAAACAATATATGGATAGCACAATAGGTATACCATGCATCAATTGCAATAAAGAGGCTATTCAAATGCACCTTAAAGGTACTCAAACATATGCTGAGTAACAAGCATAAAATACAATAGGCCTTCTAGGTACCTTAAGAGACCAACAAACTACTTATTCATGGTAGCACCATCTAGATCCGATCTATAATACAATTTGTATAAACTAGAAACTATGGATTTCAAATCCATCATATAAAACAACACACATCAAATGTGTAATATCATGTAGAAAGAGTGTCCCATATTTTATTTCAATATTCAACTTTGTTGACTTCAATAATATTCTATTATCTGGAGAATTTCTCAGTGAGCTTGCCATTTTACGTGATGTTCTTCAAGGCCTATTCACTTCCATAATGATTTCATGTTCTTTTCTTTATACCACAACACTCCAACGACCTCTCCAAGAGGTTGAACTGTTCTCTGACAGTCCCAACTATACCTCTTCTAGAGTATTCGATAGTCTTTGAGAATTTGACCATGTCTGTGCTTATGTGGATTCTTTAAACAAGATATCACAACCCATAGATTCCTAACTTAAATACCATGACAAACGGGTGGGGACTTTATCTGTTGCTTCCTGTGAAGAAACATCAATACTCCCTTTTCCACTTAGAGTAGTCTTCTTGTACTATACCAACCTTGTCCTAGGTATAGGTTAGTAGGTATGTTGGAAATGATGTTCATATGTGGATATTTACCGATCTCCATAAGAGATATAACTCACTGGTATCCATTCAAGAGATATGACGCACTCTTGAAATTCACAATAGATACCACTCACTCTTGTCTACTCAAGAGATATGATTCACTCTTGACTTACAAAAGATATGACTGACTTCTGTTACTCACACGAGATGGGCTCACTCTTGTCTGTGAATTTTTGCTACATATTGCTTAGGAATTGCACCGCGCCTTCTTGCACCATGTCTCATATACACTTGAATAGGAACCTAATGAAGTTTTATTGCTTTACAAAATGCTCTATCTAGAGAAACATATCTAATATGATATTTATCGATCACTATACTAGTAATAATCCTTGAAAATTTATTTTACCATTCGAGACATATCTCAGATCACATTGACTCATACCATGTAGGTAACTCAACTCTTGCTTTATTGTACATATCTATGTACTGACTACAAAGCATACATTCGATCTTGGTGCTAACCAGGTACATCTAGACTGACAATTGAGATCCTCCAAATCTGAATCAACTTCAGATTCATCTTCACATGTGTGGCCATGGAGTTACATTCCATCATCTTGAAATTATTTAGGCTCTTCTATTGTATATTTTCCTTAATTTAGGAAAATATTTATCTGATGACTTCCACATCTCTAATCTCAAGAATCATAAAAATATTCTTGAACACTTGTTCTCATATTCCTATTGAATTTGAGCATCATGCAGGTCTCATATTTAATAGGAGGTACATTGATCAATTTTATTGATTCTTTAGAATCTAGGGAATATAGCTTCTACCTCTCACCATCGCAACACGAGAATTGTAATTTTAGCCCTCCATCACAAAGACTCATGCTCATCCATGTCTGAAGCTCTTCTTGACCCATGGATGTAAATAAGATATTTTAAAAATATCTTAAGTAGTCTTCACATCTTCCATAATAGTATTAGGGATTCTATTCTGACTTCGTTCCTTAAAAAGACAAGGACCTCTCGATATGCTCCCATAAGGTTCCCATTTCATAACATCACGCTCTCTTTTAGGAACATCCATTAGAACAACTCCAAATTCATGTCATTATTTACTTGTATGTTAGGGCATATGGATTTTCCTACAAGAACAATTATTCTAATGGTTGGAACCATTTCATACTCATGGATTTTATTCACATGAATACTTTCAATATACTGATAATGATTTACAGAGTTATGTATAGATATTAACCAACTGTTTTAACATAACCCATTCTAATATCATGTATTGATTTGCAGCCTTATATTAGACTTATATAAGACCCATACCAGTCCTATATCAATCCCATATTCATATATTATGAAAGAAATTTGTATCCCAATATTCATGCTTCATGAAACAATCATGCAACTCTATGTTCATATCTCATGAAAAATCATGCAACCCTAACTTCATACGAAAATTTCAGCCCTATATCATTCATATATAAGTATATATCAGTCCTATATCATTCCTATATCAGTCCTATATCATATATCATAATATGGAATTCATGGGATCTATAACATGCCAATAAAGGACATACATCAATGTATATGCTCATCATGTTATAGCACAATTCCAAATCTCAAGAATTTAAATTTCTATACGACTGTAATGAAACACATTCAAAAAAAATTAAATCTGATTTTTATAACATCATATGATAAAAAAAAAGTACTTATCTATTATTGTTTTGCAGGCTCCCTCTTGATCTTTGCTTCCTTGTGGAGATTCCTAGAGTATCTCAGACTTGATCTATTTGCAAATTTGAATGCATGCGGGAGGTAGAGAGTCTTTGAAAGGGGAATAAGGATTCCATGCACACAACAATGAATGATTTTACTATCTAAAGGAAATATTCCTTTTGATCATCCTTTTCCTTGAATGATTTCTTCTAAAAAGGTTCATCTTCTTCTACAATAGTGGATGCATGAAGTATTTCTTCATTTCACTTTCTTCTATAGCACTCTCTTGCATAATGGACCTTCTTTTGAAAGTAGTAACATTGTGCCTTTGATTTTTCGAAATATTCCTTGAACTCCTTCTTCGAATGAAAGAACTTCCTTGGAGTGAATGCATTTTTCCCTTTTTTTATTCTTTCCATGAGGGAAATATTCTCTTCTTTGATGCATATTGTCTTTTCTATGGATGTAGACTCCTCCACCACTATAGATATGAGACCATCTAGGTAATGCTCTTCAGGAATACTCTCTCCTTCCATGTGTTGAAGTTGGAAGTGCCTTCGAGTAGGTATTCGGGTCGGATGAAGGTTGATGTCATGGCTGTAATATTTTTCTCAACTCCTCAAGATCACTTAGGCTTTAGTTTGCTGCAGAAAAGTAACTTGATGCCATATTCTCTAATGCCATGCCATTGTTTTGAGAAATAATGAAGGTACTTGAAGCTTAAAATTTTTATCAGTCAATCACTGCACATATGAATCTCATAAAAAAAATAGTCACATAAATCATTCAACCATATGAGATAAGATGTACCTTGGGAAAACCTTCCAAATAAAGAGGATGAAAAACCCAACAATTCTTTTGAGTATAATAGATAGAATTATAGATAATGGCTTACAACACATTAGTAGAATAAATGATAAGAGAGAACATAGAGCAATAGAGAAGAGATATCATTTACAACAAATATAATGAACTTACCAAGTACCTAGCACTTTAATAACAAGTCAAAACCTAAGCCATGCAATTTTTGCCTGACACTAGTGCACATATGCACTTCAATTTCGAATTCACCTTCAAGGGTACCAAGTTAGTTTATATGATTATTATCCATGCAAACAATAACACCCTGCTTGCACTAGTTCTAAGTCCTCATCCTTGGAATCTTCATCATGCACAATACATGCTCCATACCTTCCAAGAATAACTTTAACTGAATTCTAACTGACTTTGAACTGAACTCAGTATTCAATTGAATGCATGACCACAAATTTAGGAGACCAATTGAGAGTCATAGTGCTTTACTATTAGTGCCATCAGTTCCTTACTCTTAGTGCCATCAGTGATTCACTCTTAGTCTATCCATGCAAATCACTTTATTTACTATTTTTATCTTTGCAGGGATCACATGGAGATTCCTTATTTAACTGAAATCACTTTATTTACTATTTTTATCTTTGCATGGATCACATAGAGATTCCTTATTTAACTGATGCATTCTTTATTACAAATGAGGCTTTAACTGAAGCCTTATCAATTCGAGTTCACTGGAGGCATATATAGGCAATTCAAATTCTCTCTCTCTCTCTATTCTTATCTCTTTATCATTTACTACATGGTCCACATGTGTAATTATTATTTTTTCATCTTATCATATTATACTCAGAAGAATTGTCACACATACTTATGATCATGTCATATTACCCCGGACCATATAGTAATATGCTAAAGTAATTCACTCTAGAGGTGATTAGTCTATAGAGGAGACTTAATAGATTTATCCATCTTGAATGCCCATGGTTAGTAATAGATCACATAGTATCACCACTTTAACAAGTAAATCATTCCACCTCAAATGGAGGTCCACCTAAATGAGTATCCATTCTATATTGGATGACTACATTAGGATCACAAATTAATATTATTCACAAGTTCATCCTGATATTACACACAAGAACATATCCATAACTAGATGTTCATATCATAAGGTACTGTCTATGGGAACACTTGAATTGATATTACTCACAAGCCCGACTTTATATTACTCAAAATTATACAGTCTTGATATTACTCACAAGACTTTACAGTACAACACCAACACATCAACCATATGAGGATATATATATGTAGGACTTGGTAGGACTCACGAATCTTGACTTGATACAACACAAGTCAAGAGAATGATTCCTAATGTTGTACATTCAACACCTATTAGGGTTTCTCAGGAAATAGACTCAAGTGGAACTTGTCATATGGCATAAGAGATGAACATCGTGGATTACCCTAGCTTGGATTGTTGTTAACCTGTGTTGGGTTCTTCATTCTTAGGTGAGATTAAATCCCTTTTTCCCTCCATCTATAATATCCTTAGTGAAGAAGAACTAATATTTATAAAAGAGGTGGAGAATTATAAGTCTTGTTTGCCTAGAATTGATGAAAGTTTTCCTTTTCAAAAGACTGGTTTGATGGATGGGGTTTCTTTTGGTTGGGGGTTTTCGCCATTAAATGAGTCCAATGTTTCTTCTTTGGTTTCTAGGGTTCATATGGATATGGGTTATGTTTCTAAGTCCTTGGATGCCAATGATTCGACACTATCTGTCCTGAATTCCATTGGTGCGTCTGATGTGGAGGTGGACCCAACTGAGCTGCGTAATGGGTCACCTTCTCTTCCTTTAGATTACTTTGAAATTCAAGCAATAAAAGTTGATTCCTTTTTGTGTCTTGTTGATTTGAATTTAGTCCCTTCCTATATTAAGGACATGATAATCTAAAGGTCACTATTTTTCTTCTCTAATTCGAATATGGTTTCTCCAGACCCCTCCTCTGATCCTCAACCCAATAGGAAAAAAGTAATTGGAAAAAATCTAATATTTCAGGAAAGATGACAAATAAAGGGTATATTCAAGAGGGGTTTGCTACAAATGTATTAGTTTCTCATTCTCCTATTTGCTTCTCGGTGAGAAGGTTTGATTTAGAGGTGGTAAACCCTCAATATGATGATCTTAGGGTTCTTAGAGATGCTTTTCCCTCTCATCTGATGTCCAAATGGTATTAATATATTTTAATGTAAGGGGAGTGGGGGGTGCTCCCAAGTTTAATGCCCTCAACATATTATTTTCATTTATTAGTCCTGACATATTTCTTATCCAAGAAACTATGGTCATTGGCTCAAAATCACATGAGATTTTATTAAAATTACTTCTTGGCTAGGAATGTTGCACTTTGGATGCTGTTGGGCAATTTGGGGGATTATTATCAGCATGGGATCCCAGGATTGCAAATTTTAAGTTGTTTCTTATCTACACAGGTATTTTCCTAGAAGGTTATGTCAGGGGATTGGATCAGTTTATCAAGGTTGTGAATTTCTATGGGCGATACTCCGACATACATGAGTTTTGGGATTTGGTTGTTGATTTAGGGGTGATGAAATAATCATTTATGATTTTTGGTGGGGATTTAAACCATATTGTTTTTGCTTGAGAAATATGGGGTTCTTCAAGAATGGACCCATTGTCTAGTTTTTTCTTAAATATTTTTCAAGAAGCAAATATTGTTGATGATATCCCCTCTCCTTTGCTTCGAACATGACAGAATGGCTGGACTAGACAAGATGGGATTAGTAAGTGTGTGGCCATGTTTTTTTAAGTGAATACATTACTGAGGTAAGAGGTAGGTTCATAGCTTGGGTACATAATGTGGGGATTTTTGGATCATATGCTGATTTGTTTGCAACTAGAAATGGAGTCAAATTGGATTAATATTCCTTTCAAATTTAACTATACATGGATTGGAGATGAAGACTTTAGTAATTTGGTGAAGGAAAAATGCATCCTTTCAGATCAATCAACTTTTGATTTTGCTATGGATGTTTTAGGTTTTAAATTAAAAGAATTTAAAAATGGGGTTATTTGTTGGGAGAAATAGAAGAAGTTCAAATTGAAACAAGAACTGTTAAATATTGAGAACCAAACTGAATAAATTTGTACTAGAAATAAGTTAGTTATTCTCTCAGAAGTTGATAAGGAAGATTTGGTGATCCTGAAGAATAGAAAATCCCATATTTTGAAACTTGAAAAGGAAGCTGTAGAAATTCAGGCCAGCAGTAGATTAATTTTACCCACAACAATTATCAATTGATCATGCAAAATTGCTAACAATGGAGACTGAATATGGAGCTGTNTCTGATCATCTTTCTTTTCTATACCACACTGCTTCAGCTGCAAAACTAGTGCTTTGAACTTGGAGAAATATAGCTGCAGGGATTCAAAGCTACTGGGACTCAGAGAAATCAGCTCATTTTCGATCTGATGTCCCCTCATCTCATCTGTCTTTCCAAAAATATCAGAAAGCTTCTCCCATACTTGTTCCAATGAAGTTAATCCATCGAGATGGAAAAGGAGGTCTCAGGAAATACTGAGACATAGGAGGCCATAGGCCTCATCTCTCTGATTGTGCCATTTGATCTTCTCTGTAG
>LPNX010446290.1:1996390-2059416 GCA_001517045.1 Pseudotsuga menziesii
GTGATTTCTATCAAAGAGTATGGGAAGTTGTTGGGAATAGACTTCACATTCTAGTCAATTGGATGGACAATTCTCTTGAGCACAATCTCTCAATGGGTCTCAATCTATAATTATATTAAAGCATTTCCTCTGTTTGTTATTTGGGAATTTGAAGAGGTAGAAATCTGGTTATTTTTTAGAATGAAAAAAGAAGTGTCTCCCAATTAATTTCTAAGATTGTAGGGGATTTTCAAGAATATCATACAGTTCAAAAAGTGAAAGCATCAAGAAATTTGAATTTCCCCCTTTTTTGAATGAGGATCATGTTGGTTTTTTTGACAACACATCACAATTTGGTTTGTATGGTTGTGGTATTTGTATTAGAATTAATGGTAGACAAATATTCCATATTTGGATAGGCGGTGGGGAAGGTACAAACACTAGAGGAAAATTATTGGCACTCTAGTATTTGTTAAAGTTTGCTTCATTAAAATGTATTAAAACTTTACAGGTTTTGGGAGATTCCAAAGTTATTGTTGGGTGGTTCAATGGAAAATCTGATCTGTTGGTGGCTAACTTGGGTCACTGGAAATACATGGTCCATGAGCTCCAAGTTTGAATGCATATTATTTCCTATAGCCACATATCTAGACAACTTAACTCTATTGTTGATGATCTATCAAAGAAGGCATTGGTTCGAAAGGAAGGACAACTTTTTTATGAAGAACATTTGGATGACCAAGTGTGTCTAGGGGCACCTTATTGGCATACTGAAAATATTTTTTTATGAGATTAGTAATTTTCTGTTATGAAGTCCTTTTGGTATTTGTATTACATAGAAGGTTTCTTTGTAAAAGATTTGTAGAAGTCCCTAGCTTTGAGATTATGTTTTAAAACATTAACTTTGATAATTTATGACAGACTTTAGATACTAGTATACATTTTATATAGCCTCTTTTAATGGCACATAAAATACAATCTTATTTTTTTTTTATAACTATTTTGCAGCTAAGATGGATAGCCATTTTGAACAGTTTGATATATATATATCTTTGATTCACTATAAATAAAAAAGATGCAACATCTTATTGAAAAAAAATCTATTAGTGACTTAATTAAAATTAATTAAACAAGTAAGTCCAAATTATTATAATAAAATAATTGATAAATAATTTAAATACATATTTCATAATTTAGATTATAAAACTAGCCTTAATACTTATAATGGGAATATTCATCCTTATCAACATTGAAGGTAAAATGTGGGCTCTCTTAGTTTACAAAGAGATAAAACTTAGGGTTTTAAAACATCATACGATGTATTTTAATGGAGTTGAGTATGATTGTCTTAAAAAGAAGAGCCAGGAGGTGGCAATGTCCCCTCACTTTCTAATAGCTATTGCTACAAGATGGAAGCTATAAAAATATGATACTTTTGCCACAAAACTACTTAGGCATCTAATCAATTTCTCAATGTTTTTTAGAAACAAAAATAGTTGGAGAAGATGAAAAACTTGTGCTAAGCATCCTTCATGATCAGAGAGCCAATTTCTTACATCTCAAATATGGATATATCGACATGGACTTAGAAAACTATTTAACATACGTATAAACACACAAATGACTTCATTGAAATAGGTAGAACAAACAACCTTCACCATAACCACTCAACCAAATTCATTAAATAACTACAACAAGTTAAAAGATGTAAATTTGCACAGTGTCCAAAAAAAAAACACTTACAAATAACTTTCACCACACTAAGCTCAATCTCTCCATGATGGTGCAACTTGCAAATAGCATCTAACCAATGGATTCAAAAATTTGTTTCCACCAAAATTTATAAAAACCTCGCATCATGTGGGTTTTGATCAAGTTGTCATCTTTTCTCACTTAATATGTCATCATATTGAGTATCTCTAATATGTACCATGTAATGCTTTAGTAAGATATTGTATATTGTTAAGATGATAACTAAGAAACACTAAGAAACAAAAAATCTTATTAAAAAAAGGTGGACATTTCTAGTTGCTCT
This sequence comes from Pseudotsuga menziesii, assembly GCA_001517045.1. Lineage (NCBI taxonomy): Eukaryota > Viridiplantae > Streptophyta > Pinopsida > Pinales > Pinaceae > Pseudotsuga > Pseudotsuga menziesii. Next base: position 1,998,405 of record LPNX010446290.1, read on the forward strand.
ATTTGTGGACACCTATTAGCTATTGGATTTTGATTTTAGTGAAAATTGGACTTATTATCACCTTAACATGAACCATTACATTCAATTTACAGTTCTGAACATTGTGAATATTTTCAAAGCACATGGTTTCCAACATTTATATACAATTACGAAAAGAGTAAGAAACATTTCATTGTAAATCATTTACTATAGAATTCATTTTAAGTTTTTGCTTAAGTCAAAATATTAAGAATATGTGTTTCCTTCTAGGAGGTCACATATTCAAATCCACTCATTGTCTTGTCTTTGTTTCATTTTTTTACTCTTAATGTTAAATACAAGAAAAAAGAAAAAAGTAAAGAAAAAAGAAAAAGAAAAAAGTAACCTTTTAGCTTTGAATATTCCATACATATTACATATTTGAACTGCATATGATATGTTTGAATTCCCTAATTGATTGAAGAAGTCGAGAATAGTGATTTTCCCACAGATATTAAAATGGCTATCCATTTTACAAAATTGTGAAAATGTGACTACAAATTCTACTTTTAGATGGTTTTCTAAACAAATATGAAAAGCTCAAAAAATTTAAAGACCACAATTAGAAAATTACATCTAAACCTCTTTGGACCCAAACCCACCAACCCCTCTAAAGGTGGAATCCAAATCTTCCATCTCAAGAACCTGAGTGAGACTTTTCTCAATAATCAACTGAGCAATACGATCTCCAACCGTAACCTCAAAATCCAGATCAAAACGATGGATCACACTCACCTTACCACGGAAATATGCATCTATGACACCAACATCAATGTCTATCAAACACTTCCAAGCAAACCCAAACCTAGAAGTTGCATTAAAAACCATATAAATTCTTCAAAACAACAAAAACCACCTAGCTTTAAATCTCATTTCTATATTAAAAAACCCAATCAGAATTTTGTTCAAATACATTACCAAACTACCAAACATTTGATTTCACAAAATATTCTAAAACGTATAAAGCAATTTTAGGGCAAAATGTTTACCTATGTGAATAAAAAACCACATTAATTTAAATAAAAGGTTACACCATTTAAGAAAACTAATCTAAATAAGAACTACAATCAATTTAAATAAAATAAAAAACTACACCGAGACTGAAGTTTCAATGTATGATTTGATTCCACTCATAACGAAACAACAATAATCCCTCATCATAGATCCCCATGAATGAAGGCATTGATGCCAATGCCTTGTCAGGTATTTCCAGCTAGCTTTTAGTCTATGCATGGCAGCAACGTTGCATAGGAAGCTATGATTCCAATGCGTTGTCAGGTATTGTCATCTAGCTTTCAGTCTATGCATGGCAGCAGCATTGCATAGGAAGCTAAGACACCTTGCAACATGAGAGCCAAGGAGAAACTCCTCACAATAGTTGTGCTGACATGGAAAGATGGAAAAGCCCCTGACAGCTCAGTGTTCTTTGCAAAGTGGCTAGAGGAGATCTGAAAGGATTTTAGAGTCAGAGAACACTAATTCTTTCTAATTGTAAATTGTATTCTTTGCAATGAGATCGCAGACTATGATTAGTTTCATGAGAGATTACCAGCGGCACTACTCAGTAGAGAAGACCTGAGATCAGCCATGTGAAATTTGTTGGTTGCATTGTTTGATATGGCGTGGGAGAAAGGGATGAAGACGTCAAGCAAAACGGATGTGAGATTCTCCAAATTCATAGATGAAATGGATTGCTACATGTGGGAGCATTTCCATATTTACAGCTACCACATTTTTGAGTCGCTGCAGAGGGTTCTTGCAGTTTTAGCTTGCAGCAATATTCCTTTGTTCCCCTTACTGTTTCAAATATTGTTTTCCTCTGTGTTTTCTATCGATGTTGGTGGTCTATGTTGCATTTTCATCTGGCTGGAGGTGGGTCGGAGAAGCGATAAGTGGTTGTCACTCGTCGGTGCTTGAGTGCATGTAGTGTTCGATTTTATGTTGTTTCCCAGTTACCTCCTCTCCATCCTTCGACATGCTCGTGACCACGATTCGAGAGGTACACACTGCGCCTCCATTTATTTATATAAACATCTTCTCCTGATCAGCATCCACCACAGAAGAAAAAAAATAGATATGTAGACTACCATGTTAAATTCCAGCAAAAGAGGGAAGAAAGTGGTCATATTGAAATATTCAATCAGTTATGTTAGCTGTAAGACATATGCAACAGAACATCCTACAAAAAACTATGAGTAAGACTACTGCAAAAGCGAATAAAATTCAGTCAAGACATACCATTGCTTTGATCGCTTTTATCTTCAAAGCAAACATCTTTGCATTATATGGATTGGCCTCCATATCAGCAATAAGATCACTGAATGACCCTGAGACTGTTAGTCCTTCTGGAAGTGCTTCATCATTTGATTGCATGAGGAGTTGGGAAATTTCTTTTTTTGTTCTCTCTCTGCATCATGCCCCGTGCTCTAAGCTTTAGATTTACATAATACGAAACTCTCAATACAAGACTAAATAAATAATCATAGAGAGCATAGTTTCTCTAGTAGCAGATTTAGTCCAATTGATTTTAGAAGTTTGAGCTGGATGAATAAATATAATTGAGCCACAACCACACAAGAAGGGGCAGGCTCCACTAGCCACATGCCTTGAAACTTTAGCCAAGAGTGAGCCAGAAGCCTTTAACCTGTAGCCGCTCATCGTTTTCCTTAGTTTGAATATAGCTACTATTCATACAAACAATATACAACTCATGCAAGTGTAGTAAAATGAGTTGAACAAACATATGGACAATCATAGCTAAATGTTGCACATTCTAGATTTTGATTCTAGCTAGTGCGTGAGATGCACAACATAAACACGCATATAATTAGGGTTGGATTTTTTTCCTTTCTTTTTCGTCCATACAAATCATATAGGTCTATTGGGAAGCACAAAACATAACCAAGCAAACAAACCATGGTAGACATGAGCGGGCATCAAAACTAAAGTAAAACTCAAACAAAGCCCCTTAACTTTTGCAAAGAAAAACAAAATTTAAACTACACCAATTGAATCTTTACAAAAATGAATGGTCCTCTTTAAATTTTTTTTACAAAATCATGTAAAAATCAAAGGATGGAAACAAAACGTTTTAATTATAGAAGAGACTTTTTATAAAGGAATTCCCCAAACTGAAAAATGTATAGCGTTGCAGATATCTGAGAGCTTCATCCTGCGACAAATACCTGCAAGTGAGGCTATTCATGATTTCCAAGTACACCTCCACGGTCACCAGATTCGCGTCTTCCCTCACTCCAAACCGAAAATTAGAATCTATGTTCTATTATACCAAGAAAAAATATAAACTAAGGACAATTGTGCACACAAAATGTACTACAAAAATCATTGGTCTATGATTGGTAATCGCAGTCGACTCCAAGAAGGTGCATCTTCGATGGACATGGCACGAAAAATGCAGATTCGTCTCCTATAGACAACTCAAAGCACATGCAGTGGGCATACAACAATTAGTTGCCAGTTGGTATCGATAAAGGGTCATGTATCGATAAGAGTCCCACCATTGGATTAAGTGCATCATCCTGTAAAGTTTGGTTACTGAAAAAATATCTATTTTATTTGCAGGTACGTTTGTTGTAGTAAGAGTTGTCAAGTTTGTGCAAGATTTTACAAATGGCATGCTTTATTGTCTTTGTAATGTTAATTTATGCACAGGCAAGGTGTAGCATTGCATTTTGAATCAATTATTTATTATGAAACGACGTTTGTTAAGAATGTATGGATGAAACCAGGAAAAAGATTAATGTCATTATTGGGTGTAGGTTTAGATCTGAATTGTTGATCCAAAACATTTTCTCTGTACTTGGTCATTCTCCCTTCAAGCTTATAAGTTTTACTTTTGCCAAAATAATTCAAAACTCAACCTTAACTTTTTCAACAATGCAATAACATATTACAACCCATGAAGATAGTATATATCTCCATTTAATTGAGGGAAACGATGACATCTCATACATTATATGGAATCATAATAATTAAATAAAATATAGGAATGAATTTAGATTAAAAAAAACATAAAAACTTGAACCCTGGTGCATAGCTTGATAGGGCAGGGCATTAGCATTGAAATTTGCAAACCACCCTACCTTGAGCCATGGGACAATATGTGTGCAGAAACCCTAAGCAGCACAAGGGGGGTTTCTTAGAAAATATCATGGCCTACTAGCAGCCTTGGGAGGCCCATCGCTACCAATTGAGGTAATGCATGTCAGAACCAAGGGGTATTATATTATTTTAAATATAAGCCTCATCTGTATCACAATTCATTTATGTAATGCACTAGTAACGAATTAATATGCCATTATTACCTTGCTACCAAGAAACTCTCGAGAAACTAGCCTCATAACTTTTTTGCCAAGAAGTTGCTTACGCAAGCTCACCGCCGGGTCTTGGGGCACAAAGTCCCAGGCCTACGTCACCTATATAAACCAATAAGAAGTAAGATAAATCAAGATTTAAATAATTCAAAAAAAAAATTGATACAACTATAGGAAAAATTATATGTTTTTATTGAAATTGCTACAAATTAGTCGAAATAATCGGCCTGACCGATTCATATATATCCCCTTGTCGAGGACATAATAAAGCTAAACAAAATTTGAATTTATCATTTCAAAGTTATATTAATAACTTGTCATTTAGTAGTTTTTTTTTAAAATCGAAGTTTGTCCTTCTTTCCTTTGGATCATAATAACTTGTCATTTATTATTATTTTTTTAAATCGAAATTTGTCCGCGTTTCCCTTGGATTATGAATATTACATCTTGTTTTTTAAAAGTTAATGTTGTGTGGTAATTTTTAAATAATGAATTAACTCAATTTAATTATAAAAATTATTAGACAACATTTTGCTCCAAAGTTTTCTTCCTGGTATTTTTATCACAAATGGTCTTGGAAATGGTGCCATATTGTTTTAGGTAGAGTGGTTTAGGTGGCCATCTCGGGCATTAATATTAACAGTTTTTGGGTTATGATTTTTTTGAGCTTTCCCATGTGTTTTTTTACGAAGTGATGCCCAATGAATAAGGATCCAACTTAGCTGTTAATGTTATTTTCAATGAGTTAAAAAACACTAAACATGTTATTGAGAAAAAGGTTCTGATCTCAACAAACTCCCATTAGTATTTTTTAAAAGAAATCATCTACCTTTCTCACTCAACCATAATCATGACAAGGATAGGGATTTTGCATTTTAGTTTTTTTCTGGGACATAACTGTAAAATATAATCTCAATGCCTTGTTATGAGAATTTTCCTAATGCGTAGTGTCATATGTGTGGTAAGAGATAAGCTATTACATTATAACCATTTTGTATTTCTATATGTGTTTTTTATGATTTGATTTATTAGTAGAATTTGGTTTTCACCTAATTTTAATATTGTTTTTGTTTTTGTAAAGATGGCATATTTTTTCATTCATTTTTTATTCATTTTGAATTAGATATTTTTTATTCACTTTGGATTAGTGGTATTAGAGCAATTTTTTTTGTCATTTTTTTCATGTATGCCCGAGGCAAAGTTAGGGTATAGGGAGTTTCCCCTAGACAAATAAAGCTTGGTGAATGGTGAATAATTCTTTCACTGACATAAATTACCTCCCATTGTAGACAAAATAAAGAAATATAATGATATAGGAGGTCCCATCAAGATGTTTCTCTATGAATCCCTTATTGAAAAAGGAACAAGATGATGAATATTTTTTCTCAAAATATTCAATGTCTCCCAACAATGATGGAGGGACCTTTGATAAGCAACTAGTTTGGAGGAATGACACCATTCAAGGTATAAATTTGATGCAGGAGAATCCTACTCTCCATTCAAATTCCAAGCTCGGTGTTTGACCAAACCTAGAAGGGGTCTTCAATTATGAATTGATGGTCTTTAAACTATCACATTGTAATTAAACCTATGTAAAATATGATTATAGATGGATGATGAGTCAGTTGAGTGAGTCATTATGTGAGTGATGAGTCATGTAAACAGAACCCTCATCTAATGGCAACGAATCATACGATAGGCTTAAGGGTTTACTGTAATTAGGATTAACTAGCAGATTATGAGGATCTAAACCAGAATTGGTTCATAAATCCTATTGTATATATATGTAAGCCTACGAAGCATAAGGATATATAAAAATATAGAATAGAATAATAGAATAGATAAGAGGAGTAGTCAGAACATAGTAAATCTGGCCCAAACAAGGCCAATTAAAGATGTATCAGGCCTTATGAGATTAGAACACAGGTTCTGAGAAAAAATGTATGTACAGTTTCATTGTATGAATGAAAAATCCCATTTTGGCATAATCTCTGTGTGAAATTATAATTCTGTTTGAATGTGTGGTTTCATGAAATGAATGCTTGATTAATTCTCTTTTAATAGTTGATAATCCTATGTGTGAATTAGGGCTTCTGAGAGGGAGAGAAACAGAGATTGATTGATCGATCCTCTGATCAATCAAATGAGAGTTAGGTGAATAATCAATTGAGATTTCATGAACGAATAACCATGTTGTGGGTTATGGAGCAATGATCAATCACTGCAAGGATCGATGGTAAACAAGGCTTAAGTACGTGCCTATGTGGAGGGTTGAGATCGTGGTAAAACCAGATCTACGGTTGAGGATATATTTCACAAGTTAGAATTGTGAACGAGATAAGTTGATAATCCTCACTCATATGCTTGAGGATCGTATGGTGGAGGTCTGAAGGTGTGAAAATCAACGGCCAGAAGGAATTTCTCTTGTTGAAAGAGTGAGGAGGATAAAAAGGAGTTGAGTTGTGAAATTTGAAAGTAATCATTGCAAAGGAGATCGAGATCAATGGACGAGATTGATCATGAAACCATATCAATGGTTGTCAACAATTTGGCAAGGAGAACTAGCACAGATGAATAAAATCCTGATGTGCACAAAACTTATATCAAATCCGCCTTATGATATCTGAGGTCCACCGTCGATCTAGATCGGACGGTCCTCATTCATTCCGCAGATTCAACAAGTAGGTGAGTTAATTGCAGAAATGGGAGCGAAATTTTAATAAAATTTAGTTTTGTTCCAGTTGGAGTCCGTCGTTGATTGAGGTTAGAAGAGATCCAATGACTAAGGATGTTTTCGCTTGTTGAAATAGCCAAGTATATAACAAGTAACTAGACACGAAATTCTTATGATATTCAGTTCATTGAGATTTGAAGTCCGCTCTTTCTTGAACACTGCTTGGGACATTGTCCGGGTTGGTTAAATTTAGCGGTTCTTCTAAATATAGAACCGACTAAATCATATGACAATCTATCTAAAGACTATATACATGGGAGCCTAGCATCAGAGTGGTATCAGAGCAGAACAAGCATTCTACATGAGGATTATCAGAGCCAAGAGGTAATTCAATTTCTGATTTTCAATTAATTTTAAAAATTGAAGGCGAACAAGTGTGTTGAAAGGGTTAGTCAGGTGAAAGTATTAGAAATTGATTTAAATTGCAGACATAGAATGTGTGGTTTAAATTGATGTTAGCCACATGAGAGTGCATATTGTAATGAAAGATTGCAATAGTAACAACTAGGAGAGTTGTTCTCAAGAACAATTTTGTTCTTGATGAATAAGAATGATAATGTCTTGGTATAGATCTTATAGGAAATTGATATTATGTTTATTCTGGTGATATGAAGTTCATGTTGCAGATAACAGGTATCTTGGACAACTGTGAGAGAACAAGTTTGTTCCTGAAGAAGAAGATATTTTGAAGATAAAAATGGAGATATTTTCAACCAACTGTACAATTAAAAGTATGTATATACAATTTATGAGTCAAAGTTAAGCTTTTACATACCATTTCCCTTAATCAAATATCATTGAATTTATGCATTTGAATATGAAAATTTTCATTTCTATTAAAAAACTCATAACCACATAAAATTACAATAAATTAAGACTAATATCATCCCCCAGCATTTATTTTAAAATTTGGGATGGTTGCATAGGATTTGGAGAGCCATTTTTTCTCACACCCTGGGGGGAATTACACCACAAATTACTAGTAATTTTACCATTTTTTCCAATGTCCCCAAATTGAGTTACATATGTCTATAAAATATTATAAAGTGACCAAAGAGTCCATTGAGTGTTCCTAAGACTCACCATATCATTCCATATCAAATTCGATACCCTCTTGTGTCAGTCAAAGCCCCTAGAGTCAAGACTAGTCAAGATAAAGTTTCCGCAAACTCTGCCTTTATTTCAAAATTTCAAAATGGGTCATTACAGTGGTATCAGAGCATGATATTAGAACCTATTGGATTTATTTATTCATGTTTCCTAATTATTACCTCCCTCCATCACACAATGAGACCGAAGACATTAACAATGGAAGAGAAGGAAGTGGGGAAGTTAGTTCTTTTTACAAGGAGATTAAGTAAAAACTAGGATTGGGAGATATAGATGGTAAGGGGGATAATGAGGACCTTAATACATTCATTAAATAATCTCTTGAAGGTATGACAAATTTTTTTATGCAAGGGTTTGAATTGTTGGATAGCCAACTTGGGGGAAAGTGAACACCCGGGAGTAGTAGTAGTTCACTTCATGATGAGAAGAAGACCAATGGGGAAGACATTTTTTCAAAGAATAGACCTCATAACCGACCCTATGAATTCAAGAATCAGACCGGACCTGCAATACCTAAGTTTTTAGAGTCAAAATAGGGCCCTTACACTACTTATGATGTAAGGGAAGCAACGAATGATTGTCATCAACTAACTGATGAATGTAGGAAATTCCTACCTTTCGATCAATTCATTAGAGACTCTCTTCAATTTAAGCGAGGAAGTGGGAATAGGGCTCCTCATCTTAATAAGGAATGAAAGTATACCATGGGTAAATTAACTATTCCTTCCTTTGATGTTTCTTCCAAAATGTCTACTAGTGCTTGGTTGCAAAAATTAAGTGTGTATTTTCAGTTAAATCTTATGCCATGAAGAAGATGCATTGAAAATGACCATTTTTCATCTTGAAGGGGTAGCTAGTAATTGATGGTTCCATGGTCTTAGACCTTGGGACATGATCAGATTTTATTTTATGAGGGTTTCTCCAATGCATTGATGGAGATACTTGAGAGGAAAGAACTCGAACTCCCCTTCAAAGAACTAGTGCAATTTAAGTAAGTTGGAACTATTGAAGCGTATATGTTAGAATTTGAAAAGCTTTCAGTAATGGTTTATGATGTATCTATGGATAGGTTGGTTTTACTATTTATAGGGCTTGTGAAATCCCACAAGCCAACTACATTGAAGGATGCCATGATTTTGACAAGAGATTTTCGGAATATGTTAACAAGAACCAAATACCCCCAAGCCTAATTTCCCTTCCAAATTCAGGGAAGGTAAGAAACCATGGAAAAAAGGAATCCTTTGGAAAAGAAAATAAAGGAGGAACAAGCCAAGAAGAACTTAGAAGAAAGAAGTTATGTTTCACATGCCAACAACCTTGGGTTTCGATACAGAAGTGTGCAAAGGGGAAGGCACACTTCATTGAAGTTTTCTCTGAAGATGATGAAGAGGGGGAGGAGGAGGAAGTACAAATTTCAGGCCAAGAAGAGGTGTCTGAAATGAAAGAATAAGAACATCCCACTCCTGAGACATGAAAAATTGTAGTACTCTTAGGTGTACCTAGATTCTAGACGTTGAGGCTCAAGGGTAACATACAAGGCCAAAAGGTCACGGTTCTAGTGGATGGAGGAGCCACTCATAAATTCATAGATGCATCCTTGGTGGAGAGTAGAAATTTACAAGCTAAACATTTTTATGGTTTCACAGTCATCATTCTAGGTAACAATTCCATGGAATGCACTAAATGGATTCCAAAGCTTCAAGTTACTATAGGAAATCATGCTATCACTGGCAATTTTTATGTAGTGAATGTGGATGATACAAATGTGGTTTTGGGATTACAATGGTTGTATTCTTTAGGGGATCATACAAAGAACTATCAAGTCCCTGAAATGAGGTTCAAAAATTCAGAAGGGAAATCCATCTTGCTAAGGGGAATACACAATTACCCAAATTAAGTGGTGTCCTCTCATAGTATGAGGTCTATCTTAAGGAATTGAGACATAGAATGGGTTGTTGAATGTTTAATTACATCCTCTAATCATCACTTGAAGGTTTCCAGGAATCCTAAGGATATAGAACAATTATTGAGTAAGTATGAGAGGGTTTTTGGATACCTTCCCCTAGGAATACCACCAGACATAGGGGTGGAGAGTATCATTGAGTTAGAGATAGGAACAAAACCTATAAAAATTAAGCTCTATAGACACCCCAAAAGGATTTGAGATGAGATTGAGGAGGGCATTAAATAACTTTAGGATTTGGGTCTCATAAAGCCTAGTTCCAACCCATATGCTTCTTCAGTTGTTATGGTAAAGAAAAAATATGGAAATTTGAGTATGTGAATTGATTTTAGAGCTTTGAATAAGAAGACAATGAAGAATAGATATCCCATCCCAAGGATTTATGAGCTCATGGATGAGCTCCATGGGTCCAAGTTGAGTCTCAAATATTGACCTTAGATCTGGTTATCATCAAATTTGAATGAGGGAAGAAGACCTACCAAAGACTACTTTCAGATGCCACTATGGTTACTTTGAGTTTGTTGCCATTCCCTTTGGCTTGACAAATTCTCTTGCCACATTCCAATCATGCATGAAAAATATCTTCCACAAGAAACTTCATATGTTTGTACTAGTTTTCTTTGATGAAATTCTTATTTATAGCAAAACATGGAAGGAACATTTGCATCATCTAGAAGAGGTATTAAAAATTCTACATGATCAATCTTTGTTTGATAAGTTTGATAAGCTTTCAAAATGTGAGTTTAGTTTGACAAGCCTCTTGTATATTGGACACATAATTGGTCAATATGGTGTGAAGGTGGATATGGAAAAAATAAAATCCATTATAGAATGGCCTCGTCCCAAAAATCACATTGAATTGAGAGGACTCATTGGAATTTGTACCTACTATAGGAAGTTTGTGAAGGGGTTCTCCCAACTCACTTACGTCTCACTGATTTAAAAAATAAAGATGCTTTCGAATGGCATGAATGTTGAAATATTGTAACTTTGAAGAATATTCTATATGTATCTTTTGTGGTCCCCGATGATCCTACCGGGAGAACCACTTGTATTACTTTGTACCCCGATGCTTCTAATCGGAAGAACTAATAAGAGTCATGAGGTAGTCCCCTCTAATTGTAAAGGTGGGTCATTAGCACCCCAGTGTGGTTACTTGAGCCTACATGTGTAACTCGAGCCTACGTGTCGAATGAGTTAATTAAAGTGAACGGATCAATATAAATAGAGGTGTGGTGCTCCTCATTTGAGACACACACTCTCACTTGTGTAGCGCATTAGTGGAGAAGAGAAGTAGCTGGAGAAGGAGGAGGATCAGGCTTTGATCTCCTTGTTGGTTTTATATTTTATCTTTTTGGGGCATCTATATTGAGGAAGCTTTTGCTCGGTTTTTCCCTCTAGGGTTTTCCTAGGATAAATCTTTGTGTTCCTTTTGTATGGTTGTGCTTGTCTATATTTTAGTGATCTTTCTTATATGCTTTTGTTATGAAAAATGAAATGAAATACTGATGTCTTAGCTAAGCATATGAAAATTTAGCAATGAAGGGGATGAAAAAATATTTCCAAAAAATGAAAGAGGTAATAAGCAATTTTCCTATTCTAGACTTGCCTGATTTTTCTAAACCATTTGTCTTGGAATGTAATGCATCAGGAGAAGGCATTGGAGCAATCCTAAAGAAAGGAAAACACCCAGTATTTTTCAAGAGTAGGAAGCTACAACCACATCATAATATTTAATCCATTTATGATAAATAAATGTTATCCATCATGCATGCTTTTATCAAGTTGAGGCAATACTTGGTGGTAAACAAAATTTGTGGTCAATACTGACCATAACAGCCTAAGGTACTTCCTCACTCATAAGGATCTAAATGAAAGGCAACAAAAATGGGTGAGTAATATTCAAGAATTTGACTTTGATATTGAATATGTGAAGGGAAAGAATAATGTGGTAGTCGATGCCTTATCTAGAATACCTTCTATTTATCTAATGGATGTAGTAGAAAATTGGAAAGCCATATTAAAAGTAGAGTATGCCAAGGATAATTTTTCTTGTGAACTTTTTGATGGGAATAACCATGATGATAGACAAAAGGTGTTGGAACTAATAATATAATACAAATATAGAATCTATTTGGTCCCTAGTTTGAGTTTGAAGGAGAAATTTTTAAAGAAAGCTCATGATTCTCCTCTAGCAGTTCACCCCAGTTTCTTCAAAACATACAGAATTTTGAGGGAAATATTCTCATGGAAATGGTTGAAGGCTGATGCTATTAAATATGTTAAGAAATTCCCCACATGTTAGCAAAATAAAGTGGAGCATACTCATCCAGTTGGCATCTTACACCCCTTACATATTCCAAAACAAAAATGGGAGAGCATTTCCTTGGCCTTCATCACTGGCTTGGCCAAGGTACTTGGTAAGGATTGCATATTTGCAGTGGTGGATAGGCTCACTAAATTTTCTCATTTCTTTGTTGTTACTACCACTTTCACTACTACACAAGTGGCTGAAATATTCTTTAAAGAAGATTTCATATTGCATGGGATTCCTAAGAGCATTGTTAGCGAAAAAGATAACATATTTTTGAGTGCATTTTAGCAAGAACTCTTCAAGATGGTGGGGAAAAGTTTGACACCTAGCAAAATCTATCATCCACAAACTGATGGAAAAACTGAGAGGGTGAATCAATGGTTGGAAGGCTACTTGAGGAACTATGTTAGTGGGGATAAAAAAGAATGGATAAAATGGTTGCATTTGGGTGAATTTTGTTACAATACTACTTTTCATATGTCCATTGGAATGTCTCCTTTCAAATAACTTTATGGTTATGATGCATCCACTTTTATTGACCAAATTTTTGGTGATAGTAGAGCTCCAAAGTCTAAGGATTTTATTGAATCAATTCAAGAAATTTTGAAGGTTTTGAAAGATAACTTGCAGGTTGCCCAAAATCAGCAAAAACAATATGCAAAAAAACAAAGAGTGGAAAGGCACTTCAAAGAGGATGACTTGGTATATTTGAGGTAGCATCCCTACAAACAAACCATCATAAAGGGTAAAGGTTTAGAAAAACTCAAAACAAGGTTTTATGGTCTCTACAAAGTGATTTGAAAGGTTGGATAAGTGGCCTATTAATTGGAGCTTCCCTTAGGAAGTAAAATTCATAGTATTTCATGTTTCATGTATAAATAAGGTTACAGGTCAGCATATTTCAGTTTAATATGCTTTACCTACTTTGGATGATTATGAACATGTTGTTCTCATTATGGATAAAATATTGAAAACAAGGGAAAGAAGGTTAAGGATCAGAACAATAAAATAATACTTGGTACAATGGAAGGATTTTCCTAGTGAGGAAGCCACTTGGGAAGATTAACAAATTTTGCAGCATCCAAACTTGGCATTGCTTGAGGAAAAGAAATATTGGGTGGGGAGGACTGTCATGTCCCCATCCCAATGAGACTACTAGTGTTATGGGATAAATCTACTCAATTGGAATCAATCCAAATCTCCCTAGTACAAATGGATCTAGAACAAATAAAATACGGAATACAACCTACTTTACTATATCAAATGGAAATGAAAAGTAACGGATAGATCACCTACCTGAAATATGCAGATCCTCTTCTCTCTTTGTTGATCCAAGCTCCAAAGTCTTCAGATCTTCAGCTGCAAAACCCTGTTAAAGCAAGTGGAAACAAGCAAACAGTATATGCATATCCAAACATATAACTGATCTAAGGTAATAGTTAAGGAAGAAAGCTCTAAACATTATTAAAAAAAACAATGTTTATGGAAAGAGATTTGTATTGATGTAATTAAGGAGATAAATAGAATTACAAAATGTCACAACCAAGCCTTAATGCTGCAACCTTCCATCCAACAATCCAATCCAAATCCAAGCCTCCAAAGCAAGATAGGGATCACCTAGAAATTCCACTAGCATAAGAGTACCATAGTCCTTTCTCACTTCACAATGGAGAGAGGGTTTAATTTATAAGGATAAAGGGATAGAGTAGGTAGAGGATTAGGAGGAGGGATCAAAGGGATCTTCCCTATAGGTTAGGAAATAAATTCCACCTCACTTAGATAATAGGGATAGAGCTCCACCTCATTCACCTTCGAGAAGGGCCTCAAAGCTCCGTTTTTTTCCCTCAAAACACCATCGACGCACTTTCCAAAAAGGGAAAAAGCACCGTCGGCGCAGCTATTAGTGGGAGACAGAGCACCGACATCAATGCACCTATCATGAAGGGAAAAATTTCCTTCAACACACATAGCATGAAGGACAAGAGCGCCAACCTTCCTAGAAAGGGAAAAAAATAGGAAAATCTCAATCTCGGTCAACTTTAGCAGAGAGAAATTTGGAGATTAGGAAAAGGGTTGACACTTGGATCAAGAGGACAATATTTTGGTGTAACAGAATGACCCCCAAAGCATGAAGTTAGAGGAATGAAATAGGTGAATCCTTTGCAAAGTAAAGAAATCGAAGGGAAGGATGTTGGATGGAGGCTGTTGCAGTACCACTGACTCAAATCTCATATGACTCATAACATGGCTACCGACCAATACAATGTCGATCCATGGTAGTAGAGACCGACTGAACACAATCATGGCTACTAGACACAAGCGTATATCCATGATGATATTATAACACAACCATGACCAATACAAAGTGGATCCATGTAATATGATTGAACACAAATTCCATCGCAACCTGGGTGAAGATATATGACAACCCAGGGTCTTCAAGTCGAACCTGCAACAATACAAATCTAACCATGTAATTACAATGTCTTGACATCGAACATGGTAGAAACCACTTGATTACCAGTAATTAATGTAAACTGTTAACAAGTGCGAGGGAAATCACCATTGATGTCAATGATTCCCAAGGTATCACAATACATACCATCGAATGTGAATAAAGGACTTGGATTCGAACACTCGATGAGATCTTTCAATCAAGAGTCAATGATGTAAACTCATGTTGAAAGCAAGGTAACCTGCCATTAAGGCATGCAAGCCCAAGGTACTTGTCTTAGTTTCTAAGTCTAATTCCTGGATGAGGAGTTGAATTCGACAGGAATAGACTCATCGAAGGAAGGCCATGATGAATCCTCCATCATCGACATGGAACACGATCATATATGTTTTGGAGTAAATCAGACAACACAGTGATGTATGAGACTGATTCAGATATGACCAACATGATAGAAGGTAAACTGGGTGCTGATAGATGACCAAATTTCTCTTGAACATGGGCATGGCATGACTTAGCAGTATTGACATGAGAATGATACCAATCCCCCAATGCAACTGACAGTGAGAGTATTCTTGTACAACTCAAAGGAGTAAGAAGCCTCTAGGAATTAGCAGGACTCAAAGACAGACAAATTACCCAATTCCTAAAATGCATATGAAAACGTGTGCCCTGTTTAAGAGTAACTATGTACTACCATACCAAAATAAAAAATCTTTCCTTAATTTCCCCATCATGATTGATGAGTGCCTCTTTCATTTTTAATGAGATGGAAAAGGGAAACAAATGCTCGATATATCTTTTCCTTCGGATGAGTCCAATCTCATATGTTTTACAAACCTGAGAAAGGATAGGTTCATTCCCAGAAAGGGTCCTTCATCGTTTTATTTTATGAGTCTGATGAAAGTGAATTCATTTATTGTTTCATGTTTAGAGAGTATGAAATGACTAAGAAAACTCCAAAATGTCCTTTTTCGTAAATAAAACCAGTCGGTCTGAAAAATAGATAACCTACCGATGAGTAGTCGACCGTTATGATTCTTTTACAAGCCTGAACGTAACAAGCTCGCTTGGCAATATTTTTGTGTTTTTAAGGAGAATGAAAAGAGCTCAAATATAACTTCGTAATGAGTTCTTTTTTCATAATCCAACTTTAAGGAGTATGAAAAACAATAAAATTACACTCGATACCTCTTCACTAAGTTTTTAACGATCACGTCAAAGGTATAAAAGGAACTCGGAACCTTTTTCATCTTTGAATCAAGAGCACAAAAAAGCGATAAAGTAATCTCAAACCAGTTTTCATGTTTTAACCAGAGCACAAAAAATAAAAAGTAAGCTCAACACCATATTACTATTTTTAATGAGCTCGAAGATCAATTGAAATAACGCTTAGGATATTTTCTTCATTGTTTAACGAGCTTGAAACAGAATAAGAACTCTGCTCAAAACATGGTTTCATTTTTATGCAAGCTTGAAACCAAAAGGTAAACTATGCTTAAGGAAACCTACTTCATTTTTTAACGAGCTTGAAATAGAAAATGANAGGGTCGTTTCATGGTTTAACGAGCTCGAAACTGAAAGAAAGTATGCTCAAAATGGATTCCATCGACGAGTGATTTCCCAAAATGATGTCCAGCGGTTGGCACTTGTCCCCAATATAAATTTCAAGTAAAATAACTCCAACATAAATAGGTTGGCTTCGTTTCATCTACCTACTCTATTCGCCATCCAACTAAATTCATGGTTACTACCAGGAAAATATTCACCAGAAACAAATGAAGAAAGAGGATCAAGTTATACAGGCAGGTGAAATGAAAGTTCAAGGCTTGACACAATGGAATAATACGTTTCATTTTTTAACGAGCTTGGAAAGAAAAAGGAACTTTGCTCAAGGTCGGTTTTATTTTTTAACGAGCTTGAAACCAAGAATAAACACTGCTCAAGGTCAGTTTTATTTTTTAACGAGCTTGAAACCAAGAGTAAACAATGTTCAAGGTGACCTGTTTCATTTTTACACAATATTGAAACATAAAGTAACTATACTTGAAGCGACCTGTTTCATTTTTACACAAGACTGAAACATAAAGTAACTATGCTTGAGGCAACCTGTTTCATTTTTACACAAGCTTGAAACAGAAAAAAAAAAACTATGCTTGAGGACAAGCATTTCTTTTTTTAACGAGCTTGACACAGAATGGGAAATATGCTCACATGCATCTATTTAAATTTTACACAAGCTTGAAACAGAAAGTAACTATGCTTGAGGGCACCTGTTTCATTTTTACACAAGCTTGAAACTGAAAAATAACTATGCTTGAGGACATCCATTTCATTTTTTAATGAGCTTGACACAAAATGGGAAATATGCTCATAGGCATCTATTTAATTTTTACACAAGCTTGAAACAAAAAATAACTATGCTTGAGGGGACTTGTTTCATTTTTACACAAGCTTGAAATAGAAAAATAACTATGCTTGAGGACATCCATTACATTTTTTAATGAGCTTGACATAGAAAAAGGAACTATGATCACAAGGAATTTCTAAGCCAACATGATGTCCAGAGGTTGGTGGGTTTCCCCCTTACATAAGAAGCTAGTGAATTAACTCCACTATGATGTCTGAGGCTGGAGCCATGCCCCCCATTTTACCTATGATGGGAAGAATCTAACTGGAAGGGGAAGGAACCAAAATAACATGCGGGACATTCAAGGAATTCTTATGACTAGGAGTCATATGATGATCGGGTTTAACGAAAGAAAGATGATCAACGGTCACAATCTTCCCATCATGGGGAAAATACATCACTCAAACGAGTGTGGAAACTACATCTCTCATCGCGTAAACGTAATCATGTCCAAGGAGCAGATTGAAATCTAAGGGACCTTGGACTACCATAACATTGATACAGAAATTTTTTCCTTCCAAAGTGATAGGAAACTAAGGAAGGATCCCTAAAGGCACTGTAGGTCTTTGATTAAAATCCAGTATATGATTGATAGCTGGCACAAGCTGAGGAGAACCTATTGGCTTTCCAAGCAGTAGAGGATAGAATACTAACAGAAGCCCCTTCATCAACATTAGTGCAGAGTATGCTCTTAGAAGTAACTTGCACATCTATCTAGAAAGGAACACTTGAATGAAGATGAGATTCTGTTAGGTTACTCTAGTCAAAGGAAATAACCTCACTACTTGGAGAGGATTCTGTCGAAAGAGACAAATTTTCCTCTTGCGTAGAACAATTAGAACTAACTATGAAAACTTCAGCAGGATGGTTTTCATTCTCGATTAGAAGAGAGGGACAAGACG
The DNA here is from genome assembly GCA_001517045.1 of Pseudotsuga menziesii. Taxonomy (NCBI): domain Eukaryota; kingdom Viridiplantae; phylum Streptophyta; class Pinopsida; order Pinales; family Pinaceae; genus Pseudotsuga; species Pseudotsuga menziesii. The sequence continues at coordinate 2,016,642 of LPNX010446290.1, forward strand.
AATACTATGTCGAAGGGACTACTTCAGCCTCAACACTCTCGGATGAAAGAGTGGGATTAGGTGGAGATGACATCAACTTGACCACTTTAACTTCAATCTCCAAAGGAAAAGTGGGATCAACCAAGGACGGACTTGGATCGATCGCTTCATCTTCACTCTTCAACAGAAGAGTGGGATCAACCAAGGATGGAATTGGATCGACCACTTGATCAACCAATGGGATGTCAAAGAACAACTTACAATAACCGGTTGGAAGCTGTTGCCAAGGAACAATAATATCGTCCAACAAATTTGAAGCTTCATCCATGCGGGGACAAAGGTAAGTATGGTGCATATCCCTACATAAAAAGCAAGGATATTTGACCTTTCCTTTTGAACTCTTAACCACAAAGTCAATGGTTGATGGGGCATCATCAACATGATAGTTAGAGACTGATGAGACGAGATGTTTAGACCACACTTCTGACACAAGGGAAATACCAGGACAGTCCTTGAGAAGGTGATCACCCTTGCAAAGTATACAAGGTAATTTAGCTTTACGAGTGCTAGAAACAGGTATGTAAGTACTCCCATCATGATGACCAATGGCTGGTAGGATTCCAACATGAATATCAAAGGTTAGAGTTATGACCTTCTACTTAGTATTCTTCTTCTTAGCCTTCCTTTTTCATCTTCTTCTTATCCACTCGTTTACTAACTTCAAAGTTTTCAACAGGTGAAGAGGAAGAAAGGGAAGTCAATTCAACATTCAATGAAGAAGGAGAAGGGTTAACATGAGGTTGATGATCATGCGGTAAAGGACCAAGATTTGACTCAAAGGATTCATTTGGTATGACATGATTGGAGAATAACCATATAGGTAATCCTATAGTTAATCTAGGAACGTTCAAAGTGGCCATGAAGGGAGGACCAACATCTCCACAAGGGAGAGAAACAAAATACATACCCTAAAAAGGGTTCTCTTGACTAGTGGTCCCAGGAAAGTCTCCCATATCTAAACTCTCTAAGAATCTTTGAAATACCACACAAGATCAAACACTACTCAAGTCTAAAAACCATAAGAAAACTGTGTGAATAGGAGTGGATCGAAAGTCAGGACGCTCACAGGATTATCAAGGCTTCACAACTGGTGCAATTCCAAGAGGGCCAAAAGGTTAACTCAGTTGGTCACATGAATACTAAGAGGGTCTCCCAATATACACTAGGTACAGGGGAGCTCAACTCCGTAGTGGTGCTGTCTAATGCACAACCGTTCGAAAGGGGCCCTCCGATATAAAATCGAGTACGTGAAGTACCTTTCTATATACCTCAAGGGTATGTGAAAGGCTGTTCAATATATCGATGATACGTGGAGGAACCACTCAAACCCTGGGATGCAGTGCAGGAAATAAACGACACCTACCACGCTTAACGACATAGAAACACGTCACTAACTTACACACAGATACTAAATTATTTTAAACCTAAGCTAGTGTTAATTCTATCTTTAGTGGTTGAGTGGATGCATAATGTGTATATAGGAAATGTAAAAAGAATTCAAATCCTAGCTACATGACAATGCACATTTCTCTTTTGATGAAATCTACCTAAGGTAGGGAAAGAGTTTTCTTTTAAAACAATATAGAAATCAGAGATCTAAGAAAACTAAGTGCTATTCAAAGGCAACTATGAATCTTTTAAAGATCAACATCAAATACAATTCTTGAAAATACCTGTGAATTCATACACGAGCAGGGGGCGTGAGCCCCCGAGAAAAAAAAATTAGATTTTTTTTTTTGGCTTCTCTTTTGATTGAGTTTCCTATTCAAACAAACATGAATCTAAACAATAAAGAAAAGGATAATTCTCTTTTCAGATCTACAAACAGAAAAAGAGAGAGTATCTACAACACTCCATTCATTTAGAAATCAAAAGGAATATGACAAGCACCCAAACAACTCTAAAACAATCAAGAATTGCTCCAAAACAACCAAAATGCAACCAAGAATCAATGAATGAGGGGAGGAAGAGATAATGCTGGATCTAGGGGGTGTATGAATATCGCATGCAGCCTAAAAACCACAATACATCTAACCAAAACCCAAAAAAAGAAGAAAATCAAGCTAAAATCCAAGTTTCAAAGAGTTGATGCACATCCCTATACTGCACTAGAGCGCCTATGGCGTACATAATATAGCGCAAAAAAGCGCCTACCTATGGTACATGTGATACACTACACCAGAGCGCCATGGTGAACCTACTACATTGCACAAAAGCACCGACGACGCACTGTCTACTAAGGAAAAGAGCACCTATAAAACCAACACTTACGACACTAAAAAATGATACCAATGGTGCTCTGTCCACACAACCCAGGTGCGTCAATAGAGAAACAGACAAAGTAAAAGCCATATTTTCTATGGGAAAAGGGCAGAAGGTCTGATAGTGATCCAAATAGCATCAACATGATGCAATACACTCTTCAAAAACAAAATCTACAGGAGGGGGGATCTCTAGAGGCTAGCAAAAGGATTGATAAACCTATATGAAATAAAAAACAAAATTAATTAGATCTATGTACGCTCCCTAGTGGAGTTGCAAAAATTGTTATCGGATAAATATACTCAATCGGAATCAAGCCAAATCTCCCTAGTCCAAATGGATCCAGAACAAATCAAATACAAAATACAACCTACTTTCGTAGATCAAATGGAAATGTAAAGTAACAGATAGATCATCTACCTCAAATATGCAGATCCTCTTCTCTCTTTGTTAATCCAAGCTCCAGAATCTTCAGATATTCAACTGCAAAACCCTGTAAAGCAAGTGGAAACAAGCAAACAATATATGCATATCCAAACATATAACTGATCTAAGATAACAATTAAGGAAGAAATCTCTAAACATTATTAACAAAAAAATGTTTATGGAAAGAGATTTGTATTAATGTAATCAAGGAGATACATAGAATTATAAAAGGTAGGAATGTCACACCCAAGCCTTAACGCTGCAAACTTCCATCCAACAATCCAAGCCAAAGCCAAGCCTCCAAACAAAGATAGGGATCACCTATAAATTCCACCAGCATAAGAGTACCATAGTCCTTTGTCCCTTCACAATGGATAGAGGGTTTAATTTATAAGGATAAAGGGATATAGTAGGTTGAGGATTAGGAGGAGGGATCAAAGGGAACTTCCCTATAGGTTAGGAACTAAATGCCACCTCACCTAGATAATAGGGATAGATATCCACCTCATCCACCATCGAGAAGGGCCTCAAAGCTCTATTTTTTCCCCTCAAAACACCATCGACACACTTTCCAAAAAGGGAAAAAACACAGTCGGTGCACCTATCAGTGGGAGACAGAGAGCCGACATTGGCACACCTAGCATGAAGGGAAAAACACCTTCGGCACACCTATCACGAAGGACAAGAGCGCTGACCTTCCTAGAGAGGGAAAAAAGCCAGAAAATCTCAATCTCAGTCAACTTTAGCGAAGAGAAATTTGGGGATTAGGCAAAGGGTTTACACTTGGATCAAGAGGACAAGATTTCGATGTAACAACTAGTTAGCAATGTTTCACCAACCTAATAGTTCCCTAGGTTGGGGAGGAGGCATTAAATATTGCAATAAGGGAGATATGGGATGCAAGAGAGCTTTAGTTTGTCATTTACACATTAAATTGGGTCATACAAATAATAAATATAGAGAAAATAAAGTGGCATTTCTACATGAGGACATTTGGAGGTTCATGGAGACCTTGGGTGGCTAGATTCTTCCTTACACATGTCATGACTCAACCCCAAATTCAAAATTATCAGTAATGGAATTTTCTTGGAAGGTGAATAGCTGTCAAGTAACATATCATGAGCCAAAGTATTGAAATAGGTGAAGATTAATAACTCCCCATGGAAGAGGAAGAGGCTAAGAAGAACTAGATGCCACTTGGAGAGAGATTCCCTGCGTTTTATGACAAAAATGATGTAATATTCTATGAAAAATCATACCCAATTCCAGACCTATGAAAATTTGACATTTCAAGGCTAAAAGTATCCTCCAAGAGGTAGCACTTGGGGTTTGGTGGCAGCAATTCCAATTTGGAGGAAGATGAAGGGTTGACGAGAAGGACAAGTGTCATGGAGGTTACCAAACATCAAGGATGAGTTGGAGGAATCCTATGGGAGTGAATTTCAACTTGGAGTACCTTAGGAGGGTTATAAAAATATGTCATGAGGAGTTATAATGGATTTTGATAATATGAGAATTTTCCTTTGGCATTTTGGAAAGCACTAGCTTGTCCATTGCATGGTGAATGCTCACTTTCCTTGTTAATGGTCCCATTTCGAGAGAGTTAGATTCTCATTCAAGTTGGTTTTTGGAGAGGACACCATGACCTCTCATTTGGATCTTAATGGAGAGTTATTATTGCATATAGGAGGCTGCTATTGTTCATGACCCATCTTTCCTCCCATTTTCTCAATCCCTACAATATTTCCATATTTCTCTATGATGGTGCACTTGTGTGAATGGTGGTTCTGCCTTGTTGAGTCCAGTTAATTCCAAATAATGGGTGAATTATGGATCTGCAATATGTTTCCCATCCTATTTGTAATTCAAAATTAGCATAAATTCATATGCAAATTCCCACATTTCCAAGCTATGGTGTGGCTAGTTTCCATGTGTTGGTTTCCCATTTCAATGGAGTTGTATATTTGATCTATATAGCGAATTGGATCTGATGTTATATTTTTTTGGTGAGATATTTATATATTTTTAATGGCCTACATTCCCTATTCTCTATTCTTAACCATTATATATACAATTTATGAGTCAAAGCTAATCTTTTACATGTCATTTACCTTAAGCAAATATCACGAAAATTATGCATTCAAATATGAAGATTTGCATCTATGCTACATAAGTCATAACCACATAAAATGATAGTAAATTAAGTCTAATATCATCTCCCATACTCTTTTTTATGAGTTGGGTGGGTCGCATAGGAGTTGGAAATCCATTTATGCTCACTCCCTAGGGGGAATTGCACCACAAATTACTACTAATTTTACCATTTTTTCCAATGTCCCAAAATCGAGTTGTAGATGTTTATAACCTGTTATAAAGTGACCAAATATTCCATTGATTGGTCCTAAGATTCACCATATCAGTACCTACCAAATTCGTGACCCTCTTGTTCCATTTGAAGCCCCTAAAGTTAAGACTAGCCAAGACATTTCCCCCCAAGCCCCGCCTTTGTTTGGAATTTTCAAATTGGGTCATTACATATGCATTATTTTGCCTCCATCGTTGAAGCAGTGCTCAACAAAAATGAAAATTACATCAAATGGTTGAGGAATATCACTGGCATGCACTCATGTTTAATGATATGTCACAACAACATTTGAGCCCAAAATCCGGCGACATATGACGTAAAGTACGATTGTGTCAGGTTGCAATGATGAAAAATACTGTATGTTCTGATTTTTTTTTGTCATCTTGCAGAGTCGTCGAATTTTTGACTTTACGCCTCGTAGGTTTTGTGACGAACATGTTCATATGAAATTCGACAACCTCCTTGTCTAAAATTCGACAACATTTTGTCTGAAATTCAACAACCTTCTTGTCTAAAATTTGATGACAGTTCCTCTGAAATTCGACAAGCTTCTTGTCTAAAATTCGACAATCCCAAGTCGAAAATCCGACAACTATTCGTATGAAATTTGACAACTATTCATTTGAAAATCAACAACTATTCATCATCATCATCATCTTCATCATCGTCATCATCCCCGACTTCATCATCATCCTCATCTTCATCATGATCATCATCGTCATCATCGTCATCATCATCATAATAATCGTCATCATCATCATCATCATCATAATCATCGTCATCTTCATCATCATCATCTTCATCGTCATCATCATCATGACCATCATCATCATCATCATCAACATCATCATCATTATCATCAACATCATGATCCTCATCTTCATCATCATCATCATCATCATCATCATCATCCACATCATCATCTTCATCATCATCATCATCATCTTCATCATCAACATCATCACCATCATCATCTTCATCATCATCACCATCATCATCATCATCATCATCATCATCATAATCATCATCATCGTTAGTACCATCAATGTCATCTTCTTCATTTTCAGTACCATCAATGTCATCAATGGAACTTTATTGTTTTAATTTTTTTATATTTTTTTTTATATTTGAAATTATGTTTATTTCTACATATTTAAAATAGTTAATAAAATATTTAATTATATATTTTAAAAATAATTATAATTAATTTTTTTATTATTAAAAATCATTTTTATTAATTATAATCGATTATTTACAATAAATACATATAGTATTTATAACCAACTAAACAATAATTTATAGCCATATACACTTCGGATATAGAAAACAATATTGATATACAACTCATACATGAAGTCATGAAAACCTACTTATGGCATATTCTACACATTATTGTGGATCATTATATGGGACCTCTTTGTAACAAGCCCTTAATGGATTATGTCCAACATTTTGTTGAGATACAAATGGTCTTATAAGTATGATCATTAGACATGCATTATACAATATGGTTGGGTAGGGAATTGGACAATGTCAACTTGTAAGATACAATATGGTTGGGTAGGGAAAATGACAATGTCTACTTAGGTAACCAAGTGTTAGTATTATAACATATGGAGTAGTTACTAGTGGTTCATTAGTGGAATCCCACATTAACATCAAAAGAAAACAAATTTTTGTTTAGTGGTTCATTAGCGGAAGCACACATGGACCTCAAAGGAAAACAAAGTTTTCTACAAACAAATTTTTAGAACTCAATAATGGGTTGTTGGAATACAAGGATGTTTTGTACAAAAATTGTTTAGAACTCAACAATAAGTTTTTGGAATAGAAAGAATGGTGTCCACTGGCATGAATAACATCATCATTGACGTCATCATCATGATGCTGAATCAATGACATTTTATATTAATGTAAATCAATGCATGGTTAAAAATTCCCATTATGTACAAATCCCTGAAATGCACTTCCATTCACTACACCTCTTTCAATTGGAATAACGACAAAAACATGCCATTAAGGGAAGGATCTAACATAGTGTCTTTGTGGTTGAAATTGCCTTGTCTTACTTTGGAATTCTAGCATGATGAGGTCTTTGGGACCATTGGAGATCAAATTGGGAGATACATTATTGTGAATGAAAAATAAAAAAGTTTGGATGGGTCTTTGAATGGTAGGTCATTGGTAGACATGGACCTAGGAAATGGTCTCTTGAAAGGAATTGACATTGAGGTATGTGATCCATCATATAAAGAAGCACTAGACTATATAAATATCCCATTCAAGGGTGCAAAATGTAACAAGTATGAGCATTTAAAAATCTTAAGGTGCATTTATTGTTTCATATTTCAATATTTAAAAATGTTACTCATATAAGGACCTAATCACTCTAATTAGTGACTTAATATTTAATCAATAACTATAATCAATCACTGTTAGAACAATAATCCAACTCATTAGTCCCTAATTACACTACTTAGTCAATTTTATTGCTTTTTAAGCTTTAATACACTATGTGGTGGACTAGGGGGGCTTAGTTGGACAAATGCCTAGTCAAATTGGGGCTTTCACAACCACATGCAAATTCCAGCTCTGTCAACCATCCACATGTGCACCCTCATCATTGCTGGTGCACTCCCATTTATTGAATGTGGACAATTAGGTTGACTTGGAGCGCTAGAGTGGGATTTGGCCAATTCTGGCTTGATTTGGTGCATTAAATACTGCATAGAGACTTTAAACCACCCAGTTTTCCACACCCATGCTGTCCAAGGTGTAATCATTGACCCACATCACTTCAGCCACATCCAGTCAGCAATTCGTGGCTGTTTGGGCTGATTTGGGGCTTGATTGGCCCACCTAGGGGGTTTGATGCCAATTTGACAATTTTTGACTTGTATGCTCACAAATGGATTCCAAATCCTCACGAAAAATCCTATGTTGTATTATATACCTGATAATAACATGTTTTATGGTTAGACAGTCCGAAATCATCTTGTTCTAGTTCACATTGTGTGTGTAATTTGTCTTTCAATTGATGGTTTTTTGTCAGTTTTGCACCAAATTTGATTTGTGAGCTTCACTAATGCTCCTAGATTCTCTTGTGGTTCAATTTTATCACATGGTATCAGAGCCAGGTTAGATATTTTTTAGTTTCATATCAATTCATAGTGATTTGATCTGCATTTTTAGTGGAGTTCCATATAATATTGAATTCCGTTTTTGCAGAACATCCAGCAATTTCTTCATCATCAATGCGGGAATAAATGGAGGCTACCCACATAATGCTAAAAATCTTCAATTTATTTGATTGGAAGAAAGATATGGTGATTTAGTTGAGAGCCAAAGGGATTTACAAATTTACTATGGGCACTGAGGTGGAACCAAATTCTGAAGTTGAGAAAGCCAAGTACTTCAAAAGATTGGATGAGGCATTTGGATTGTTGTGTTTGAGCATATAGAGAGAGGTATTGTTCCACATTGACAGTTTGACAACACCCAATGAGATCTGGGTAAAACTAGAGACATTGTTTGGGAAAAATGATGAACTACATGGTCACCAACTTCAGAATGAGCTTATCAGCATGAGCCCAGCGCACTATGACACAATCCATGACTTCTTCACCAAGTTTAAGTCACTTGTATTGCACTTGAAGCAGTGTGGAATTTAAAATAAAGAGGACCAATTGATCTTGTCTATACTTTCGAAGTTGGGGCTAGAGTTCTCAGTTTTTGTGAGTACATTCCACTCCGACAAGTTAACACTTCGAAACTGGAAAATACCCAGTCTAGAAAACTTCATGGAGTCACTCACTCAGGAGCAAGAAAAGATTTTCCAAAGGGCACCATCAAGACCAAGGATACAACACTAGCAGTGGGAGTTTCGAATTCCTCAAAGGGAAAGTCCAAGTCCAAAACTTCGAAGCTTCCAGAGAAGAAGAAAAACCCAGAAAAACCCAAATCCAGTGGTGCAAGTTCAAATCCTTCCAAGGAGAAGGACAAGAAGGGAAAAGAGAAGGAAAAATGAAACTATTGCCACAAGGGATGGAATCCATAGAGCTCATGCATGAAAAATACCATTGACACCATGGTGCAACTGCTAGAGAGGAACAACATTCTAGTCCCTGAGAGCGCAAGGAAGAAGGATGGAAACTCCAGTTCAAATGAGAGAAAGGATAAATGTCATGCTTTGGTGGAAGGTACTTCTAACTCTTCATATTTTTGTGATTGATTTGGGTGCTTCCAGGAACAAGGTGGCCAATAGAGATCTCTTCTCCTCCACGAGTTCGAATGTTGGCCCAACAGTTCGAATGGGGGATGATTCAGAACTCCAGACCAAAGGGATCGGGAGGATTGATTTAGACCATGGCTGCTTTAGTGATGTATTGTATGTACCCGACCTTTTAGCAAATTTGTTTTCAGTCTATCAGATGACCCATACAGGAGAGCCAAATATAGCGACCTTCACTCTAGACATGGTAGAGATTACAGAGATCTCAACAGACCAAGTCGTTGTAATTGGGTTTGCAGATGACCATGAGAGGATGTACAAGTTCTCTAAATTCCTCCCCCTTTCCAATGACCAAGCACTTCTCTCACATGCCAATGAGGTTTCAAAGCTATGGCATGAGAGGTTTGGTCACATGAACTACAAGCACTTGTAGGCACTACACAGAGATGAGATGGTGGAAGGTCTTTCACAAATCAGATCATCAAATGGAGCATGCATTGGGTGCGTAGTTGGGAAGCATCCTGAGAAAAGATATGAGAAAGGGAAAGCAAGGAGAGAAACCCAACCACTTGGGTTAGTGCAATTAGACTTGATTGTTCCATTTCCCACTCCATCATATGGTGGATCAAGGTATGTCCTTACATTCATAGATGATTACTCTCGATTTTGTTGGGTGTACTTCCTTAAATTGAAGTCTGAGGTGTTTGAACACTTGAAGATTTGGAAGGCATTGGTAGAAAATCAGAGTGGGAATAAGATTAAGGTCCTTAGGACTGATAATGGGAAGGAGTATGTGAAAAAGAACTTACAACAACTTTGTGAGGAGATTGGCATCCAAATGCAACACACAACTCCCTACACACCACAACAAAATGGTGTAGCTGAGAGGAAGAATAGGTCACTCAAGGAGATGGCCACTTGCATGATTGAAGCAAGGGATCTAAGTCCCAAGCCATGGGATGACACCATTAGTTGTGCTGCTCACATACAAAACAAATCCTTTCACAAATCAGTAAAAGGAATGACACCTTACGAGGCATGGTTTGGTCAAAACCCAAATGTCTCAAATTTCAAAATTTTCCGGACTAGAGCATGGGCTAGAATCCCCTCTGAAAAGAGGAAGGAATTGCAACCAAAAAGCAAGGAGTGCATCATGGTTGGGTATGGTGAAGAAACAAAAGGTTACAATCTCTTTGAAACCTCCACTTGCAATACATTTGTTGAGAGAAGTGTGCAATTTGAAGAAGAGCCAAATCCTGATTTCGAGCTTGCACTAGGGGAATGCTCCTCTCCTCAACCATTCGAAGATGTAAGTGATGACACGTGCTGTTATTTTTCTGATATTTCCAATAAAAATGTTTCTAAACATGATGTTTCTGTATATGACTCACCATCTAGGTCCAAGTGGGCTGAAAACATTGTAGAAGCGGTTAGGGAATTGGCAGGCAATCCCCATGAGCCTAGGAAGACTAGATCACAAACTAGTAGAGCTTCCTTTGCAAGTGATAGTGCTCTTGATGAGAACTGTTATATTATGGATGGGTCTGATTCTAAGACATATTGGAAATCTTGTAATGACCCTAGATGGAAATCAGCAATGGAAGATGAATTTCAGTCCCTCCAAGAGAACAATACATGGGAATTGGTTCCCCTTCCTCCCAAGAGGAAGCTTGTTCAATGAAAATGGGTTTTCCGGACCAAAATTTCTGTTGATGGTTCTGATATGAAACATGAGGAAATATTAGTTTCTAAGGGCTATTCTCAGGTCCATGGTGTTGATTACACAAAGACCTTTGCACCGGTTGCAAAGATGGACTCAATTAGACTAGTTCTAGCGCCGACGGCTAGTAAAGGTTGGGAAGTTCACCACATGGATGTTAAGAGTGATTTATTACATGGTGAGATACAGGAAGAAATCTATATGCAGGAGCCTGAAGGTTTCCAAGAGGATCCTTCATTGGTATGTAGGTTGAAGAAATCTTCGTCTGGACTCAAGCAAGCCCCCAGGGCTTGGTATGCAAAAATGGATGCCTTTGTTCTTCATATTAGTTTCACTAGATGAAAATCAGACCCTAATGTGTATTTGCAGAAACATGATGGTATTTTGCAGGTAATTTTTCTTCATGTTTATGATCTCCTCATTATAGGTAGCTCCACCAATTGAATTGGCCAAATCGATTCATATTTGCATAGTGAATTTTCCATGATAGACGTAGGATTGCTAAGGAAATTTTTGGGCTTGGAAATTAAGAAAAATGAAAGGGGCATCAGGATAAGTCAACAATAGTATGCTTCAGACCTAATAAATAATTTTAACATGGCTGAGTGTAAGGAAGCCAAGTCTCCCTTTCTTTCTGGTATTAAAATGCATGAATTTGACAATTTTCCATTGGTGGATATTACACTCTACATGGAACTAGTGGGAAACTTACTCTATCTCACTCACACAAGACTTGATTTGTCTTATGTTGTAAGTGCTGTAGCAAGAAATACACACTAGCCACATGAGCTCCATTGTAGAGCAGAAAAAAAAAATATTCAGTATGTCCAGGGAACCAAGAATTTCGGGGTGCACTACATAGCTAGTTCCTCATTTCAACTAGCTGTATTTTCTGATTCAGATGGCTGGAGATCCCACTGATAGGAAGTCAACTTTAGTTTTTTTCTTTATGTTTACTGAAGGGCCCATTTTTTGGTCAAGTAATAAACAACACACCATTTCAATTTCATCAGGAGAGGCCGAGTACAGGGCAGCAGTCAATGTTGCTACACAGTGTGTTTGGTAGCAGGGAATTCTCTGGGAGTTTCGTGTCACAATTGATTCTCCAACCAACATTTGTGTGGACAATCAAAGTGCCATCAAAATATATACTAATCCAGTACAGAGACAGAGGAGAAAACATATTGAGATACACATGCATTACATTTGAGGCTTAGTGCATGACAAAGTGATCTCACTGTAGTATTGCCCATCCACCAAGCAAACTGCTAATATTTTTACCAAGGCTTTCACAGAGAAGACCTTCACCTTCCTGAGATATTTGCTCTGGGTGAGTGAAGGATGGTAATTTACTGTTATTTATTGCAGGTCCATGCCCATGTCCATTCTTTAGGGAAGGTTTTGTCCCATGCGGTTTTCCTTCTTTTCCTAGGTTCATATGGATAAATAAATTGTAATTTCTGTATTATGTATTTGAGGTGACTTGAGCCATTGTTACCAAATACTCCATCATTTTGTGAGTTGTACTTAGTTGTTGGATTAAGGGAGGGTTTTAGATAAGTAATCCAACTCATTAGTCCCTAATTACACTACTTAGTTAATTTTATTGCTTTTTAAGCTTTAATACACCATGTGGTGGACTAGGGGGGCTTAGTTGGACAAATGCCTAGTCAAATTGGGGATTTCACACCCACATGAGCATTCTAGCTCAGTCAATCAGCCACATGTGCATCCTCATCATTTCTAGTGTGCTCCCATTCATTAAATGTGGACAACTAGGTTGACTTGGAGTGCTAGAGTGGGATTTTTGCCAATTTTGGCTTGATTTGGTGCATTAAATGTTGCATAGAGACTCTAAACCACCCAGTTGTCCACACCCATGTTGTCTAAGGTAAAATCATTGACCCACATCACTTCAGAAATGTTCAGTCAGCAATTCATGTCTATTTGGGATGATTTGGGGCTTGATTGGACCACCTAGGGGGTTTGATGCCAATTTGGACATTTTGACTTGTATGCTCACAAATGGATTCCAAAGCCTCAAGAAACTCCTATGTTGTATTATATACTTGATAATAACATGTTTCATGGTTAGACAGTCCAAAATTATCTTTTTCCAGTTCACATTGTGTGTGTAATTTGTCTTTCAATTGATGGTTTTTTGTCATTTTTGCACCAAATTTGATTTGTGAGATTCACTAGTGCTCCTATATTCTCCTATGGTTCAATTTTATCACAATCAAAATAATCAATCTCCTTCCATAGATGGTGTAAAAGAGGCTAGAAACATCGACTCCCAACATCACTTTCCTAAATCTCTTCCTCCACATGATATAAACCTTGTTGTGCACATATGGATTTATTTTTGATGGGTATTTCAATGAGCATGTAATCATTGTGACTATATGAAGAAGATATCATAATCATAAACATCACTATCTAAGAGGACCACCCTGCCATAAATAAACTCAAGGCCATAATAGCTATATTATCTTCCTCTTTAGTAAAAGAGAACCGTGAAGATCAACATATTGATAAATGCATACACAGGTCCTAGGATCCCATTAATTCAGTCACTATTAATGTTCATCTATATCATGGGTTTGAGATCACAAACCTTGAGAAGGTAGAGAATGTAGCAGTACTAGCTCATTTACGTGTAGTAAGTAACATTGAATTTAAGTACTGCTAGTTGTTCGACCCAAACTCTTCTTGATTTGAGCTCAAAGCACTTTTGGAAATAAGGGTATGTTATGTCCCTAATGAAACCAAAGACTGGAATAATTACAAAATCATTTATATACTTATTGTATATGTTAGACATTTGGGTCTCATAGTCTATTCATGGCCTAATAGCTGATAAAGGTTATGTATACCAAGGCACACTTGTAGTGCATGTATTTTCACACTCAAGTCTAATTATGCACATATCGTCAACATGGTAGTGTCACACTTAATTTTATGTGTGATAGAACCATGAAATCCATAATCATTGATGTCACCATTATAACCTCCCACTATCATTGATATTGGAACGTGTTAAATTTCTTTCCATAAGTAGCATTTTCCTTAGCTTAGGTGCATGATTGTGTCTTTCCCACTAGGGGACTAAGATTTAGGTTGATTTCCTTATATGTTCATGTGTTTTCCCCTCCTCTAATTTCCTATTTATGGTCCTTGATCTATGGGTTTTCCTTGGATCTACGATTTGTGGACTTTAGAACAATTTCAGGGTCAATGACCCACATATTTGCTAGAAATGATATGATAAATGCATATTTCATCATGATCATCAAAATCATCATTATCATCATCATCACCATCATCATCATCATCTTCATCATCGTCAACATGATGATGATGATGATGATGATCATCGTCTTCATCATCATCATCAATATCGTCGCCATCATCATGATCATCATCTTCATCACCATCTTCATCATCGTCGTCATTACCATCATCTTCATCATCATCATCATCATCATCATCATCGTCATCACCCTCTTCCTCATCAACATCTTCATCATCATCGTCATCATCACCATCACCATCACCATCACCATCATCATCATCACCATCATCATCATCAAATTGACACCAAATTAGCTATCATGACGATGTCCCAACGAGCTATGGATTATATCAATATTAAAGGCCCTTTAACATTTCATATCTATTCAGAGAGCCCATTCTACTTGGGCGTCTCTAGTCAAGACATGCAGTGAGGTCCCTATAGATTCATATGTTGGTGGATGTGTTCACTAGTCAGATTGTCACCAAATTAGTGTTATGTCTGACCATGATCACAACATCCTAGCTTCTTTAAAAATACATACATACATACTATGTATGTCATTAAGGGAATAATATTTTAGAAAATCCTGAATCTGAATATCTAAAAAGGCACATAAATCCAAACTCTTCAATTTCTTCTTTGAAGCACTCTCCAAAATTTGGCGCCATTGACCTCTTTTTATAGTTAATGGGCAAATATAAATGTTAACGAATTTTGGTTGTGTTATATTTTATGTTTTTTAAAATATATATATTTGTTAACTTTTTAGATTATAATAATATATATTATATATAATATTTAGTGTTTTTATAAAAACATTTAATTTTTTATAAACTATTTGGAGAGAATTTGCTATTGTTGTGAACTAGCGAAGACAATACCTTAGCAAGAATACCCAGTTTGAACCTGTTCATGAACTCTGATTGAGACTATTGTTGTGAACTAGCGAAGACAATACCTCAGCAAGAATACCCAGTTTGAACCTGTTCATGAACTCTGATTGTGACTGTGTGAGATCCATTCATCCATCCATGGCAGCAATAGCAGGGATGATGGAAATTCCAATTGGCCTTGATCCACAAAGTCTTGATACCTGCTTCTTCTTCTTTTAAGGGTTTGGGGAGATGTCTGGGAGCTTTGTGAATGACGTTGTGGTGGTCGGAGGAGGGTCGGGAGGGTACGTTGCCTCCATTAAATCCGCTCAGATTGGTCTCAAGACATGAATGTATAGAGGAACGTGGCTCTCTGGGTGGCACCTGTCTCAGTGTGGGATGCATCCCCTCCAAGGTATCATTACTTTTTACCATTCTGTAGTCCATTATTTCTATTATTAATTTTTTTTACAGAAGCCCTAATTAAATTTTTCCATGGTGGGATTCGAAACTTAAACCCCTCTATTTAAACAGTGCTTATTCTGTTTTTTGATAACTGTCTGATAAGGTATTTTCATTTTGCAGTTTGTTGTTTAGAAAATGGTTAGATAACATGTATTGTCGATTGTTGTTTAGAAAATGGCTAGAACACATATATTCCATTCATTATAGCTTCTGATGCCTTCCCAGAGTGTTTTATAGACTACTATTATCATTTCCTGATTTGTAAGAAAGCCGTGTTTTCTCAACATGGGTGGATGCCAATTATCGCTTTTAGTGTAATCGTTTTCTTTTCACGTTCAGGTTCTGGTTGAATTATGGCTAACTGCAGCCAAGGTCTTTCCTACAGTTGCTGCAAATGTTTCCAAACGTGAACATAAAACACAGTAAACGCCATATTTGTGTCAACGGATCCTGTAAGTGGTTATTCTTCTCATGGACATTGAAATTTCTATACAACAACATAGGTAGCAGAGTTTACCACCTTTTTGTAATGCCCATACAAATAAAGCTGGTTGAACGGCTGTAATGCCCATACAAATAATCTTCCAAGGTTTTTTCGGCAGGTGAAAGATCTAAACTTTGACCTGGTGTGCTATTTGATACCACATCATCATCATCAACTCCAAGCATTGAAAGTGTTAGGTGAGTTTGGATGTCACAATTCCCATAATTTGCTGCATATTCATCCTCAACCACTTCATCTATGTCTTTGGAAATTGCCAATTGCCAATTTTGATTTGCTATTTTAAGGTGTAACCTAGATGACCATAGTGTTGCTCTTAATCACATTCTTTATGATAACTCCATTGATCTTCACATTTATGATTGATCATTTTCCCATTATCTTCCTCCGTCGAAAATAGCTCTCTTTCATATGGATTATATTTCTCCTTAATCAGGTTGAGTGGTTTCCCTCTCAATATACAATCTGCTTCTTGCAATGATTGTACATTTTGGTGGTCTAGTGAAGGCTTCAACCAACTCTAGAACATTTTCTACAAGTGTTTGATTTTGATGGAAATCTCATTGTCCAACTGTCTGCACTTCTTTGTAAGGCAATTAAATTGTTTATCTGCTTCACTTGTTACTTCCTCTCATTACCATTATCTCTTTTCAATAGGTAATTTACTATCTTCTCCACCTTTTTCACTGTTCACTTGTTTTCAACTACCTGTCCCTTCTCTAATTCCAGATCTGGATACAACATTGATTTCTTTCCTTTACTACTTGTAATAGAAAAGTTGAATTTATCAACTTCTGCTTGGACAGGGTTCACACTGGTCATTTCATGCTTCAATTTTTTTTATTTTTTATCTTAATGTTCCCTCAAACCTATGTCACCCGGTTCGAGTATATGTTCGAGCTCGGCAACCATGAAGTTCTGCAAATTTTGGCAGTGCAAAGCTATGTAAAAAAAATTAGGATCAAGTTCGAGAAACTTAATAAAAAAAATTGAATTTGAAAAATATATATAATAAAGTTCCATGTGCTTATTATATACATATATGTAATTTACATGATAAAAATGAAATTTACATGTCAGCATTCAGTATATATTGCAAAAGACAATATCTTGTTCAAAAACATGTCAGATATCCATAGTGGAAGCTTGAAGTTCAACTTGAAATTTTGGCCCTGATATAAACTCCTGACACATTTAAAGAAATGTTTTGCTGGCTAAAGCAGGGATCAAGTAGGGTCATTTAGTTGATAATGATTGCATTCTCGTCATGATATGTCTTAGGTTTTGTGTATGGTTTGGGGTATATTGAGTTTTTGTTTAAATGGTGCCATTGGGTTAGACTTTGAGGTCACTGGTTGTCAAATCATAATGGTAATGGTAATGATTAGATCAACCATTCCAGGTTACAAAACCTTTATATGTTCAGAGTTTGACAAAGCGAAATACAACCAACTCTAGTTCTCTTTTACATTTTTGAATGCTGTGTTCATTTAATTTTTCCCTTATGGGCGTCTGAAAATGTCCCCTTTTCTTGTGCAGATTATCCGATACTGTTTCTTTGGTATGAAAGAGGCATTTGGTTACACTCAATCATGGCTTCAATGGCTAGGGTGACATTTTCCATAATTTTTTAATCTTTACATATGATGTAGCTATTTTTTATATTGCTACATTTTCAATTGACACGTGAATGTCTTGTTATTCAGCAATTGTTTTTCACTTTTAACTTCCATAGCCCAATTATTTGATATTTGTGAAGGGGATTTTTCCTGGAGCACAAACTTCTAATTTTCACTGGATACTTAACATGGATGTATATCTTTGTTCTATAGGTATAGCTCATTCTTTATAATGTACCCAACCGACATTTCCAGTGAAGTTGGACTAACATATACTGCCTTGCCTTATATAAAGGTGACTTGTGATCTGATTAGAATGCAGAAGCATCAACATGGAAATGAAACAACTGGTTCCAGCTTGGAAATATAATAATAGGCGCAGTCACTAACTTCTCTTTAAATGTATCAATTGCTTTATTGCCTTCTGATGTCCATATAAACTGAGTATCCTTCTTATGCAGCTTTTCCAATGGCACGGTGATCCTAGCATAGTTCCTTATTAATTTCCTATAATATCCTGTATGCCCCAAGGTAGCATGCAACACTTTTACGGAAGTTGTAGGAGGCATATCAACTATAACTGCTATCTTTTACTGATCTACCAAGAAACCTTCTTTACAGAAAGCATGCCCCAGCAAAACTCCAAAAGGGGTACAGAAAATGCATTTCTACGGAGAAAACTACATTAAAATTAAGCAATAAAAGCATTGGAACTCCGAGGTGTCTCCGAGGTTGTTTTATGGAGTTAACTTCCATTGTAGTATAAGAAGCCGTTCACTTCTTTCTATTCCGCTCGCCTTTACTTCAACATGGTCTGGGCGCCTGCATGGATAAAGAAGAGTGGTTTCTACCTTGTCTGTCCGCCATTAAACCAGCCCTAATTCACATCATTCGCCATAAAGGCCAACTCTAACTCATCAAGAAGGTCGTGTTTCCTTTGGAAGCATAATATAGTAATAGAAGTAACTGACATATTGACCAATTTCCCATAAGAAGAAGGATGGCACATGGATTATAAGATTGCAAAATGATATCCTGCTACCCGCCACCAACCAAAATAAAGTCTGATTGAACATCGAAAAGAAAAAGCAGGGATGGATGCTACAGATCGGAAAGATGAAAAAAATGTACCGGCGAAGAAATGAATGGCACTGCTCGTGTAACTACTGGCAGTCTCTTGTGAATGCCCCACCATATATCATTCTTGATGATAGACACGATTCCCTGTTCTTTGAGAGAGATGATGGCGACGCTAACTAATGATAAGCAAGTTATTAAGATGATAAAAGTTAAGATGTTGGTTGCCAAAGCAAAGAGTGAATGGACCCAGAGACCAACCAAGGGCTTGGATCTACTATGAGTGAATCCCATAATTTTTCATATGATATTCATTTTCTCCCCCAATCCCCAATGGTCGAGTGGAAGCCACAACTCCGGCGGGAGGACTAATCCACTATTGAGAAATCTGCTAAATCCACGACTAATACTACTATCAACAAATCAGTCAGGGTAATTCGTAAGCGAATGTACGCCTTACTAGCTATCCAAGCCATATCCAATTGCAAAACCAGTGTCTAATATGAAATATACAAATAATATGACCACTCCAGTTTGAATGGACCTGCTCCATACCTGATGATAGATGACTTTATCCCTGTCACCTTTCAATTGCCAATGCCATGGCCAGCATTTGGTCCATCAATTCCCATGCCCAGTTCTTTCTACTCTATCTAAACTGGAGTGTTATAATCGCGCCCCTATTGCTATCACCTGGTAATCTTGTTTCACGGGGCCAATCCCGCTTTTTTGTATTCTTCGACGGATTCTTGTTACGGGAATGAATTTGGGTCGGCGTTCCCGCAGTCCTACCTAACTAACAATCCCCTGCCTAAGGCAGTCCCGTGTCGTTCATTGACTGGCAATAGAAGTTCCATGTCGCTAGGGTTGTCTTTTTAATGATCTTTAATTTTCCTTTTAGACTTTACTAGGTCCTATTATTTCATTTTTGAACCAGTGGGGTATAAACTTTGAAGTGTTCCATGAAGGTTTCTTATGGTCTTGTCTAATTTTGTTTGCAGAATTCTGACTTGTACTGCATAAGGATGCCAAACAAATTAAACTATGCATTTGACTACTTTTAAGCATCGCTTCTTGTTCTTTCTATCTATGTTCCAGGTTTGTAAATTGTGTGTTCTGATTGTTAAAGAATATATATTTGGAATGTGAATTATTTTAGGTTGATGTTGCCTTATAATAGTATTTTTTACCTTTCTGAGAAGGAAGTCCGCACATGTATACGTATATGATAGGACAGAGAAAAAAGGCTTTGGAAAAATCTAGAAAATCTGATTGATGTGATTGACACTTTGGTGTCACTAGCATCATAAGATTATAAAACATTGTTCTAGAAATAAGAGATTAGGAGATCGATATTAGCTCTGTTGAAGACATGATTGCCATTATTTTACTTGTCTAGTATCATTGCAGGACACTCTATTACATCCATTGTTACTCTTCAATTGCAAATACAACATAAAAGGCCACACAGAGTGGAGGTATATTATGCAGTGATAGATATTTGAAGGGATTTCATTGTGATTGGATTCAGTATTGACATTTCAGTTTTTGCAATTCAGTGAAATTTATTTGCTTTTAGCAATTTGAAAGTCAGCATCCAAAATGGTAGAAAGAGCATACTCTAAGAATAAATCCTTTTTTGGTTTTCGGATTCTAGTAGATGCATATGTCTACACTTGGATAGACAAGAAATGGATAGACAAGAAATTGATTGATAAAATTTGGAGATTAAATGATTAGTTTATAAATTGCAAATCATGACAAAATAAATCTTCAGTAGCTGATGGTTTTTTAATTAAAAAATGCACGAATTTCAGTATGCATCTTTGGCTTATCATTTGTGTGCCCTATACCCTCCCCCCACTAAAGTACGTGAACTCAACAATTAAATGTATGGTTTGTGTTTGAAACCTCTTATACATGGATATGGATCCTTAACCAAAAGACCAAACTGCAGTTTTTGGAAAGGTGCCTATTATTGTTAGTTAAACTCAACAACTAAAAGGATGGTTTGGGATTGAAACATCTTACATATGGATATGGATCCTTAACCAAAAAGCCAAACTGCAGGTTTTGGAAAGGTGCCCATTATTATTAGTTTTTCATTTGAATAACATGTCAAATGACTTGCTACATAACCAGGTCTAGTATTTGTAAATTTGACAACCAGGTCAAGTAGAATGGTGTAGTATTGGGGGGTGCAGAATGAAACAAACTGTTCGTTAAAGAGTTTGTATTGTTAGTTAATTCTGTGAAATCCATTTTGGGATTGTCTTATACACAACACTTCCAAGTTGCTGCATAATATAGTATATCTCTGGGATTCTAAACTTGTTTTTTGTGAAATAATAATTTGAGTCTTTGTGATTTATAATTTAGGATTTTCATGTACATTGAATGCAAGCATTATAAGTAATACTACTTTTATATTGTTTGAATTTTCTATGCGAGGTTGGCAATTGAATAAAGATAATACTATTTGCTGTACACTATTGTAAAACATTAAATTTAAAATATCATAGTGTGGGTCTTTCTGAGCTATACTTGAGGTTTTTTCGTGGAAACATAATGCAAGCCTTAGAGGTATGGAGTGATTTCAAGTTTACATTGTTTGCATTTTCTACGTAGAGTTGGTAATTGAGTTAAGAGAATACTATTTGTTGTTGACTGTTAATTAAACATTAAATATGATGTCATTTCCCACTTGATATTTTGCATTGGTCATGCTTATGTTTGTCTGGCTTATGTTTTTGCATTGTGAAAAAACAAAGAGAATTAAGACTTCTGATTTTAAAAGACTATACCTTAGTCAATGAGCTTTTGTTCATTGGTGAGGATGATCACGTATTATGCCATCCAACAATGCAAATATAAATAATGTGATACCTGTAAGGTTTTTCATTACACCAAAACATGTAGATGTTTATGAACATTTGAAACCCAGCACAAGGCCCTATCACCAAGAGTGGCAGTGAGTCAACTTGTTTATATTCCCAGAGGTGCAACGATTATACCATATGGAGGTTGTACCGATACTCCAACACCCCGCCTCCAGCGTAGCTCGGGGGAATTGAACCTGAGACCTATGCTTTGATACCATGTAAGGTTTTCCGTTACACCAAAACCTATAGATTTTGGTGAACATTTGAAACCCAGCATAAGGCCCTAGCAACAGGAGTGGCGGTTAGTTCACTTGTTTTATATTCCCAGAGGTGCGGCGGTTATACCATGTGGAGGTTATACCGATACTCCAACAATGCCTCTGGATCTAAAGTGCAGCTTCCTTGATTGGCTTGCTGAATTTTCTAGTTTAGAAACTCAGGAAGTCATTCTTGAATTCTCTTTGCTACCACAATGAGAAACACAAATATTTCAATGATCCGGAAATTCTATACTGAGGCCCTAATTTATGGGTGTTGAAATATCTCGATGCCATCATTGATACTAGTGTGTAAGAATCCCCATAGATGCATTAATATATATTTCATTGTGTCATGTTTATTTCATCATTCTATCATGAAACATGAATCTCTTATACTCGTTCTATAATACCAGATTAAATTTCATGGTGTTGGTCTTTGTGATGTTTATCATGTGCTCCCAATACTAGGGGAAAATATGAATAAAGTGATCCTTTGGGGCTCTAAAGCGAAGCTCCCTACTCACTCTCTTCCAAGATTTGTTTCAAATAATTTTTGGTGAACTCTCAATTCTCAATCAAGGTCCTTGATTCGGCTTTATGTGTTCCTTGATAGTTGGTCTTCCTTTCCTGAGTTTTTCAATCCAGGATTTCATTAGCTTATAAGCATCAAATATCTCTAGATTTCTTTACATTTGATATAATAATTTCACTTATGATATAATAGTCTCACTTAGAAGACCAATTGCATTTTTGCTTCTCTCAAACTGCCAATATATATATGTCTTTAAATGTTCTCTAATTTTATATGTTCTAGATTAACAAACAAAATTTGGTAACAAACTCCATGCATTTTTTAATTAAGATTTTCCTTCGATATTGTTCACGTATTTCTTATGTCAATTGAAGGATATAATTATGTTAAGGAAATCAATACTCATAAGCAAGTACCTCTACATCTTAAACTTTGTTTTTTTATA
This sequence comes from Pseudotsuga menziesii, assembly GCA_001517045.1. NCBI lineage: Eukaryota > Viridiplantae > Streptophyta > Pinopsida > Pinales > Pinaceae > Pseudotsuga > Pseudotsuga menziesii. Next base: position 2,039,637 of record LPNX010446290.1, read on the forward strand.
CCTAACCCTAAGAATAGTTAAATCAATACTTGTAAGCAACTTCACAATTTTAATGTTTTTTGGCATTTTTTTCAATGAAATATATCAAGGGAAACCCTCGAGGCACTTCTTCTCATTTCGAGGGTGGTACCTAAGGTAAACCATTTAGTCACAGTTTTGGAAACCTTAACCGATAGGGAAATTGAGTGAGGCCCACAAAGGTTGTTGGCATTTTATATATAAGTACAAAAATATTTCATTTTAAGCACACAACAGTTCTCTCTGAATGCCTTGCACAACAGTACAACATGAGTGGGCCTGTAATGAACAAAAATATATATAATAAATAATTACTAAATAACTATTATATAATTAATAATAACTATTAAATATCGATATTAATTATTAATATTAATACATATTGATATTAATAATTAATAAATAGTTATTAATAAAAAATTCTAAAATGACTCATCCTTTCATGGATAGTATCCAAAGTGCCTTTACGATTAATATATATATATGACACTCACTTTGTAATCTATCATCTTATCTATTCTATCTGTTGATGTAATTGTAACTTCGAAATGTATTCACTTGTATTTATTATCTATTGTAACCCGATGTTTATTCTGGGATGTTATCATGTTATGTCATACCCCGATGTTCCGATCGGGAGAATCAATAATGTAAACAAGTCATGTCAAGTCATTGTGGATAACCCTTTGATTGTTTAAGGGTTAAAGTCTCTGCAGTTCTGGGGCACTAGGGTTATTAGACTCTCCAAGTAGAGGTTGGCCCTAGTAGGGTTTTAGTCATGTCGGGATTAGTATAAATAGAGAGTTGGACTCTCTATTTAGCACACATCACTCACACACTCAAGTGTAGCACATAGTTGAGGAAGGAGAAGACACTGGGGCTAGACAAGAAGACGGTTACTGCTGTCGAGAGTGCATCTTACTATTTTGGGGTTTTACCTTTTGTGCTGATTCTATCTCTGAGGAAGTTGCGGGGTTTTCTCCATTTATGGTTTCCTCGATGAAAAACATTGTGTTCATTGTCTCTTGTGTTTGATTGCTGTACTTGTTTTTCTCTCAGTTAAAGATCCTAACATAATGCTAGCTTGAATGTTGAAAAACTAACATGGTATTAGAGCTAACCTGAGAAGAAGACACTGCGCAGCTGCGGGAATTAGGGATTCTTACTTTGTGGATCTCTCCCCACATATTTTCAGCAAAAGTAAGGTGGAATAACTCTCCTCCTTAGGGCGCATCTTTCTATCGAAGCAGAATCCAATTTTGAGGTTTTTCAGTTTTGAACTTGTCACTGCTGCCGAAAATTAGGGCTTTTCACAGAAGAGGAATTTTTCAGTGAGCCCAGGCCTGGATTGATCTCCTCCCCAAAATCGAAGTTAGGGATAAATTTCAAGGTATTTGGGTGGATAGAACTCCGGAAAAGAAAAACCCTAATTTGCTCCTGAACCAACTCTACAGGATTTCAGCTCAAGTTTCAGATCCGACATATTGACCTGGTAAGATCTAAAATCTTTTGTATTTCCATTTGAGGTTCTCAGTTAAGATGTCTCATCATACCAAGCTTGATGAAACGCTTGAGGGAGCTGATAAATTTCGAGCTTGGAAGTATAGGATCTCCCTGGTCCTGGAAGAGAATGAGTTGGACTCCTACATCCATGAGGAGGTTCTAGTTCCAGAGGGAGATGAGGCTAAGGCCTTGCATAAGAAGAAATTGGTTATGGAAAAGAGAATCATTGCTGATTCTATCAAGGACCATCTCATACCACAGGTGTCCTCTCTAAAGACACCTAAAGCTATGTTTGATTCCCTAAACAAATTGTTTGAAGGGAAGAACATAAACCGAAAGATGACTCTGAGAAACCAACCGAAGAATGTGAAGATTCAGAATGCAGAAACAATCCAGTCTTACTTCACAAGAGTTTCTCAGATCAAGGAACAACTAGAAGCTGTAGATGAAGAAGTGGAAAATGAAAAGATTGTGATGAATACCTTGAATGGCCTTCCTAGGTCATGGGATTCTTTCATCCAAGGAATCTGTGCTAGAAAGAAGTTAGTCAAGTTTAGCAGACTATGGGAAGAGTGCTCTCAAGAATAAGCTTGGATAGCAGCTCGAGAAGAAAATATGGAAAGTGAAGATCAAGATCTCACGGTACACTCCAAATCACATTCCAAGTCAACCAAAAGAAGATCTCATAACTCCAGAGGTAAGCACTCTCACAAAGATAACACTAGAAAAGATTTATTTAGGATCATATGTTATACATGTGATGAAGTAGGACATTATGCAAGAAATTTTCCTAAGAAACAAAAACTAATAAAGAGGAGCAACAAAAGAAGACATCATGCTCATGCTGCAGAGGATGATTAACCATCCAAGAAAAGAACCAGATATGAAAGTGAAGATTCTTCAAGCGAGGATGAATATGTTTTGATTTCTGCTCTCACAGGAAACATTAATCATGGAATCAATGATTGGCTCATAGACAACAAGGCTTCCAAACATATGACAGGATTCAAGGAATCCGTTGTGAGACTGTCAGAACATGAATCACCTCACAAGGTGAAGCTAGGAGATGACTACCAATATCCAATAAAAGGTAGTGGGGAATCTTCCTATAAACTAGACTTTGGAAAGTCTCTAACAATGAAGGAAGTATTGTTTGTGCTAGGACTCAAGAAGAACCTCCTCTCCATATCGGCATTAGATGCAAAAGGAATGCGAGTTGCATTCATAGATGGTCAAGTCATCATGTGGCCAAAAGGAAAGACTATCGATGATGCGGTAGTGATTGGAGAACAAGAAGGAGGATTGTACAAATTAAAGGGCCATCCAGAACAAGCCTTGGTCCATGACACAGTAGAGCCAAGTGAACTTTGGCATAGAAGGCTTGCACATGTGCATTACAGAGCACTACCTATTATAAGCAAAGCTGTTGAAGGTCTTCCAGAAATCCAAGAAAAACGTGATGGGGTCTGCAAAGGATGTGCGAAAGGAAAGAATACAAAGAAGACATTTCCAAGCAGTGAAAGCAAAGCAAAATGAATCTTGGAAATCATCCACTCCGATGTATGCGGTCCTATGTCATCAAATTCACTAAGCGGGTATGCATATTATGTTTCTTTCATTGATGATTTCTCTAGGAAGACATGGGTTTACTTCATGAAGAACAAAGACGAAGTATTCGGCAAGTTCAAGGAATTCAAAGCCTTGATCGAGAACCACACTGAAAAGAAGATCAAGACCATTCAATCAGATAATAGCGGAGAATTCACTTCAAATGAATTCAAAGAATCAGGGATTAAGAGGGAGTTGTCCACTCCTTACAATCCACAACAGAATGGGATTGCAGAGAGGAAGAATAGAACTATCATGGAAGCTGCAAGAGCAATGCTTCATGATCAAGACCTTCCTATGCATCTTTGGGCAGAAGCTGCCAGAACAATGGTGTATGTACAGAACCGTACTCCGCATAGAGTACTTGAGAACAAGACTCCTGAAGAAGTCTTCTCCGGCAAGAAACTAGAAGTCATCCATCTCAGAATATTCAGTTGTCCAGTATACATACACATTCCAAAAGAGAAGAGTACTAAATTAGATCCTTCAGGAAAGAAGGGTATATTTGTGGGATACTCTGAAAGCTCGAAGGCTTACAGAATATATTTCCTAGGATATAAGAAGATTGACATTAGCAAGGATGTGACATTTGATGAAGATACAGCTTACAACAAATCCAGAAAGAGACCTGCTAAAGAACATGAAGAATTAGAAGCACCCAGAGTTCATGATACAACCATGAACAACAAATCTCAAGAAGAAGATCGAGAATTTGAAGAACCACAAATACCTGTAGATCCACCTCTGGAGAAGAATCCCCATAAGAGGAAACCTGCTTGGGTACGAGAACATATCCAAGGTGCGAAAACATATGGGGCTACAGAAGAGAATCACAGAGAAAGAAAGAGGACCAGATCCTGCTCCAGGTATGTAGCTTTACTATGTGATTTCATTGATAAAAACCTTCCAGTTATGAATAAGTGGCAGAATGGAAAGAATGGAAGGATGCTATGATTGAAGAATACTAATCGATCATAAAGAATGATGTTTGGGATGTTGTCCCATGACCAGGCGGGAAGTTAGTTGTAACTTCCAAATGGATCTACAAGATCAAACATGTTGCAGATGGTAGCATTGAAAAATATAAGGCAATATTTGTAGCTTGGGGTTTCTCTTAGAAAGAAGGAATAGATTATGAAGAAACCTTTGCACCTATAGCCAGATACACTTCCATCAGATTAGTACTTGCTGTGGCTACAGTAATGAAATGGAAGATACACCAAATGGATGTCAAGACTGCCTTCTTGAATGGTGTAGTGGAAGAGGAAGAGTATGTAGAACAACCACTCGGTTTTGAGACACATGACAGGGAGTCTCATGTGTGCAGATTGAAGAAAGCCCTATATGGTTTGAAACAGGCACCCAGGACATGGTAAAGTAAAATTGACATCTTTCTATCCAGTTTGGGCTTTACCAAGAGTAAAACAGATTCCAACCTTTACTACAAGGTTGAAGATGGAAACCCAGTGATGCTTCTACTATATGTAGATGATCTGTTTGTGACAGGTATGGATGGGTTGATTGCTGATATGAAGAGAAAGCTTGCTGCCGAGTTCGAAATGAAGGACTTGGGTATAATGCATTATTTTCTAGGTATGGAGGTGTGGCAGAGTGCAGATGGAATCTTCCTTGGACAAGGGAAGTATGTAGTAGAGATCCTGAAGAGGTTTGGGATGATAGACTACAAGGCTATGGCCACACCTATGGCATCAAACCTGAAGCTATTAAGTGATGCCTCATTAGAGTCGGTTGATGCTATGATGTATCGTTAGATGATTGGGTCATTGATGTACTTGACGAACACAAGACCAGACATTTTCTTTGCTATGAACACCTTGAGCCAGTTCTTGACAGTTCCGAGAAATGTTCACTTGATTGTTGCAAAGCATATTTTGAGGTAGCTGAGGGGTACAGTTGATTATGGGCTCAAGTACGATGTGAATCAGAAGATTAACCTGGAGGGTTATGTTGATTCAGATTTGGCAGGCAATGCCATCGATAGGAAGAGCACTTCAGGGTATTTCTTCAGTATGGGATCATGTGTGATCTCTTTGTTTAGCAAGAAGCAATCATGTGTGGCACTGAGTACAGCTGAAGCAGAGTATGTCACAGCTTGTTCAGCTAGTTGTGAGCCAGTATGGCTAAGGAAGCTATTGTCTGATTTATTTGATCTCCAGTTGGATGCTACTTGTATACATTGTGAAAACCAGAGTTGTGTGAAGTTGTCAGAGAATCCAGTGTTCCATGACAAGTCAAAGCATATCGAGACCAAGTATCACTATATCAGGGATATGGTGCAGAGGGGAGCAGTGAAGCTCCAGTATGTTGTGACGGACGATCAGATAGCTGATGTGTTGATGAAGCCATTAGCCAGAGTGAAGTTTGAGTACTTCAGGGAGAAGCTTGGTGTTCTCCATATCGAGGTCCCTTCCAAGGGGAAGTGACGAGTCCAGAAGCCATTCTGACGAGCATGTCAGATATAAGGGCTGAGTCATTCTATCATGGTGAGAGGATTTGGTTCCTTCCATTTCAAATATCAGTGCTGAGATCCATAGCCATTCTGACGAGCATGTCAGATATAAGAACTGAGCCATTCTGTCATGGTGAGAGGATTTGGTTCCTTCCATGTTAGATATGAGTGCTGAATTCCATTCTAGGAATGGAGGTACCTGGTTAGTTACCAAGAAAACTCAGTCCGGGACTGAGAGAATGATTCTGATGAGAAATTCAGATATAAGGGCTGAGCCATTCTGTCATGGCTAAAGGATTAAGTTCCTTCCATGTCAGATATGAGTGCTAGCCATTTTGGCGAGGGCATAGGATTTGGTTCCTACCAGGTCAGATATAAGGGCAACTGCCATTCTCCAGAAGAATGGAGACACCTGGTCTGTTACCAGGTAGCTCAGTTTGGGACTTAGGGCCATTCTGGCGAGGGTGTAGGATTTGGTTCCTACTAGGTTAGATGTGAGTGCAGTCCATGTTGGTGAGGGTGTAGGATTTGGTTCCTACCAGGTCAGATATAAGGGCAACTGCCATTCTCTGGGAGAATGGAGGCACCTGGTCTGTTACCAGGTAGCTTAGTCTGGGACTGGGGGCCATTCTGGCGAGGGTGTAGGATTTAGTTCCTACCAGGTTAGATGTGAGTGCAAGCCTTTCTGACGAGGGTGTAGGATTTGGTTCCTACCAAGTCAAATATGAGTGCTAAAGCCTTTTCAAAGATGATAATGATGTCCTATCATGCTGGTGAATGTGAGTGCTGGGCCTTTCTGATGTGATTGTAGGCTTCTACATGATCATATGTGAGTGTTGGGTGTGCCTTTCTGACGCCTAGGTCAGATGTAAATGCTGGGCGGGCCATTCTGACGAGTAGGTCAAATATAAGCGCTGAAGAAGACCTAAATGATGGCTAGGCCTACAACCAACATGAAAGAAGGCTGGCTTTGTAGAAATTCCTATGATGAGAAGAATCATGAGATAGCACACATTATTATGACCAGAGATGATCCAGATCCAGTTATGATGACTCTGAGAGATCTAGATCGAGTGATGATCCAGATCCAGTAGTGATGATCTAGATTAAGTGATGATCCAGATCCAGTGATGATGTCCAGTGATCATCCAGATCGAGTGATGATCTAGATCTAGATGAAGATGACTTGAATATGCAGATGACGAGAAGATCCAGAGAAGAAGACAGTGATGAAAATTGTGTCAAGAGAATACCTTCCTAGTTAAGAGGGAGTGTTGTTGTAATTGTAACTTCAGAATGTATTCACTTGTATTTCTTATCTATTGTAACCCGATGTTTATTTCGGGATGTTATCATGTTATGTCATACCCCAATGTTTCAATCGGGAGAATCAATAATGTAAACAAGTCATGCCAAGTCATTGTGGGTAACCCTCCGATTGTCTAAGGGTTAAAGTCCCCGTAGTTCCGGGGCACTAGGGTTATTAGACTCTCCAAGTAGAGGTCGGCCCTAGTAGGGTTTTAGTCATGTCAGGATTAGTATAAATAGAGAGTTGGACTCTCTATTTAGCACACATCACTCACACACTCAAGTGTAGTGCATAGTTGAGGAAGGAGAAGACACTGGGGCTAGACAATAAGAAGGTTACTGCTTTCGGGAGTCCATCTTATTGTTTTGGGGTTTTACCTTTTGTGTTGATTCTATCTCCGAGGAAGTTGCATGGTTTTCTTCATTTATGTTTTCCCGATGAAAACACTGTGTTCATTGTCTCTTGTGTTTGATTGCTGTACTTCTTGTTCTCTCAATTAAAGATCCTAACATAATGCTAGCTTGAATGTTGAAAAACTAACACTATCATCAATATACATATTATGGCTTATTTGAGTTACCAAATTTTCTGGTGAATATTATTGTATGAGCGAATAAATATTCGCTTCAAGTGGTATCAGAGCCTCGTTTGGCTGATCTGGGTCTTTGGCCTCAATTCTCAGATCTTGTCTAATTTTTGGCTTGTAGCCTTATTTTAGGGTTTCCCTAAAATATTGGACATTGTCCAAAAGAAAAAGAAAAACATAAAAAAAAAGTAAAAGGAAAAAAGAAGAGAGAGGGTAGAAGTGAAACCACACTTGGTTTCTTAAAGTGGGTTTGAGTTTGAATATAAAAGTGCATAATAATTACTAGCAAAGAGCAAGTGAGATTTGAACCTAGGTGGGGAATGTAACACTCATTCCTCCCAACCACCCAATCTACTCACATTTTACAAAACTTAAGGGAAAAAAAGATAAAAAATGCGCATAATAATTTCTATTAAAAAGTAAGTGAGATTTGAACTTAGGTGGGGAGGGTAACACTCATTCCTCCCAACCACCCAATCTGCTGACATTTTTACAAACTATTGGAAAAAAAAGAAGGAGATATTGATTAAGTTTCAAAGAAAACTCAAGAATATGGATTTTAATGTTGAAAAGAAGGAAAATTTTTCTATCACCTTACAAAAAAATGTTGCAATATTATTTAGAATTAAAGGGACACTTACAGAGAAGGATATCACCATTTCTATTGCACCCACTGAAAGAAATAATTATATTAGTACTGAATTTACTAACCATTTAGTGATTCTTGAGTCAAATATAAGGGAAGAGCTAGACTTTTTGAACAAAAAACAAACTGAAATAAGTGGCTTACAACTGAGTGTTGGAGATTATATGGTCACATCGAAATTCATTGTTAGTTCCTTATGGAGCTTTGACGGTGACATAATTTTGGGTTTACCCTGGATAAAAACATTGGGGTCTTTCATATTAAATGCCGAAAAGAAGTTTCTGACATTTTCCTATAAGCGAAAGAGAATCACATTTCAAGATATTACAATGAAGTCAGAAATAAAACCTCCAACATCTGAAGAATTCCAGGATATATCAGAGATGATTTCACAGGGTAATCAGAAGTTAGAACAAAAGAAGCAGAAAGAAGTTGAAAAAATTGTCACTAGTAAGGATGAAGAAATTACTTGTTTGAAGAATCATAGTCAAGACTTAATCGCACAGATTAAGAAATTAAAAAGGGAAAACAGATCGCAAGAGGAAAACCAAGAGGAATTCCACCAAAAGGAAGTGGATCTCCAAAATGATTTCAATAAGAAACTATTACAAAAGAATGAAGAAAATTCTCGCTTAAAATTTTTGAATCAAGGGTTGACTGAACAAATAAAAAAATTAAAAAATGAGAAGTTAAAAAAACCTTAGGGTTATTATCAATTAGTAAATCGCAAGAATCACAAACAATTAAATTTTCTACATGGGTTCCACAAATGTCTCGAATACCTTATCGTCACCCAAATCACAAAAGTCGATACAACCAACATTAAATTAAAGCAGAAACAATGATGAACTCAATAGAGAAGTCATCAAAGGCTCAAATTTAAACATCAGAAAAGGGAAGCAATGCAAATCTCATCAAAGTTCAAAAGAACAATCTTATTGTCACATGACTACAAGCATCAACAGAAAATGGTTCCGAAAAACAATTACAAAACTCGTTAGAAGCACCAAAAGTTGAAGTTCCAGTAAACACTTCACAGGCAATTCAAGTTTCTTATCACAATCCAAATCACAAGAGTCATTAGGATAGACGAAAAAATCAAAAGGAAAATTACCAGTATTATTCCTACAAAGAGCAAAGACAAAATCGACAACTCTTGACAATCGATCTGCAAATAATTCCGTTAAGGGTATATCTCAGATGGATGAATTCACAACTGACGCAACATTTCTACACAATGTTTAAAAAAAAGTATCGTCTTATTTCGTCAAATGTTGCAACTACCAACACACAATGTCATGAGAAAGCGTTACGAGCTAGAACAAGGGATAAAGTCTTTCATAATTGTGCTTTGAGGACAAAGCAATTCTAAGGGAGAGGCAATGTAATGAAAAAAAAAATATAATAAATAATCACTAAATAACTATTATATAATAAATAATAACTATTAAATATCAATATTAATTATTAATATGAATACATATTGATATTAATAATTAATAAATAGTTATTAATAAACAATTCTAAAATGACGCATCATTTCATGGATAGTATCCAAAGTGCCTTTACGATATATATATATATATATATATATATATATATATATATATATATGGCACTCACTTTGTAATCTATCATATTATCTATTCTATCATCAATATACATATTATGGCTTATTTGATTTACCAAGTTTTCTGGTGAATATTATTGTATGAGCGAATAAATATTCGCTTCAGGGCCAATTGCCAATTACCTTTTGCTTAAGATTGCTCATATTATTGATTGAGCTGAAACTAAAACAATGTTGTCCATGCTCATCATTGATTCTTTTACTGTATTTTCTCTTTTGAGGTAGCAAATATTGGGCTTCAAACATGTTTATTCATATCCAAGTTCTAACCATGGCTGAGAAGGTCCGCATGGGTTGCACGATGAACATCTGAATGTTGTTGCATCTCCTAAATATATATATCAGCAGCCTGATTATATGTATTTGTGAGTTGCTTAACCCTAACACTTTCCTCCTTGTTCTAGTACTCAGCCAAATTCCTGACCCATAAAGGATTGGGATTGGGATTGTACCTAATACACAAATCCACCCCAAAAGAAATCTATGTATGCATGCTTACAAGGTAGATGCTCCAAACTAATTCACTAAATGATAGCCCACATAATTTTTTTTTAATTTGGTAAAGCCAAGCCAATAACTCGTGTTAACAAAGTGGAGGGTTCATAAGCTGTGTAATTGTGATTAAAGTTTGTATGTTGGATTCTTGTTGGCATAGGCTGCTTGAGATATTTTTCCTGTATTAGGTAGCTATACTATCTAGCAACTTTATTGGAGCTTTTAGGTGCTTCAACTCTCATTTAGCTTGACACTTAGAAATCGCCAAATGCGATGGAATTTTAATAAAAATTATCATATCATCAAGGTAGTTGTTAGGGATGACATGATTGTTAGGTGATGGCCTTTCTTGTGATTCAAGGGTTTGGATAGCAAAGTTGTCATGTTTCTTTTGAACATTCATATGGTGGATTATTGGAAAATCCCATTTACAACCCTACACCAATGAGGGTCTACATTTGATTGGGGAAAAAATAAAGGAAAATGAATGGGAGGAAGTTGTTCAGTTGAAAATAACTATTTGGGTGAATTTGGAGTTTACTTTTTATAACTACTTAGAGGCTTATATCCAAGAATATTATTTCTTATCCCTAAACAATATAAAGCAAGAAGACATGGTGCTCCACTACGTGAAAGAGTTCCTCCATGCTAGCATGCTTGTAGTAAATTTTTTTCTTTCGTATGTAGTTGTCATGTATATTGTTGTGTTGAAAGAGCCCGTCCATAAAGGTTGTGTCCTCTTGAACAACAAAGAGTGGTCCTAAGGAACAAAACTTCCACAATCACAAATTTCGGGCATATTTCCACCAACAACATGCCTAAAATTATCCAACTTGTGAATTAAAGGTACCAAACAATGTTGATCCTGTAGCAGGATAGGTTTGGTAATCCATTTATCACATCGCAACATATTTTTGGAGGTCATTTTGACTAGTCTCAAATGGTTTTAAATCCCAATGTTTAGTCCTTTTTGGTTTTGATGGCACAATTAGAAATAGAGAAACAACATGCATGAGGATCATGGTCGATCTGCAACAAATTACATAGTGAGTGGTTGTTTCAAATTAGAATTTGACAAAAGCACACCATAGAAGACTTCTAATAATGGGTATTTTTTGATGAGTTGTGCAATTTTTGTCCTAATGCATCTCTAACAGCCTTAAATCTTTAAACTTGGGTGTATTCTTGGGCATGATTAGTCCTCCTAACCTATATAATTCTTCAATCTAAGAAAGTATGAGCAGCCTAGTCCCTTGTATCATCAAATGTGGGCAATTTTTCGGTAGCATCAACCCTAAAAATCTATGAATTTAAGTTTCTATGTGCTTTTAAGGAGGTTCAAGCATCATCACTTTTAATATTGGTTATGAAAGAAGAAATTTTGGGCACTTTTGGGAAATTATGTTCATCGCAATAGCAAGAAACCTCCATATCTAGGTAAATCTGTGGATGGAATAGTAAGAGTCCTTATTTCTAATATTGACATGGTTATAAGCATAGCAGGGTGTGCTTCCTTGTAACAACAACAACAAAACCACTGTGAAAACCACCTCAATCTCAAATTCTGGGGGTATTTTCATCATCAACAACCCTAAAATTCGAGAACCTGTGTATTAAAGGTACCAAACAATGTTGATCCTTTAACAACATGGGTTTGGTAGTCCATTCATAACATTATAACAAAATGTTTGAGATCATTTTGACTAGTTTTATATGGTTTTGATGCCCAATGTTCATTGGGGTTTTCGTGGCACGGTTAGACATAGATAAACAACATGCATAGGGAGGATCATGGTTGATCTACAACAAATTACAAATGAATTGGTTGTTCCAAATTAGAATTCTTCAAATGCATGCCATAGCCTAACACTTCTGGTTTTTAAATGCCAATTTGACATGAGAAAAATATAGATCAAGATCACAACATATATTATATCCATGTCAGGTGGTTTTTCATTACTTCTTTCATCTTGCAAATTTAGTCATCCATGTGTGGAATCCCCAGTATGTGGAAACAATGTGAGATATCTACTTTGGAAGAGCATGAAAAGAATCTAGTGAAACCCTTACAATAGAATACATCAATGCCATTGTAGTGCGTTCCAAGGTAAAGATGGAATTGAGGATAGCTTCATCATAAATGAGGATTCCTGCTACTCACCATTGATCTAAGCTTCCTTTCACATAAGTTAAAGGAAAGAAAGTCAGAAAGGAAATCTTTATGTTTTAACCAGAAGGAAAAATTGAGAACTAGATTTACCTTATATACTCAAAACCTGTTATACATGGATATGGCCCATGGGTACTTCACCAAAAATATAAAACTGGATTCTTCAACATGGCACCCTTTATTATTAGTTTTTTTATCATTATGATAGCTTGCATAATAGACTTGGTACAAAATTAGAACAACAAGGTTAGGAATGGAACTTGAAACCTCTTATACATGAATTAAAAGACCACATTGGTGTATTGTTCTTCTTCAAAGTGCCTGCCATCATAGGGCTTGTTGCCATTCCAATATCTTGCAAAATAGACTTTCTACAATGTATAAAAACCAGCAAGGGGAATGGAACTCAAACTTCTTACATGTGTATATGGATCCTTATCCAAAAGACTGAATTGAGGCCTTTATCAAGGTACCCACTATCACTACTTTTGCTCTTTATTCAAAACTAGGTTCGAATCATTCTGGTAAATACATGGATCTTAGAATTTGAAGCATATAAAAATAAGATAAGATCATTTAAGTTTATTAATATCCACAAAAGACAAAGGACTAGGCCATTGGAACAAAAGAGTACAATTGGTGGCCACAAAAGTATGAGAGACTCTATTACACCACTAGATGTTAAAATGGTGTCCAAGAAAGAAAGATACAAAAGACACCAAAAGAAGAAAACGAGCTTGAGCCTAGCAGAGATGAAGCAAAAATGAACTATAGGAGTTGGATACCCAATATCAAAATAAAAAAGGATTGTTAACAACCTAGTGTGTTCATTTTAGTAGCAGCATGTTTATAGTGGATACCTAACTTGCAAATTATCATAGACATCCTCAATCTATAAAATAGCACCCCCAAATGCAGAAACACATAAAGGAACCTTTATAGCAAGCTAAATGAAGTTCACAACAGCCCAAAAAGGATCACAATTCATACTTAACAGTCCATAGGGTTCACATCCCTGTTAAAAAAGATGACAAAATCATACATTGTTAGCAGAATATGGCATTTGACGCCTCGATTAAAGTACTGTCCAAGAGAGAAAAACTGAAATATGATCAAGGTGTCTCAGTGTTATGGATGAAATATGGCAATCGTAGATGTTATATATGTCCTTCGTCTCAATAAGCTAACATATACTCATCTATTTGCACACCCAAAGAAGAGTTAAGTCGAAGGATTTATGTGAGTTGATTTTTTGTTCACTGAAAACATCTCTTAATTTATTTTCTTAGCATGACAATTTGTTCATCCATGTGAAACTTGTTGTATAAGTTATTAAAATATTGGTGCCATATAAGTCTATATTTTTCATCTTTAACTCCATTCTTGTATATCTTTTATTTTCATTTATCTAACAACATTATGGGTATAGTATAGTGCATCATCCAGTTCCACATACAGGTTCATGTGAGCTAGGTATTATTTTGCTAATGTTGAACCTCTTCATAGAGTTCATTATTTTTTTAATGTAGGAGTAGGAGGAGAGCTACTTTGCTCCTCTAATTGGTAGGTTAAGCATTGGTATTTGCATCCCACCAACCTATTATCTATAACAATAATGGTCATATTCACTCTAGTAGCCATTGCACTAATTGTTAGGAGATAATACTTACTAGCGAAACAAGCATTAGAAATAAGTGGTCATGCTAATCATGTTTTTCGTAAAAATCATTGGATTCTCACTTAGGACTGATATATGTTAGGCTATGTGTGAAGGGAAGATTGGTTGTGCAATAAAAGTTTCTATATTGTTCCAAGGATTAATATATATTGGGGTTGTGTAAAGTGTGGATGGTCGTGTAATAACATTGTCTATATTGCTTCTATATTGTTTGGAATGTGCCATTGGTGCCATGCGTACCAGATCTATCCATTGCCACAATTTTTTTTGTTATGGGTTCCATAAATAAGGATTCTTTCATCAGATTTTGTGTTTGGACTGCCATAATGTTTATTTATTTATTTTTTTTGTCGCTGCAATACATCATACAACACTACCAAACATGGAAGAGAGGATGGGAAAAACTTACAATTTGGGAAAGGTTGGTAATTTATTTGCCGTCTATACAATTAAAAGAGCCCATGGGGCTCCATATAATCAGCACCAGGCATGTAATAACCTATAAAATGCCAATTGTTTTTAGTATTTACTTGTAGGATAGCTTGTAAATAGTTCATTCTTTGGATATTTGTCTTACATTTAAACTATTATATATTTGCAAATATTTTAAATTGAACTTGATTCACGGGAGCTTACGTGTAATGACATCATTAGGAAAATATATTTACGCTTTAGGGAAATGCATTTAGTGTATATCTATTTAGGAAAATATATGCAAACTTTAGGGAAATGCATTTAGTGCATAGCAATATTTCTGCAAACAAATTTTGAGTATAGGAATATATAATTTTTGCAAGTAATTGTTTCAGTGTGAGTTAGGCACATTTTTGTAATGTTAGAAGTGGCTAAATGCATTTTTTTTACAATGAGCCAATATGCATTTTTATTATAATGAGACTCTATTTGAAATAATTGCAAGGTCATCAATATCTCTGTTACCTTTTAAACTTCATTTCTAAATTTATCTTCTTGTAAAACAAGTCCATCTAGGATAATGGATCACATGCATTTGGCATACAAGATAGAGTTTCCTTTTCCTATGGCTTTAGAAAAGGAATAACCACATCATAATAATTTTGGAATTGCTCTTGAGAGAAATTTACAACATATGATAAAGTTGTTAAAGAAACCTCTTGCATCATCTTCCTTCCTTGAGTGCAAAACAACCATTGATTTTCTCTCTATACCATCTACATATGCTTATTTTGAATGAATGGTATCTTTTTGGTGTATGCATTTCTTGGTACAATGTTCCACTGCTTTTAAGCGGTTTACTAGTTTTTATTGCCTTACCACTGATTTCATTTCTTCATTTAGTTGTGGTTGTGTTCTTGCTTAGCACTAATCTATGATGTCTAGGAGTTGACTATTGTAATGTCCTCTTTTGCTTAGGCATTGAGGACCAAACCGCTAACCTATGTGATTCATGTGGGTTCGAGCGGTTAGTGATAGTTAGGGAATCAACTGAAGACTGATGCCATCTACGGAAAATCTAGTGCATTAATATTATATCACCATTGGGTAGAAGAGGGCCACCGGAGCCAAAGGTCACCAGCATGCATGACATCTAAGCATTATTTAATGATGCATGCACCCAATTAAGTCTCCATGCGCATGCATGCAAGTCAACTGCAAATTAGAAGTTAAAGTGACCTAATTAGGTCAAACGTTAGGGTTTTCGCAGTTGAAAGTTATAAAAGAAAGATAAAGTGAATGGAGACTTTACTTTTGATGATTATTGATTTTGGAGCTCTTGAGTAGTAGCACAACATGCGGCCACAGCAGTTGGGGTTGGAGACGACATCTTCAGCTAATGGGGTTTCTGCAGTGAGATATCTTCCCTAGTCTCCTTCAGGATAAACCATCCATATTTGTCACCGTGTCTATTGCATTCATCATTATCTAGTATTCCAGTATATTCCAAAAGGTTATTTGCAGGTTCACCTGTACAACTGGGGCCATTTAGTTGGAAAACCCAATTCATTCACTAGGACTCTGGACCATCATAGTTCTTCTGCATGTGGCCTACATCCTCACTGATAGGATCACTCTACTACATTGAGTGATTGTCATCCATCAGATTGTCCACCTGGGGCAGCTAGCAGCAGATTACAGAGGTGTGGGGGCGTGAGCAGCAGATTGGTAGATCAATTTGCTAGGGCATATGGAGAGGTCAAAAATCTTGCATGCTCCAGCCATCCTCTCCAGCATGAGCACGCCTACCTTCTGACCTATTTTTAGCTTAAACTGACCATCCCTTTAGAAAAAACCTCACACTTAGCTGATTCAGCCTACCGAGGTATTACGGCGGAAAATGAGGTCATTTATTCATCAGCTCAGTTCATCTTGCATGTGTATTTTCTTTGGAGCATATTCAGTCGGCTTATCAGTGGTAAGTGTTCATTCTATCCTGCAAACCCTAACCTTAATTTCAGCTATAAAATAGGGAAATTTTGCATGGTAGTTTGCATGCACGGCTATTTCATAACTTTGCATAGAAATAGAAAAGATCAGTATTTGGGATATTACAGTGGTATCAAAGATATCTTCTTGGCCAGCCGTGGGCTTCAGAAATGAGAAGTAGATGAATACAGAAGAGGACCCTTTTGTAACCTATAGGAAAAGAAGGAGTAGGTACACAGAGGACTTAGAGGATATCCAACTAGAAGATATCAGCTCAGACATGGAACCAACAGGTATACACTATGACAGGGGAAAAGGAATGGGAGAAGATGAGGACAGGATGGAGTTTCGTAACTTAGTATTTGCATTGTAAGACTTAGCCAAAGGGCAAAAATATGTACTTAATGCAATCAACAGATTATTGGCGAAACTAGAACTAGGTAACAATAGTACCCCTCCCTCACTAGTAGATAGAGGGTCTACAAGCAGCAGTGGGAAGGTTGTGTATACCAATATACAGAATACACCGCACATATATAGCAGAATTTCCAACAGGCCTACTATGCGTCACTTCTTGGTAGATGCAGTAGGAGGTCTAGTCATGTAGGTAGAGCCTAGCAAACCCTTCGGGGCTTATTTGTAGGAAACAGGGACTTAGGGGATGAGTTTCATGCAGCCATGTCTTCTTTGGATTTTTGCAACATGAAGAGTAGGAACAGGCCCCATAATTTCAACAAGGGATTCAATCACAACTATGAGTTGCAGAAAACCTTAGGAAGGTTGACCATCCCAAACTTTGATGGGACTCATAGAGGTTCAGTGGGGATATGGGGTCAAAAGTTGGATACCTATTTCCAACTCAATCCCATGATAGAGACAGATGCCATTAAATTGGCTACACTCCACTTGGATGAAGAGGCTCATGAGTGGTGGTACCACAAATTAGTTACATTGGGTCACAACACCATACACTCCTACGGTGAGTTCACTCAGAAGCTCATGGAGAGGCTCGATAGGAAGGATCCAGAGATACATTTCAGAGAGTTGGCTCAACTCAAACAGATAGGTAGCGCAGAGGAATTCATCTCAGAATTCCAGAGGATAGAAGTCACGGTAACAGATGTGTTAGAGAGCAGGTTGACGATGTTATTGTTAGAATATAATCCGTTAGGGATTATTGTAAATAAATAATAAATAGGAATATGAATAGATGCGTAGGAAGATGAAACGGCTGGTTCTCAACCGCCACATTGTAATGTATAAATATTTGCATTTGGCTATGTAATACTATCGAATCGGGAGTTATTACCAACAAGTGGTATCAGAGTAGGGCTGTCTGCCATAACTCCTGCTGCATTTCTGCCCATTACTGGCATTCTTCTTGCCAATCCATTGCCAGACTGCTCCATCAGTCTGCTAGTGGAGTCGCATGCAATGTATGCGTTACTCCATCTGCCTATTTATTCTCTGCTAAAATTTTTGAATTACCTAACCCTAATTTCTCAGGTGAATGAATTGCCCTCCTCCTTTTGCATGTTGAGTTTGAGGCTGCGTTAAGATTGCAGTGAGACTGCATTGAGAAACAATATCAGCATTATGAAGACTGAGATATTAGACTGAGAATAAAGTCTGTGTGAAACAATAATTTGTTGTGAGAGCTGCGACCCATGTTTTGAAGCTCTAAAACATCCATGACCAGATTGTAGAGGAGCGTGCTGGAAAAGGTGGGGCTCGACAGCTTGTTTCCCTGGTATACTGCTGCGAGAAAGAGCCACGCAATGAACACATTCTAAGCTTAAATTCGCCTTATCTGGTTTTTGGGAGGTCACGCCTGGTTATCTATGTGAATTTGATGGTTATCTTCCTTGTTCGTAGACCAATAGCTATTGTCTACGTCACTATTTATTTGTCGGCCGGCCTGTCATTGTTGCTTCAGCGTTATTCCTTGCCTCAGCCTCAAACTGAGGCCCCCATTCCATGGACTACATATTCATTTTATTCAGCATCTCAGAATTCAGAGTATAACCACTACTTCTAGTAGTTTGTTCACAATTCCCTCTGTGAATTTGACTTATCTGCGTTATATCTGTGATATCTCACCACTGCGTTTATGCTGAGACTACAGCCTTGCTGAAGACTGCGTTAAAACCTAGATTTTTGCGTGGAGACTGTTTGGAGAAACCATCCTGCGTGGAGACTGCTACGCCTGGAGGAGATAAGCATGCGTGCCATTGAAAGCCCGCGTGAAGCTTACTGAAGCCTGCGTGAAGGTATATATGCGTTGAAGTACTTTGAAGTTATCCTTGTTGATCAAGCACACACTGCTATTAGGAATGATCCTAGAATAAATTGGATATGCAATGCTGTTCACAAGCATAGAGAACTGAGGGGGCTAACATCTACTGGAAAGAAATATAGAGGCCTTCGAGGAAGGGGCCACCTTTACCACAAGGCTCGCCCTTCCAAACGTGGAACATGGAAGAGAAATAACTCTCTGTCTCTTTGACGTTATCGATAGAATTGAGGCCTGGGAGAGTGCACTATTTGCGAACTTTGTTGGTATGGAAGTCCAGCATCATACGTAAGTAGTACCTCTCTGTCATCTGACGAGAGGATTTCTTCATGGTTTTGGTCCTGACATGCCCATTGCGTATCAAAATTTTAACACCATGGAAACCCTAGTTTTATGAGTGAACACCATGGAGTGCGACTGCCCTCTGAAAACCAGCGTTGAATATGCTGCGTTGTAATCTTGTGCTGCGAGTTTGTATATGCTGCGTTGTAATCTGATGGTATTGCTGGCTGATATATGTGATGATCATATATATTGTGCGTGAAGAGTGCTGTCTGCGTTGAGTATCTGTGACATATGCTGCTGTGACTTATCAGTGCTTTCAGTGACCTATCGGTGCGTGTGGGCTCTCCCACGATGATGATGTGACCTATGCTGTAACCTACCTTTTATGCTGGGATTTGAGACTGTGTCATTCTTTTGTGACTGATATCATACTGCATAAAACCTATCTTTTATGCTGGAGACTACTGGCTGCGTTGGAGTGTGAGTGATATCATATATTGAAGATTGCAGCATATCACATCTGCGACCAAGTTGAAGAGCTGCCTGAGTGGAGCTGCATGGAGCTGAATGTGAAGATTGTTGCTGCGATCCAAACAATTGCTACTGATAATTGCTGCTGCTAATCACTTGATTTTGCAGGGTATATAGTCTGGTGCTTGATTTTTGTGCACTTATATCCTTTGCAC